>OZ010711.1:34045269-34387221 GCA_963932345.1 Ophion ventricosus | reverse complement strand
CCTTCGAGAAATCTCTAAAGACAGGGCAGGGGAGGATATAAAGAATATAAAAAAAATAATCATCAGTATTACGTGGATCAATCGAGAGATAATCGAAACTGGGCATCCGCTGTTGAAGAGATAATCGAAACTGGGCATCCGCTGTTGAAGTTTCCCTTTCGACGTACTCGCTTTCTGAGCTCAGGATCTGAAACGATAAATTTCATCATTCCCGCTTGCACGTGTCGAATCCTGCCTACTGCACAGTGCTCAGTATGAAGCTATTCGTCTTTCTGATTTTTGCTACGGGTTTTTTCTGTGTCTCGAAACGGAATTTTAATATTCGTAAAATGAAAAAATTAAGTGATGAAAAGAGGCGGCATAGTGCAGCATCAAAAGGTAACGGAATAGTTCGAAAAGAGTAGCGGCGTCGTGAGACTCTGGCAAACCGTTCATTTTGAAAATATGATTTAGTGTCGTTAATTTACCGCTGCACTCAACTCGCTCCCAACTTTGTGTAACGTGAAAAATTATTACATCGGACGGTCGGTCAACCCGCGCGATAATTCCCTTTCGTGGAAAAGTATTTCAGACCCAAATTTTACATATCCCTTGGCTCTAATTCGAATAAGCAATATTCACTATAATAGCTTTGACACTATTTATTATAATAAATATAGGAACAGGGAATATAGATATGGCATGGAGGTATAGGAAATAGCGATATACGAGTATAGGAATATAGGGAATAAAAATATAAGGAATATGGATATAGGGAATAGGGATATAGGGAATAGGGATATAGGGAATAGGGATATAGGGAATAGGGATATAGGGAATAGGGATATAGGGAATAGGGATATAGGGAATAGGGATATAGAGAATAGGGATATAGGGAATAGGGATATAGGGAATAGGGATTTAGGGAATAGGGATATAGGGAATAGGGATATAGGGAATAGGGATATAGGGAATAGGGATATAGGGAATAGGGATATAGGGAATATGGGTATAAGGAATGGGGATATAGGGAATAGGGAATAGGAATATACTGAATATGGATATAGGGAATAGGGATATAGGGAATAGTGATATAGGGAATAGGAATATAGAGAATAGGGATATAGGGAATAGTGATATAGGGAATAGGGATATAGGGAGTAGGGCTATAGGGATATAGGGATATAAGAAATAGGGATATAGGAAATAGGGATATAAGGCATAGGGTACTATAATATGAGGAATAATAAGGTAGCAATACGATAATAGGGTAATAATACGATAATGAAGAATAATAAGGTAATAATTCCATGCTATAATATGAGAAATAATAGGTTAATAATGAGGTACTATAAAATGAGAGTAATAAATATGATGAACAGGTACATACGGAATAAGGATATAGGGAATAAAAATATCGAGAATAGGGATATAAGGAATAGGGTACTATATTATGAGGAATAATAGGGTAGCAATACGGTACTATAATGTGAGGATAAACAGGGTAATAATTTAATACTATAATATGAGAAATAATAAGGTCATAATAGGGTACTCTAATATGAGGAACAGGTACATACGGAATAGGGATATGGGGAATAGGAATATAGGGAATAAAAATATAGAGAAAAGGGATATAGGGAATAGGATATTATAATATGAGGAATAATAGGGTAACAATAGGATACGATAATATGAGAAATAATAGGGTACTATAAAATGAGGGTAATAAATATAAGGAACAGATACACACGGAATAGGTATATGGGGAATAGGAATATAGAGAATATGGATATGGGGAATAGGAATGCAACATACGGAAAATTGGGAATAGAATATGAAAATAAAATAAAGAAAAATAGGGAGGTCCGAAATATGAATGCAGGAATTAGGGATACCGAGAATATGAATATAGGGAATAGCGATATAGAAATAGGAATCTAGGGAACAGGGATATAGGATATAAGGATGTACGGAATAGGGATATTCAGATTAGGTATACAGGGATTAGGTAGATAGGCAATAGGAATATAGGGAATATGAATATTGGGAATAGGGATATGGGAAATACGGATGTAGGGAATAGGGAAATGGGAGTGCAACATACGGAAAATTGCGAATTGAATATAAAAATCAACTAAATAAAAGCAGTTCCAGGTTTATATAGGGCGAAAGAATAGGAAAATAGGAAATATGCAAATAAGAATGGGAATATAGGAAATAGGAATATAGGAAATAAAGACATAGGGGGTAGCGATGTAGGAAATAGGGAATAAGAACAAAATGTCCAAGCGAACTATCGCGTCGCTGAGGCCACGAGCAACCCTTGCAGTAAGCAGCAAATAGCCACCCCTTTAAAATACAATTCGTCAATAATATGCTGAGCTTACGATGGTAGCTTTTACCTCTCACAAAAAAAAATTGTGCAACGAGTGAAAGTACAAAGGACATTCAAAACGGAAGTTGAAGGACGAGCCCGATGACTCTACTGACCCAATGCCGGAAAGTCACCTAGGCAAACCGAAAGGCACTAAAATCGAAAGTGCCGACTCGAAAAACGGCGCGCGAAAAATAATTTACAGGCCAATAATTTCCACGAGGTATAAATGCGTGTGTATTCGTGTGTGAGGACGGTAGTAAGTACATTCTTCCCTCTTGAAATATAACTTCAGCTGCTGCGCGGTAATTCACGTGGCCCTTTGGCTTTTCCGGCTACCGGTGACGTCTCACTTGCGCACGACGCGTTTAATTTGCTACTACGAAAAGATGGATTGACAATGTAAAAGAAAACATCCCTATGTTTCTGTACACGATAGGAAAAAAAACGAGAGGTGCAAATACAAAAAAATAAAAATAAAACGAAATGTCAAAATATTTTTTCACACGAATGAATTTTGGAAAATCATTTGTGAATAATTGAAATAATTTTGTAAAAGGAGTCGCACACTCCTTTCGAGTGGATTACACACTGATTGTGAGTTTATTAACAATTTTATTATACTCGACTTTGGATTTATAATAATATTATAATTGTTTGATCATCGAGTGCATTTTGATCACGCGGATTTTTCCAGTGGTGGAAAAAAAATGCGAAATGTCTTTTTGAGTATGGGAATATATTGATGTGGAGAAATAGTATACAGAATAAAAAATGCTAGTGAATGTTATGATGTACTATCGGATGAGTAAGTTTTGTCAGTTGTTGTATAATTTCCATATTGGGACATTTCCTTTCGGGAACAAGCCTAAGGATTTTGAAAAAATTGATACGGCTTAACAAGCTGAAGCTGTATGATTCCAAATTTATATATTTTTATGTTCGAGACATTTTGTTTGAAAAACGAGTCTAAGGATTTTGAAAAATTTGATACTGTTAAACGAGCTGGAGCTGCATGGTTTCAAATTTGTATATTTTTATATTCGGCAGTTTTGTTTCAAAAACGAGTCTAAGAATTTTGAAAAAATTTGATACTGCTAAATAAGCTAAAGCTACGTGTTTACAAATTTGTATATTTTTATATTTGAGAAATTTTGTTTGAAAAACGAGTCTAAGGATTTTGAAAAATTTCATACTGTTAAACGAGCTGGAGCTGCATGGTTTCAAATTTGTATATTTTTATATTCGGCAGTTTTGTTACAAAAACGAGTCTAAGAATTTTGAAAAAATTTGATACTGCTAGATGAGCAGAAGCTACGTGTTTACAAATTTGTATATTTTTATATTTGAGAAATTTAGTTTGAAAAACGAGTCTGAGGATTTTCAAAAATTTGATGCTGTTAAACGAGCTGGAGCTGCATGGTTTCAAATTTGTATATTTTTATATTCGGCAGTTTTGTTACAAAAACGAGTCTAAGAATTTTGAAAAAATTTGATACTGCTAGATAAGCTAAAGCTACGTGTTTACAAATTTGTATATTTTTATATTTGAGAAATTTAGTTTGAAAAACGAGTCTGAGGATTTTCAAAAATTTGATACTGTTAAACGAGCTGGAGCTGCATGATTTCAAATTTGTATATTTTTATATTCGGAAAATTTGCCTTCAAAAAAGGGGTCTGAGGATTTTGGAAAAATTTGACACTGCTAAACGAGCTAAAGTGGCATATTTTTATATTCGTATTATATATATATAACAAATATGAACATAAAAATAGGGTGGCCCGAAACTTTACCACGCCACTGTATATGTACATGTAAGAAAGAAAAGGAAAAAAAAATTTAAAGAAATTGTAGAACATCTGGAAGAATGCATAGGAGATAAAGAGGGCGAGCAAATCGACAGAAAGATGGTGCTAAAAAAGGATTCTGTGACTGAACTATGCGTGTATATAAAGCATTTCGAGAAGCTAATTGGAAAAATTGTAAACGCGGAAACAAAAGCCAAAACGATAGTAGAATATAAGTTTAGAATTAAGGCAATTTTGTAAGGGGAAATGTAGGGGGGGTTTTCCGTGTAAGCACCTTAAATACTACTACTATCAAAGTTACTAAGTAATGTCCTTACTTTATAACTTTGATAAGATTATTAATTGAATTACATTGTAATTGAGTCATGCCAATCTCTGATTCGCACCAACTAATAATCTACCAATAATAGCTAATAGAAACCAACATAGCTTATCGCAAATATAATAAACACATTAAATGAATAATAATAATAATGAAAATAAGCGTACAATACACCGCAAAAAAAATATCCAATTTAAATAGGATCTATTTAAAACAAATAGGTTTTTGCCTTGTCTCGCGGCCTACTACGATCCTATTTGTTTCAAATGTTTTCTTTTTCATTTGTTCAAGCTATTCTTTTTAAATATTAAATATATTCAAATTAAATAAGTGAAGATAAAACACGATATATCGCAAGAATACGAGAAAGGAATATAGTTTATGACATAAAAGTGCGTTGAAAAAAATTATGTTCATGAAATAAAAGTGCGATGAAAAAAAGGTAAATTATTATTCTTTTTTTTTCACTAACAAGACTGTTATTCGGTAAAACAGAAAGATATCGTCGTGCCTTTTATTAACAGGCGCGACTATTTATATCTAGAAAGCCTAACCATTTTCCTCAACTGCAAAATGTTACAACAGTCTTCTAATGAAAACAAAGCCATGAGATTTTTGAGAGAATGGATCGTGTACCATTTTTCCGTCTGTCTCTTTTGTCTTATACTACGAGATGAAACCAAATCACAGATTTATTAGGAATGAAGAAAAGATTCAGTTTTTAGACGATATTAAATCGATATTGATTTGAATAAATAAATACATTTAAAATAAATAATTTTAATAACGGAATGCAATAAAAAAAATTGATTTCACGAAAAATCTAGTTAATTCAAATTAAAAAAAAATAAAATAGACGGATCTAATTAAGGCCTTAGGCCACTCTAGAGGCCAAAAAGGGCATATTTTGTGATTTTTTTTCAGCGAAACCATAAAATAAATTGGAATTACAAAATAGGGCTTTTATTGTACACGTAATTGACTATACAAAATTATTTTTTCACAGCGATACATGTCGAAATGGCGACTGTGGGCACTCTAGAGGCCAAAAAAGGGCATATTTTGTAATTTTTTATTTCAGCGAAACCATAAAATAAATCGGAATTACAAAATAGGGCTTTTATTGTACACGTAATTGACTATACAAAATTATTTTTTCACAGCGATACATGTCAAAATGGCGACTGTGCAGCATTTTTCCGATGACGACTTTATTTCTGGAAGGTCAACGGCCGGACCAACAACTCCTATAATTTTTGAGTTATGATGAGACACTAAAGTTTTTTCGATTATATATAAGAATAGCTATAGAAGTACGTAGGATTTTTTTGATATATTGTTTTTTTTGTCAAAATGGCGCATTTCTAAAACAAATGGTATAAAATGCCATGAGAAAATGGTCAGAAAATTGTTTATAAAAAAGGAACTATGCAATATAATAAAAAAATCCTACGTAGTTCCTTGGAAAATTTAATTCTAAATATACAGTTGAAATTTCAAGTGAATCGGTTGAAATTAGAGTTATGAGTCCGGCCGACTTGAAAAATGTAGTTTTGAGATAAACGCGTTTAAAGTTAGTAGAAAGTTACGACACGAATCAAGAGGGGTTGCGCTAGAATTCAAAAATCGAGTACTTACAGATTTTTCACACCCACAATCTTTTGCAATATAATTTTATAGGTACTAAGATACATTTTTAACAAACAAAAAAATGGATTTTTGGAAAATTCTAGCGTGTCCTAAGGCCTTAATATCAAAAGAATTGTTCTGTCAGTGTAAATGTAAACATGTTTCAAATCTCATAAACCCCCTTCACCGAGCATCTGATCGATGCTTCAGGTATCAATAATACGCGGAAGCTGGTAGCCGAGGAATGTTCCCGAAGTGAATTCGAGGAGTCAAATGCCGGTGCGCAGTGCAATGATGAAGGCCAAATTTGGCAAAGGGGGCCGAGTTGAAAGAAGACGTCGCGTCGTAAAATTGAACTGTCAAAGCTCCCGGACGTTTCAGCCCCGGAGGGTTCGAGTGACGGAAAATTCGGCTCGATAATTTATGTCCCAATAAAACTTTCTTCTGTTCTCCTATGTGTACCGGCGGACATTAGCGAGATGACGAGTAAAAGTAAGACGGGGTAGATGCGCGGGGGCGGGGAGGGAGAGAAAGGACTTCCGTTGGGTGGCTGCTGTTTTCCCGGTTGCGAGATGCCAAAACGAACCAATGGCGAGTGAAAAAGAGACAAGAGACCAAGACGTAAGAAGAAAGGAAAGTGTCCTTGAGGACAGTAGGCCACGCGGGTTCGAGGTCAAGGTCGTTCAGGACATTGAGCGCGCAAGCGACAAAGGAAAATAAATAAAAACGCGCCGAGAAAATAAACGAGAAGGGCCTCTGAGTGAAGTAGGGGGCCAGGGGGGAGGGGTGAGAAAAAGAAAAAGAAAACTAACTGCCCTAGAAAGTGCATTGCGGGGGGAGGGTAAAGTGGCGCGTGCCGACTTGGTCCACGGGAGGTCGAGCTAAATATTTTCAAAATATTTGCCAGCACGAGACGAGGAAAGGGGCGAGAAGTCGGGACGAGAGGGGGGAGGAGAATATTGCGAGAAAAGGGACGAAACGACGGGGTGGACACGAGAAGGTCGCAGAACCTTAATTTATTTAGGACACGCGTCTCGAATCATTCTCTCCTTATTCACATTTGACACACTTCCATCCGCTCTCGTTGCAACCTGACTTTGTCACGAATTATCTACTCCTCCTCGTACAGAACTTACGACCCTTCGATAATTTTACACTTTACATGCGAGCGATCTTATTGTCGATTAGTCGAAGAAAAAAAACGAAATTATCTACTTGATCGGCTGTCAAATTTTTGCGCTGCAATCGCTAACACTCTTTCAGGCGAATATTGGATTATTGGAATTGTTCAACGTACGAAAGAATGTGCAAGAAAAAAATAAAATAAACGTACAAGGTGCTCGATTCATGCGATTTGGAGCATTACCCACAATCCGAGATTAAAAAAAAAATGTATATGTTATTGTTCAGACTATACTGAGTCTTTACGAATTTTTCGAAATTTTTTTTACTGCGAAACACCAGTACTAAAAAATATCTTAAGGGCGGGGTAAGGATGATTCGGTGAAAAAAAAAGCATATTTTCAAGAATTTTTTAAGACGATACAGGTAATGCTGGTTTATTTAATTAATTTCCATATAATAATACAACATCTGAACTATATTTTCCTAAATTTTCATTGTAAAATATTGATAAATAAGCCGTTGGCAACAAATCTCCGCAGGCGCCTCGAAAAAAAGTTGTTTTGCGGTGTACGCTATAACTCGTCACTGGATCATCTGAAACAAAAAAATCAAAATGCGTTTATTAGGTGAGATATTTCTCGAGGTAACGCTGCCGAGTTTTTTTTTTATCGATTTTTTCATTTTCGGTAGCACTTGAAAGTCAAAAACGCGATTTTCGCTAAAAAAAATCGGCAAATTTATTATTGTAAGATAAAAAATAATGATATATTAATCAATTCATTATCAATCAATTCAGAACGTAAAATAATACAAAAAAAGTTCCGGAACGATTTTTTATGCCATTTCTTCGACAGTTGACATAAATGAATTTAATAAATGGTATTTTGAAGGAGAGGAATTCACCTTTATTCCGCTTTTTTGAATATTTTTTACTATTTTTTTTTACGACTAGTACTCTTTTTCGGAAACGACCATTTTTCGCCTTTTTTTGTTCCTTTTCTGGTGGACCCCGTTTACAGACAAATATTTTTTTATACATTTCTTTGACCGGAATCATAAAGGGGGAAGCTCAAGCTTCAATTTTGTTTTTTTCTAAAGCTACGTACGATTTTTTTTTCTAAAGATATTTTGATTTTTTTTGAAAAAAGAGACAATTTGAAAAATAACGTGTAACGCGAAAACGACAAGAATTCAAGGAAAACCTCAAGATAGTAAAAAGTTGAATCGGTTTTCGTTGAGTTCGCGGGAATTTTTTCAGATTTTATTTTCGAAATTTGTTTTTCACCTATTTTCGGTAAAAAAAATCAGATTATTTAATTACCATAACTCGAGAAAAGCATGTCGAAAAAAAATCTGACAAAATTCTCGCGAACTCAACTAAAACTGATTCAACTTTTTGCTATCTTGAGGTTTTCCTTGAATCCTTGTCGTTTTCGCGTTACACGTTATTTTTCAAATTGTCTCTTTTTTCAAAAAATTCAAAATATCTTTAGAAAAAAAAACCGTACGCAGCGTTAAAAAAAATAGAATTAAAGCTTGAGCTTCCCCCTTTATGATTCCGGTCAAAGAAATGCATTAAATTTTTTTTTCTGTAAACGGGGTCCACTAGGAAAGGAACTTTGGCAATTTTTTTCCATCGAATACTCTTGCTGCAAAAGTTATTTTTTTTTTTCGTTTAAAAGAAGAAAAAAAATTGCTCGTGCTTCGAGAGAGAAAAATGATTTTTTTCGTGATCTCTTAAAATTTATTTATTTATAAAATATTTTCCAGCAATATTTTAAGGGAGGCTTTCAGCGTTATTCATTTTTCCGTCACTTTTTCGTCCTGTCAGCCTTATTTTTTTCTTTCTTTTTTTTCCAAAGAAAAATGAATGTTCTCATTCAGTGATTGCCATTACCCCTCGTGGCCGGGTGCAGAAAAGGAAACAGCAAGATTTTAGCGTGTCAGGGATAAAGGATGTTGAAAGGAAACTGTGACGGTAAAGGGCGTGCTCTTTCATGAAAATCCGAAGGGTGGATGAGACGAACGAGTCAAAATATTGTGTCAAGGACGCATGTTTGGGTCCGGAAAATCGTGGTCGAGTCAAAAGCCTCTTTTTTCTCTCCTTCCTTCTATCTCTCTCTCTCTCTCTCTCTCTCTCTCTCTCTCTCTCTCTCTCTCCGTCTCTTTCTCTCACGGCACGCGAAAAATTCGAGCTCTACGTGTATACCTTGCGTGACCCAAAAGTTCGAAAATTACGGGGAAAAATGTCCCGGGGTGATACGTCCTCGACCCCATGAACGAAAATTATTTTACTTTTGAGAAAATCACGAATTTTCTTCGCTCCCTTCGGCTCTCGGCTGTCGTCGAGAGCCCAAAAATCAGCTATAATTGGTCAAGAATATTATCGACCAAGATCAAAGGCATAAGCACGAATAATTGAAGGAATCATTGACACGATTAATCTTCTCGAAAATATTATATTTTATCTTTTCATATATGTTCGATGGATGATCATTTAAATGTTCATACTAATAGAATGACCAAATTGTGGATTGAAAAAAAAACATTATTTTTGCATTTTTGCAAGAATCTTCAGAATTACTGACATTTTTGCCTGATAACGAAAAATTACGAAAAAAATGCCTGGTGTCAGTTTAGGCATGCTCTCTCTTTCTCTTTCTCTCTCTCTCTCTCTCTCTCTCTCTCTCTCTCTCTCTCTCTCTCTCTCTTCATCCCTTGCGCATCTTCATCCGCACCTCCACTTTATGCTTGTTAGTCTTTCTAATTTACTAACATTACTTTATATCTCCGCTACTTTATATTTTATTTTATATATTTTTATTTTATATTTTATTTTATATATTATTTTGTATACTTTTCCCTCGAACATATTGTTCACTACTAAGATTAGTATCACCTCACCGTATATTTCCTCGTTTATTTTTATTTTACTTTTGTTATTTCTTTATTATTATCATAATTATACCCACTATGTTACTATTATTATAGTTATTATTATTATTATTTTTAATTTTATAACTATTTACTTTATGTTCATTTTTATATTTAACTAAAAGAATTTCAACAAACTGTACATACCATGTATCATATTGCCTCAAGGTTCTAAACCAAGGCATAAATATATATATCAATCAATCAATCAATCAATCAATCAATCTCTCTCTCTCTCTCTCTCTCTCTCTCTCTCTCTCTCTCTCTCCCTATATATATATTTTCCCGATAAGGACTCAAGAAAAAGCTTGTAAACAATTTTTCTTCGACCAGTACACAAAATTTAATTCGACAATTTTTGTTTTTTTTTACTCTAAAACTTATCCAAATCGAGAATTACACATGCCACAGGGCAACAAAAAAGAAGCGCGCATTACAAAACCAATATATATATATATATATATATATATATATATATATATTCTGGACAAATACTAAAAAACGAATAAATAATTTTTCTTAAACCTTTATACACAATTTAATTCGTAATTTGTTGTTTCCTTTTCTGCTCAACTCAAACACCTTCATCCAAATTCAGAAAATGAACTCTAACACAATTTAATTTTTTTTTTTCAACACAAACGACTTCATCCAAATCGCAAAGTGTCGAAGAGCAACAATGAAAAAGCAAAAGAAAAGAAATAGAAGCCTGACAAAATTTCATTTTTTTTTCTTTAAACTCAAAAAACTTTATCCAAATCTAGAATCATACATGCCGAAGGAAAACAATTTAAAAAAAAACAGCAGAATCAAAGAAAAAGAACCGTATCACAATTTAATTATTATTTTTTCTTCAACTCAAACGACTTTATCCAGAGCGCAAAGTGTCGAAGAGCAACAATTTAAAAAAAAAGCGTGCATTAGAAGAGCCAAATAACCCTAACGCAATTTATTTTTTTTTCTTCCTCTTAAACTCAAACAACTTTATCCAAATCGAGAATTACACGTGCCGAAGGAAAACAATAAAAAAAAAAGCAATATCAAAGAAATAGAACCGTATCACAATTTAATTCTTTTTGTCTTCAATTCAAATGACTCAATCGAAATCGCGAAGTGCAGAAGAGCAAAGATAAAATGCACGCATTAAAAAAGCATAAAAAAAGGAAAAAGACTCCATGTTTTTAACACAAGCATGAGACCAAAGAAAAATGTGATCCGCCAATTCGTTTAGTCGAAATTCGTTCACCATTTCCCATGATCCACCATCTGATACAGATACCCCAAATATATTCGCCCGCACACACACACCCCCACACATACACACTCCAAGATATCGACGTACATAATGGCGGCGAATCTTCATCCAATTCCTAGCTGGAATTATCGGGGTTGAATCGTCCCGTCAGGGGTGGCGGAGCAGAGGATCTGGAAGGGCGAAGGGGGTTGGCGGGGGAGGGATGAAGATAGTCGAAAAAGAAGCACGATGATATCGCTGACGAGAGACGCCGTATTTGGCTCGGCTCCAATCCAATTGGACTGTACGGGCTTTCGGGGGGTTGGCGAACGAGGGTGTGCGAAACGTTTTCATCCCCTGCCATGTGTAAGCGGGAGGGGGGGGGGGAGGCGGGGGGTAAATCCCGGTGCGCGCCTTCGACTCAACGGGTGATAAGGGCGCGAGACGCCATCTTGGCTATTACCGAGCGCCCGAGAAACGTTTCGTGCTGGGGATCCGAACAGCCACCCTAACCACCCCCGCACGCCATCCCACGGACAAATATATACAGACATCCCTCTACGATATAGCCACGAATGAACGAGATGAAGATACATTGGGCACGCGAAAATCAGAGAAGCAATAAAATTGTGCTTGCTGAAGAAATTCCTCGGGGTAAATCTTTTTCTACCCTCTTTCTCTCGACGGCTCACTTTTTTTTTTAATTTACTTTATCATCGAATACGAGGCAGATATCGGTGTGCGTTTATTTACGTTTATGTATATGTATTCATGTATGTCCGTAAAAAAATACAGATATGAATATTATATAAGGTATGGAGGAATAAAACAATTTTTCCCCATTTTATTTTTACAGGTCAAGTTTTATTTATAAGAGTATGTGAAATTAATTAGTACGGATGTATGAAGGGGTCAGCGTGAGGTTCAATTAAAAAAAAAATAGGATCCTTCATCGCCTAGTTTTATGGACTTAACTTTAATTCGTGATTTAGCTCAAAATATCTTTAATTTGAGACTTTTTTATGGCCTTAACTTTAATTTGAGCCTTTTAGTTAATCTTCCATTTGAGTATTGACTTTTAAAGAAATATACGAATATTATATAAGGTATAAAGTGGATTAATTAATTTCTGCCTTTTTTTTATACAGATCAAATTTAATTTATAAAGGTAGAAGACATTAATTGGCACACATGTATTAAGAGGTCTGAATGAGATTGGAATTGGAAAAATAGGATTTTTTTATCGCGTAGTTTTATGGCCTTAGCTTCAATTTGAACTTCAACTCTGAATATATTTAATTTGGGTCCTTTTTATGGCCTTAACTTTAATTTGAGTCTTAACTCTAAATATCTTTAATTTGAGTCTTTTAGTCGAGTCTTCAATTTCAGTCTTTCAGTTCATCTATAATTCTTGTCTTTTGGTTTTAAGGCCTCAGCTTTAATTTGAGTCTTAACATTTTTATAAATACACGCATGTTATATAAATTATGAGATGCATAAATTACATTTTTTTCACCCTTAAAATTTTATTTATAACAGTGCAAGAAAACAAATGGTACAGCTATATTTCTGCATGAGGTTGAAAATTCAGAAATAAATTTTTTTATCACAAAGTTTGAAGCCCTAGAGTTTCAACTATTTTGCAACGAATATTTTGTAAAAGTTTCAAAAATTAATAGAATTATGACGATTTTTATGAAGGATCAGCTCGTTGCGATTTGCCCTTTTGTCTTTTTCTCGAAATTATGTTTTACGAAACGCTGTAAGTCGTATCTCAAAATCTACTCATCCAATTCATTTCAAATTCGGACAGAGCATAGTTCAAAATATTTTCTATCGCATGACCGGATGATTTTTTCCATACGTTTATCCATTTGTAAATAACAAATGATTAAAGTTTTTTTTAACCGAACTTTTTTCTCCAATAATCATGGTCGTAATTGTCAAAATTTCAAAAAAGTATCCGGAAATTTATAAATAAATAAATAAATAAATAAAAAATATATATATGCGTCAAGTATGAATCGATAAGGCGAAGGGACACAAAATGCTATACGACCATAATATACATTAAATACGGATATATTCATGCCAAGGAGTCCTGCTCTAAGAGTTAGTAGCTTCTTGTTATTTATGGAAAAGGCACGATAATGGTACGTATGATGGGCCAGTAGCTTCCATGCTGCATTACGTCATGTATAACATGCGTACGTGTATATCTATACAGAGAAATGATATAGAGTACAGAGAGAGAGAGAGAGAGAGAGCCGACTGTTATGTACTATCTCCAAGGGTTGCATTTGGAGAGTTGTTTCGAGGTCGAGTTTTGGCAACGTTGGTACCGAGCCAGCTATCGATAATAGGAAAGATAAGGTACTTTGCCCGCCTGTCCTATCTCCCACGTAATTTATATACACCGCCACTCGTAGATATAGAAAATAAAAAATAAAAAAAAAACAAAAAAAAAATTTGTTTCAAACGTACGAAAATATTGTTTCATTTTTGTCATTTTCTTCTATTTATATATATATATAAAATAAAATAAAAATATATCAAATATAAATATACATAATTAAAAAAAAAACATAAATCTGTCTCAACCGTACGAAAATTCATTCGTAAATTTTACTTGTCAAAAACTTAGCTTCGAAAAAGTTCATTTTTCGTGGCGTAAACCATGAATTGTACATTCATGGTTTACGCCAAGCCTTTATTTTGTTCAAATTGCTCTCCGGTTTTCTGTATAAATTGCCAAAGGGGTGAGAACATAGATTCATCCCCTCTCTCTCTCTCTCTCTCTCGCTCTTACTCGCATTACGGGAAATAAATGCGAGTTAATTAAAGGCTATCCAGGACCATTACTCGCGAGAATATAAACCGCCCTCTCTCTCTCTCTCTCTCTCTCTCTCTCTCTCTCTCTCTCTCTCTCTCTCTCTCTCTCTCTCTCTCTCCGTCTATCTCCGGATTTAATACGTTATGGAGGAGTGCAGCGCTTGTGCCCGCAGTTAGATAGATAGATAGTTAGATATAGATGGTGGACGAGTTAAACTTTGTGCTTGCAGCGGGAAACGTAGCCGGAGCGAGGCCGTTCGCATAATTGGCTCTGAGCATCGCCACCTGAGACCACTAGACCCCCTCGACAATCTGCTATGTTTTATATGTATATAGACAAATGTGCACACACACACACACAAATATATATATATATATATTTAAAAAATCTATATATATATATATGTATATACATATATGTATATATATATATATATGTATATATATACAGGGTGGACCATTTAACGTGACCACCCCAAATATCTCCGTTGCCTTTAGAGTGACGAAAAAAATGTCAGGAGGTAATTTGATTGATTTCGAAGGGCTGATACAGTGGTGGAAAAATTCATTTTTGTCAAGGTCATAGTTTTTGCGTTCTCAAGGTCATCAATGGTTTTTGAAATGGGAACATGTGTTTTTTTTTTTATTAAAACGTTGTAGCTGATATTCAGACGAATCCAACGACCTATGATATCATGGCCTTGAAATGATTTTTCACCAAAATACACGTGTAAAAACGGAAAATCGTGATGGTATTGACAATAAGAATATTCGAATAATGTAAATGAATTTTTTGTGCAGAAAAATTATTGTAACAAATGTTCGAAGTGATGGCCATTAACCTCGACACATTTTTGAAGACGTCGGATGAATGATTCTCTTGACCTTCGAATAGTTTCTGGTGTGATAGCGGCGCAGGTTATCCAACGGATACAATAATGTCAATAGTCGGAGATGTTTCTGATGTTTGTAAATACTGGCATTGTAACGTAGTAAAATTGTAGTAGAGTGAAGAATGTTTACCATCTACCAATATTAGAATCATTAGACAAGTCTATCCATCCAAAGTAACATGTAATAACCGTATCGAAAATGGTATTGTACAGTCAAGCAGAGTGATTGTACAGTCAAGCATAATGTTCCGACGACGCCGGCGAATATGCGAGAACGAATGACAAGAGCCTGCGCCGCTATTACACCAGAAAACTATTCGAAGGTCAAGAGAATCATTCATCCGACGTCTTCAAAAATGTGTCGACTTTAATGGCCATCAATTCGAACATTTGTTACAATAAATGTTCTGCACAAAAAATTAAATTACATTGTTCGAATATTTTTATTGTCAATACCATCAGGATTTCCCGTTTTTACACGTGCATTTTGGTGAAAAATCATTTCAAGGTCATGATATCATAGGTCGGTGGATTCGTCTGAATATCAGCTGCAACGTCTTAATAAAAAAAAAACATGCTCTCATTTGAAAAACCACTTATGACCTTGAGAACGCAAAAACTATGACCTTGACCCTTCGAAATCGATCAAATTACCTCCTGACCTTTTTTTCGCCACTCTAAAGGCAACGGAGATATTTGGGGTGGTCACGTTAAATGGTCCACCCTGTATATATATATATATATATACATATAAGGTGTAGTAAAAAGAAATCCATTATTTTTGCATGAAATTGAAGGCTTTATTTAGCATAGTTAGAATGATCCGTTTTAGGTCTAATATGCACCGTTTTGATCGATAACTTGTTGCCACTTTGAAGGTAATTTCATTATGCCTTTCTCATAAGAACCCTCGTCCCTATTGGCAAAAAACTAGGACAGTCGATTTTCACAAGCATCTCTGGAGGCGAATTTTTCACCAGCAAAATCATTCGCCATAGACAGGAACAGGTGGTAATCACTAGGTGCCAGATCCGGACTGTAAGGTGGATGCATAAGAACCTCCCAACCAAGCTCGCGGAGCTTCTGGCGAGTCACTATCGATGTGTGTGGCCTGGCGTTGTCCTGATGGAACACAATTCCTCTCCTATTGGCCAAAGCTGGCCGCTTCTGGGCGATTGCTTCCTTCAGACGGTCCAATTGTTGACAACACAGGTCCGAATTAAGAGTTTGGCCATAGGGGAGCAGCTCATAGTAGATGATTCCCTGCCAATCCCACCAAACACACAGCAAAATCTTCCTGACTGTCAAGCCTGGCTTGGCCACCGTTTGCGCCGGCTCACCGCCATTCGACCACGACCGTTTTCGCTTGACTTTGTCGTAAGTGACCCACTTTTCATCACCAGTCACCATCCGCTTTAGACATGGGTCGATTTTGTTGCGATTCAGCAGCGATTCGCAGATGGAAATTCGGTCCACGAGGTTTTTTTGCGTTAACTCGTGTGGCACCCATACATCGAGCTTCTTTTTGTATCCAGCCTCATTCAAGTGGTTCCAAACGGTTTTTTGTGCAATGTTTAGCTCCTGGGTAATCGAAACAGTGCTTACATGATGGTCGGACTCGACGATTTCCATTATTTTATCGACATTTCCGACAATTGGCCTTCCAGAGCGTGGTGCATCTTTGACATCAAAATTACCGGAACGGAATCGATGAAACCAAAATTGCGCGTGATTGGCTGTTACAGTATCAGGACCATAAACACTATTCACATTTTCAGCCGCCTGGCTTGCTTTTTCGCCTTTATCGAAGAAAAACTGTAAAATATGGCGTAGTTTCACTTTGCTGGTGGCCATCTTTGACGCGCGCTCAAACAATATTGACTCAAGAAATCACAAAACTGTCTGAGATGTTTATTTTAGTACGAAATCTTATCTTTCTAACGCCATCTAGCGTAATCCGATAACCCTTATACAACGCGAGATACAAATTACTAAAGCCATCGATTGCAAAAATAATGGATTTCTTTTTACTACACCTTATATATATATATATATATATATTAAAATGTGTAATATAAATAAAAAAATTAACGAATAAAATAACAAACAAATATATGAATAAATATAAATAAACAAAAAAATAAATATATATGTGCGTGTGTTCAATAAGATGATTGGAACCCAAAAGAACTGTCATATTAATTTTTTCATTCATCCGTTTATATTACACAACAACGTGGGCATTTTTTCGATTTATTTTTTTCTCTTTGCTTCTGCGAGCTGACAGAGAGCTCAGCTCGTTGCTTCCCTCTTTAAGGGCACTCACGAGCCCTCATGGACGCTCATAGACAGGCTGCAAACGAGTCAAAAGACCAGCTAGCGAACATACACACAAATATATATATATATATATATATATAGGAGCTGCAAAAAGTCTTAAGGGCTGTGAGAACAATAAGTGCCCGAAAAGGTGCGTATTCGGCTCCAGTCGGATCTTCGGAAGGAGCCTCCTTTTTCCACGACCGTGAATATTCTTCACTGTAACGTGAGATATCTCTCTCTCTCTCTCTCTCTCTCTCTCCCCCCCCCCCCCTCTCTCTCCCCCCTCTCTCTCTTCCTCTCTCTCACTCTCTCGTCCTGTTGCAAGCTCTCCTCTCGCACTATACGGACCGTTTGAGGCCACTACGTCGCAATTGCCGTGACGAGTTTTCCGTAAATTTACGATATCTGTTTACCGACAGAAATTGCGGGTGGCTCTTGAAAGTCCCGCGACGTCTTTCTCGTTCGTATACCCTCGTTCTCGCGTTCTCCTTTCATCGTCTGCGTATATACCGTGTGCCGAATCGTCAGGAAGGATAACCGGGTGTTGAGCCGTGAAATTAACTTTCGTTACGCTCGCCACCGAAACGTTTTTCCTCGATTCTCTCTCATCCTCGTATTCCACCGGAGATAATTATTCGCGTAGACGCGAATTGTTCGAGGATCACGGTGAGCGAAGCCTCGTCAGTGACGATAATGCATATTTTTACCCTCGTCTATTTCGCGCTATTTTTATTTTTAATACACTGAGGAGGGGACAGAGCGGGAATTTTGCAAATGTCAGGGTGAATTTTCGTCGTTTATACTTAATGAGTAAAATTCTTAAAAATACTTAAATTTGGCCCATAGAAACTTCATTACCAGTTACATCCCTTATTAGGGGTTGTTTCAAGAAATCCTAAAATATGCGTTTTATTGTTTTGTCTCGAAGAATATTCATACCGAGTTTCAAGTTGATAGACGCAAGAAATACAATTTTCTATATAAACTTTTATATCCTATTTCATCCTTTTGTGAATTGATTTTCGTCAAAACCTTTCTTACAAGGGAAAGCCGCGAAGTGTCGCCCTTCGATTTGACGATGAAATTTGGCATGTTTGTAGAATGGGTCAAAATACGCGACACGTATTTTTTTTTCGAATTAGTTCCAAACTTTAAACCTGTTTTTTTTTTTCAAAAGTAAAATCACAAAATATGCCCTTTTTTTGGCCTCTAGAGTGGCCTAAGGTCTGAATAGTTCCGGATTAGTATCCTGGCTGGAATCCGATTTGCGAGCGTTACGTTTTGCTCCCAGATTCGATCCGTTGTCCGATTGGATCCCGATTGAGAAACCAGCATCCTAGTCCAAATCGGACTGTATCCATGACAATATTTTTGCACGGGTAGATGTCAAAATAGCAAAAAATCTCATATTTTTAAGACGAATATCGAAGCCGTTGGATGTCCCAAAAACGGACAACTGCCGCCAAAACCTTTCTGTTCTATTCTATTTTCAATATTTCTATTTTGCAATATTTTTTTAATCAATAAATAAATTTCAACCAGTTCAATTATGTAACAAATTGTACCTAAAGTTTCATAAATGTAAAACCTTTTGTTCCTCTGCAAAAAAAATGATCAAAATTTGTTATTTTTTCGTCGTCTACATTACCCTCTTAACGGCAGCTCTAAAAAACAAATCTACAGACCCTGAAATTTTTCAACATCAGCAAGATACGTGGCTGACGAGAAGTCGATTGATCTGCGCGTTTTGCTTCGGCAGAGCGGGGTGTCGAAGGGCAATTTGTGGTCCGAGTTTCGTGGCCAACGATGCTACACACGAGAATAAAGGAAAAATGGAAAGCGATTTTATTGCGGTCCGTACATGGTGAGTTACTGACATTAAACGACTGGCGAGGGAGGTGGGGGCGAAAGAGACTATTCTTAAAGGGGCCCCGAAAATTCTTCGAACGGATCGAGGGGGCGGCGGGGTGTAGGATTGTCAGAGGGGAAAACGTTGAATCGCCCACGCACGGGACATATGGGTCGTTTCTTCCTCTTCACCGGTCATTTTCACAGGGGTGAAAAAGCCTCCCTGTTGGCCATCCTCTCTTGACCATCGGTCGCATTGCGGGGGTGTCGCGCGATGTATAGGCTCGCTTAAATGCTCCAAATGACCATCAACGCGTACGCGCCAACGATTCCATTCAATGTCCATTCACATTCCCTCGCCCGCGAACCCCTCCTCCCCCCCTCCACCCCCGCCTAATTTACACCGCCACCCACTAGTGTTCGCTAATGTTGACGTATAGATCGTTGATCCGGATAATTTTTAAACTCGATAGAATTCATTTGATCGTCGCGTGCTGGTCACCGTCACACCTGGACGAGAATTTACTCGTTCGTTGCGGATTCGTCGAGCGATAGAATTTTCGTCGTGAATTGAGGATAGATTGGGATTAAGAAGTCGATGTTGCTTTTTATTGCCATTTGAATGTCTTGATGATATTACAAAGGGTGTCCGAAAAAACACAAGTTTTTAATTAAAAATTGTACATTTTTTTAATAGATTCATAAAGTATATAGGGTTACGTATGGATAGCATATGAATTTGTTTCTCAACAATAACTCGTGGATTTTCCAAACCCCAAATGCGACAATTTTGTCGATTAACGAAGCCATCAAAGATGAAAATGAGCCTCATCGCTGATGATGATTTTGTTCGTAAAAAATCAGCATCCACTTGTTCGTTGTTCCATAATCCATTCAACGAACTCTCTTCGCTGTGCGTGATCGGTAGGCTTCAGTTCTTGAGTCAATTGAACTTTGCAAGTATGAAGATGCAAATTCCAATTCTTGACCACGTTGACGAATTGATGTTCCTGGACTCTCAGCAACACTCTCACGAACTGCTTCGATGTTTTGTGTTGAACGACTTGTTGAAGAATGGCCAGAGTGTCTAAGATCATTAATTAATCCAGTATCCCTGAATTTTTAAATTAATTTCTTTACAATTGATGAAGTTAAATCACTATTCCGACCATATTTTGTACGAAAATTGCGAACTGTAGCTGTCAAACCTTTATTATTTTAAAAATATTGCTCAACAACGAAAACGCGTTGTTCTTTTGTGTAGCGCTCCATTTTTAATAACCCTGAACTGGCAGCTGTCACGCTGTCCTTTTTTTTCGTTGACAACACTTTATCGCACAAATGGCGCTAAATTCAAATCTTGCGTGAATTTTGGGACACTATTTAAAATTCAGAAGACAATGCTGAGAGAATATCTATGATGTTTAAAAACGATGTTTGTATGTTTGAATAAAACGAGAATGGTTGCATGATTCTTCTCATATTGAATTTTCGTGTTATTATCATTATGAATCATTTCGGCTAAATATGATATTGCATGTGAAAGTTGATATGAACCAGTGAACAATATTTCAACATCTCTCTCAGTGATTTCGGAAAAGTCTAAAACACCATAAAAGAATGAAAATATTTTGTTGCGATAGGTTAAATACGCGGCGCTACATAGGATTTTCTGGAAAAAAAGAAATTGGATTTTTGGTATCACGCAGAAATTTATGTTTGTTTTTCACATAAAATTTCTACTTACAAACATTGATCAAACAAAAACGGTTAACATTAGAAAAAACATTAGAAACAAATGTGTGGTATAAATTTCAAATCAATCGGAATAGCTGTTGTTGAGTTATCTTTCCAGCAAATTCGAAAAATGTCCTTTCGAGAAAAAACGCGTTTAAAGTTTCGACGCAGCTTCAACGGTAAAAAAAAACATTGTAAATGTGTGACATACCTTGTTGTATAGTTAATCGGCGATTCCTGCTCCATATTGGAGTCCTTCCTCAGCAAGCTGCTGGTCCTCGAGAGATAATCTTGACCTTCTCCGAGCTGTTCT
Source organism: Ophion ventricosus (assembly GCA_963932345.1). NCBI lineage: Eukaryota > Metazoa > Arthropoda > Insecta > Hymenoptera > Ichneumonidae > Ophion > Ophion ventricosus. Next base: position 34,365,867 of record OZ010711.1, on the reverse strand, counting down.
AGCCTCTTTAGTAGTTTCTTACGCGCGTTTTTCAGCAAGCGATATACGTTGCTCCTCTTCGTCATTACACATGTCATAACAATTACTTCCGATGGTTATGTTTAATACGTGTAATATTAATAAAATATTACTATAGCCATCATTATAAATCCATGTAGCGATGCAAGTAGCTATTTCAATTACTTTCATACCACTGAAACTTATTTTCGGTGCGATTTTCCATAGCGTTTATGCTTTCGTTACAGTTTTGATTATATCCTCCTAAATCTCCAATTGACAGTGGAATCGGACATTCCAAGAAGAAATCTATTCTCGGGTACTAGTTTCATAGAAGCGAAGGGTGAATCTATCTAAGGGAGCGCTGCACAGTGCGGTAGAAAAAAAATAATATCTTCGTTAAAATTGTAGGTACAGACTCCGAATTCAGCTTAAAATTTTCTCTAAGGTTCAAACTATGAGAAAAAAAGTTGAAGCAAAAAATCGATTTTTCGAAAATTTCAGGGTGGCATAACCCCTCAATAGCAATCATTGGAAAACTCAATATATATTGAGTTTTTGATTAATTTTTGATAATAATAACGTGAACGTATTAATTAAATTAAAAATTGAGAATTTTTTGTTGTTGAACAGTTGAAACAGATTTACAGCCATTGACAAAACCTCAGTCAAGCACACGTCAATATCGTCGAATTTGACAATTATTATTAAAGGTGGAAAATTAATATTTCTAAGTGTTAATTTATTATTAAATTAGCTATTTGTAAGGCTAAACATGTGAGACATGAACTAGACTTGTAAATCCACGATTCGCCCATTTCGGACTAATTTTTTGTCCGGCGGTCCATCCAGCAATACCTTAATTATCCTATGTACTACTCCCACTGGCCAACGAACTTTCGTGACACACCGAGATTCATTTGACTCGATAGTTGCTAATTGACTATGTTTTCCTTTCAGAGCTGGCATGAGTGCTTCTTATCCAATATCTTCCAATTCATTTTTCGCATCACGGAAACATCGATCAAGAACAAACTTATCGCCTGTTTTAAGCAGTTTAATTAAACTATTTGAATATTTCATGATAGTCTTCATTATTGTAGCATGATTCAAATTATTACGCATCCATTCGTCGTACATATTGTAAATGGCTCACATAATGGAACTTTTTTCTGACCGGAATATGATTTACGTTGATATTCATTATCAGTACTTTTAGTACATATAAAAAAAAGTGAAAAAAAACGGTTTCTATTTTTTTAGACAATGTTGCACCAAACCAATAAAATTGAAAAAAATTGAGATTGAAGGTGCCTAGAAAACCAGTATTTTTCGAGAGTTCCATAATTTTACCTCGAAAAGAACACATCGAAATGGCCATTTTCAATTTTCTTTTCCTTGTGAAAATTCAAGTTTAGCGTTGAAATATTTGCAAAACTATTTGATTTATGTGTTTTGTCGATAAGTAATTTTAAAAAAATCAACAAGAGTCCATAATAAATATCCAAGTCGAAAAAAAATAAAAACTGGTAGTCACATTTTTGTCGATTGCTCAGATAATAATTGGGTTAGAGAGCTGAAATTTTCAGCAAACGTTTTTCTTTCATTGAGGATAGGCTGAGTGTCATCCAACAACTCGTTGTTCCAACGAATTATCCCGTTGGAACAACGGGACAACAAAAATCCATCCAAAAAGCCTGGAAACTTCCAAAATCCACAGCCTTTTCAATCCTTTGAACTATGATTTTTTTTTTCGTTCCATCGTCCCGAGCGCATAGTCACGACTTTGCTCGACAAATTCCTCGAGCTTTTTGCCTCCCGCGACGAATAAATAAATAATCGTCCATCTCCCCATGGCCGTGTCCGATTATTTTTTTTTTTATTTTGCCAATTCGAAGCAGTTTTTTTCACGAAAATTCATCAAATACGGAAGAGAGCAGAAAACGATGCTTCGAAAAAAAAAAAGAAAAACAACAACAAAAAAAATGAGAAAAATACCAAACAAGATGGTCGCATTTTTCGAGATGGGGAAAGAAATTATTGCCACTGTGAGCTTATTTATTGCGTTCATTTGGCGGGCTTGGTGCGAATTCGAGCCACCTATGGAAGAGCTATACACATATAGAGAGTGGATGCGTGTATCCATCTGATGGGGAAAAGTCTCTCGTCCTCTGCCTTTCGTCCTGCTGGACATTTCGTACGCTTGTTCGCTGTTGGTGGATTTATTGTTCGACAGTGGCAAAAGCTTCGCATGGCAACATACACCCACAACACACGTACAAGTGTATCGACGTACGCGGTGCATACGATAGCAGGCTGACAGCGCACACAATCGAAGCCATTTTCGAATCACCCTCGTACGAAAAAGAAAAAAAAACATGCCATCAGGCGTCTCGATTGCGAGTGAAGAATCTTTTTTTTTTTTGCCCCCCACCCTTTTTTTCTTCTAAATACGAAAATTGATCACTGCACATCGGAAGTGCTGGTATCACGAAGAAATGAAATTCCGGGCAATTTTTTCATTCGCGCAACGCGAAAAGAGAAGTATCGTAACAGATAAATCTTACGATGGTTTGATCGATTGAGCTTGATAAAATTGCGGGTACTAGGTGTGAATTGTGGATGATAATTAGGATGATTTAATTTGTCGTTGATATCCAGATTTGGTGGATGAAGAAGCAATGACGGAAACGAAACGGAAGTCAGTGGCAGTACGGAAATGTAATGTGCGGAAAAACAATGATGGCGTTGAGTTTTGTTGAAATTGGCGAAGTTCGATTGACGATCGTGTCACGGAAAATGGTCGTAGAAGATTTTTTTAATCTTTTAGAATCAAACTCGGTGCCTCTACTGTAAGGAGGTACTATTTTTGGTAACTTCTCGATGACGTACCTTTATGGTACCATTTCTTCATGTGAAATATCGTTTGGGACCATTTCTACATATGAATTACCTTTTTGGTAACTTTTGTGTATGTGAATGACCTTTTTGGTACCTTTTGTGCATGTGAATTACCTTTTTGATACGTTTTCTGCACGTAAATTACCTTTTTGGTACCTTTTCTGCATGTAAATTGCCTTTTTGGTACCTTCTCGACGACGTACCTCTTTGGTACTAGTTCTGCATGCGAATCACCTTTTTGGTAACATTTCTGAATGTGGATAACGTTTTTGGTACCATTTCTGTGTATGAATTACCTTTTTGGTACCATTACTGCATGCGAAATACCTTTTCGGTACCTCTTTTTTTTCGTGTGAATTACCTTTTAGTTGCCTTCTCGACGACGTACCTCTTTGGTACTATTTCGGCATGCGAATTACCTTTTTGGTAGCATTTCTGCATATGAATTACCTTTTTGTTACCATTTCTGCATGCGAATTACCTTTTTCGTACCATTTATGAATTTCAATTACCTTTTTGATACCATTTTTACATATAAATTACCTTTTTGGTGCCATTTCTGCATGCGAATTACCTTTTCGGTACCTTTTTTCGTGTGAATTACCTTTTAGTTACCTTCTCGACGACGTACGTTCTTAGTACCATTTCTGCACGCGAGTTACCTCGTTTGGACCTTTCCTGCATGTGAATTATCCTTTTGATACCAGTTTTGCATGCGCATCACCTTTTTTGCGACCTTTTCTGTATGTGAATTATCTTTTTGGTACCATTTCTGCATGCGAATTACCTTTTTGGTAGCATTTCTGCATATTAATTGCCTCTTTCATACCATTTCTGCATATAAATTACCTTTTTCATACCATTTCTTCATATAAATTACCTTTTTGGTACCATTTCTGCATGCAAATTACCTTTTTGCTACCTTCTCAACGATGTACCTTCTCGCTACTATTTCTACATACGAATTACCTTGTTTGAACATTTCCGCATGCGTTAACTTTTAGTTACCTTCTCGACGACGTGCGTTTTTGGTACCATTTCTGCATGCGAGTTACCTTTTTTTTAACCTTTTTTTGCATGTGAATTTTTTTTGCGATACCATTTCTGCACGCGCATGTCCTTTTTTTTTGGACCTTTTCTCAATGAATTATCGTTTTAATACCTTTTCTGGATGTGAATTACCATTTCGGTACCATTTCTGCGTATGAATTACCATTTCGATACGTTTCTTGCATGCGACGTACCTTTTTTATATTCGTGCAATAGCTTTATTGCTTCTTTTTATTTCAAATTCAAATTAAACATTCGAACTTTATCTCGACTCGAAGGGGCTCCCAAAAAAAAAATCCGCGTCCATCCATTCTGTCAAACTTTTATCGCCTCACGATGATATCGGACACGAAAAAAAACAGCGGCTACCGTTTTGAATTTTTCGCGAAAAGATCGTCACCCCGAAACTTGTCCCCCCATACGAAAAAAAAAAAAACCATTCAACTAACACACCACAATTTTCTCAGCAGTGTATTACATATTTAGCCCAGAACCCAAAGAGAACATTGGATCATTCGATTGAATTTTCGTCTTCCCGTCGCATCGCTGGTTTCGGCACCGGCCCAATCGGGAGCTTGAAAAAGCTTTTTCGTTGCTTTTGTCTTCTTCTCTTCCCCCCCCCCCCCCCCCCCCCCCAAAACCTCCTTGACAATCGTCGCGAATAATTTCCCCGGAGAGACGAATTTTGTTCTTTCGATTGCTCCATTTTGATCTCAGCGAAGAATTGCCGGGCTGGTGGATTTTCAAAAAAGAAATGCACTCGAGTAAGTACTCTAGCTTCTCATCGTGAAAAATCGCATTTATTGCATTCGCATATAATAAATATAAATAAACAAAAGAAAAATCCGCTCGGAGTAAAAACCCGAAAGTCTAAAATTTCCCTGTTATCGAACAATAAATTTTTCTCATCTCTCATTATCTCGTTCGTTTCGCCAAATTCGTACTTTTCCATCGTGAATGTAACAACGTTGTATTGACGTAAGGAAAAAAAAAAATTATATATATATTATATTGCGCAATATACATATAAAATATATTTACATAACGCGAAGGAATGTTTATCACATCGATTGCACCAGTCAGCTGATTCGGGTCGCTGATATTCCGGAGAAAAGAAAAAAAAATAGAAATTCTTCCGGACGTGGAAATTGCAACAACAACAAAAAAAAAATACACGCACACATGCACACACACACACACACACGCACAATTAATTTAACCGCAAAATAATAAATAGTCAACGTAGCGAGAATCGCTTTCTCGGTTTTTTTTTTTTTTTTTTCTTCGCTTCGCCTTTACCGCGGTATATAAAACCAAACAAACCTAAACAAATTTTCTCGTCGAGCAACGACAGAAACTCTTCGAATAATAACGGAATTAACGACAATCTTGTTGGCCGATTATCGTACGATCAATAACAGCTATCACTCTCGCATCCCGTGGGGTATATTGGATTCGTGTCCGCTTCACACTACGAATTTATAACGTAAGTTATCCAATCGACGGTTTTTCGCGACTCGATGATAAATTCCCGGCTGTCCCGGCTGTGCGCACGAATATCCTGCCGAAACGATTCCTATGAGGGTACCATCGTCCTGTCTTCTCCAGCATCAACGGACCACCGCTGTCACCCTAATTATTATTATTATTATTATTATTATATATTTTTAAAGAACAGATGTTTTACGCGACACATCAGATTTTATCAGACATTAATATAAATTTTTCACGATCATAATGCAGGATGTTTATAAAAAATGCAATGAAAAAAAAATAATAGCTCAAAAAAATATATATGTTGATAAATACCTGATATTTATTTTTACTTCGGTTCTATATTTTGAAATTTCCTTTTAAAATATTCTTGTGGAATTTTGTATCAATTATATAATATAATTTATATATTATATTACATTATATTATATATATATATATATAATGTTTTTTTCTTCGGTTTTGAATTTTTTATATTTCCTTTTGACCTATTTTTGTATTGTAGAATTTTTTTATCAATGCGTTATTTAGGTGTATGTTATTTAATATTATTGTACATTTTATATACAACAACGAAACTGATAATAACAATAGTTATAATAATAATATACAACTAAATAACGCATTGATAAAAAAATTCTACAAAAATAGGTCAAAAGGAAATATTAAAAATATAAAACCGGAGAAAAAATAAAAATTATATATATATATATGTCCAAATTATATTTCATTTCAAAATGATACATATATATAGTTTTTTGGTCTGAAAAATAATAGTTAATTCGAATAATCGAGAGATCAAGTCTGGATAAATGCGTTACAATGATTATTCGCGACTCACTTGACAAGAGTCCTTGCCCCCTCCCCGGTATCCCGCGCACATCATCTCGTCGTAAATAACAACGTTGATGCCATTGGAGCGATGCCATCGTTCGCAAACTCGATTGTCGATCACCGGAACGTCGACAGCTTGGAGAGTTTTCGGTCGCAGTCTCGATCCTTGCGGTGCGAATAAATAAGATTAAAAAAAATGGATTCGAAGAAAGAAGTGAGAGATTGTATGTAATTTGATTTCTGTTTATACGGGAGAAAGAGATGAGAGAGAGAGAGAGAGAGATGAGAGAGAGAGAGAGAGAGAGAGAGAGAGAGAGAGAGAGAGAGAGAGAGAGAGAGAGGAGAGAGAGAGAAAGAGAGAGAGAGAGAGAGAGAGAGAGAGAGAGAGAGGAGAGAGACAAATTACCGGCTTGAAGAGCGCCCCAGCCGGCAGCCCAGCCGTACTGTCCCAAAAAGTCCTCGTTCCTGTCGGGCAGGCAGATGGGGCGAGATGTGGGGCATATAGTGAACCGGACGATCGAGCCGCAGCACCGCAACGTCGAATCTTTTCGAGTGAGCACAAGTAAAGACGGTGTTGAAAAGGGAAAAAAGTGAAAATCGTTACGCGACGAGAATTGTAATATCGGAATGAGCGAATTAAAAGATTGTCAATACGCACCGATCGGCCTGAGGAGTGAATTTGAAGTACGGATGAACTCGAATTTCCCGGACACCGAACGTGTAAGCCGGAAGTGTTTCCGCGGCGGAATTCACCACGTAGTCGCCCAAGGTGACCTGCACTTGACGTGCGGAAGCCCTGAAACGATAACGATTTATTGAAACCAGGATGCCCGGGATAGTAGAAATCGTTTGAGAGCAAGATCGCACGATCTTCTTACCGATCGATGGTCAAGGGATATACGATCTCGCTTACCGATCGATGTTCAAGGGATGCCGGTTTAGCTTACCGATCGATGGTCAAAGGATACCGATCTGGCGTTACCGATCGATGATACCGATCTGGCTTTACCGATCGATGATACCGATCTGGCGTTACCGATCGATGATACCGATCTGGCTTTACCGATCGATGATACCGATCTGGCTTTATCGATCGATGATACCGATCTGGTTTTACCCGATCAATGATACCGATCTGGTTTTACCGATCGATGATACCGATCTGACTTTACCGATCGATGTTCAAGGGATAACGATCGATATTTCAAGGATACCGATCTGGCTTACCGATCGATGTTCGTGGAATACCGATCTGGTTTTTTTCCGATCGACGTTCAAGGCAATATACTCGGATGGTCGACAACTCAGAGACAGACGACCCTATTCAATGAACTTTCTACGCGAAGACGGTCAACTTACTTGGCAACGCAGTGACCGGCGGTCACCACGTGATATCTGTTGACCAAGTTCCGCCGCATCGGCTCGATCCGATTCTTATGTAAGCCTGAAAATTGAAGAAAAAAAAAGATCAATTTAAAAAATGATCTGATTATAAAACGATTGTGGGGAAGACGAAAAGTCTCGATCGAGCCTACCTGCCATGGAAAACTTGCGAATCCGGCCTCATCACCGCCCACTATTCGCCTTTGAGCCGTTTGCTTCGATACCGATATTCCACAACCTGCAGACCACAACAATGACCGATAATAACGTGTATCCTGTCCTTTTGTAATATTATCGTCAACGAAAACGAATCTTGCTCTCTCTCTCTCTCTCTCTCTCTCTCTCTCTCTCTCTCTCCTCTCCTCTCTCTCTCTCTCTCTCTCTCTCTCTCTCTCCTCTCTCTCTCGCCCCCTCCTCCCCCTCTCTCTTAGTCTCTCTCGAGCCTCTTTTTTATTTCCTCGTACTTTTTATTATTATACGAAGCATGAGGATAGTGTGCAAAAAGATTATTTTTTTCCCCAAAGCACAAATAAACATAATCTAATTTAATTTAATCCCCTCCCCCTCTCTCGCTCGCTCTAAGACTTTCTGGCTGGTATATATTTTGGGTCCAAACTGCGGTAATCTTGTTTATTTATATTATTTTTATCCCATCTTATCCCATCCCATCTTATCCCATCTTATATTCCTAAGTTTATTGAATTCATCTTAGGCTTATGATTTTATTTTTTGTTCATATAAAATCATTAAATTCCCTTTAAATTTTTATATATTTTGTTTTTTATTCCACCGCGCTTTATCTCATATTATTCAAGATAACTCAATTATCAGAAGTTCAAAATTTTGCTTCTTTGCTATCTTTATTATATTTTTTATATTTTTACTTATAATTTGTGTTTCTTTCTTGCTATTCTGTCTCATCGTTTGTATTGTTTATTTCTTTTTTTTATCTTCAATCGTTATTTCTTTAAGGGGGCAGGTACGTGTAGCGGCATAAAAAATTCGATTTTTTTTGCGCAAAATGTTAGAAACTCAAAGATTATTGCATGGCCTTGGAATTGCTGATTAGCCGGTAAGTGATTGAAATCATTGAGTTTTCATAGTTCGAAACTTTAAACACATTTTTCCTCAAAACGAAATTTTTAGAGTTTCTGGGAAACATGACTTTAAAACGAGTTGACTGAGCATGCTGAATTTGTACACAAAACTCAATAACAATGTTACATTAAACTTATAACTACTTGCTTATGAAAATCATTTGAAAAAAGTACTTTTTTATTGAAAAAAAAGAACGCAAAATCGGGTAAAAATTCAATTGTTTTCTAAAGTGTCCCATTTTTTTAAATTTCAACTTTTAAAATTTTTCTTAGATGTAAGCTCAGCATCTGCATGTTAAAATACTAAAAATTCTTGTCTCATATTTTTCAGATCAATATTGAAGTCGTTGGATTTCCTACAAACGGACAATCGCCGCCAAAACCTTCCTGGAGGACCACGCCATACCGTTGAACCGTTAAAATTTATTTAAACAGTTTAATTATGTAATAAATTCTTAAGTTTCATAAATAGAAAACATTCTGTTCCTTTCCATAAAAAAATCATCAGAATTGTCTATTTTTTCATCCTCTACATGTATTTTCCCCTTCAATTTCTATTCCATCCGTTTATCTTATCATTTCTATCCTTAAATTTTCCCGAAAGTTTACTGCCACATAACGATTATCAATCGATGGCCCTATACTTCGACGTTACGTACAACGCGATCAAGCCTACGGACTTTTAGACTTGGAGCACTATTACTTCGAGGCCTATAATCTCATTGGCCAACGCCACCTTTTTGCAACCGTAAATTAGTCGCCGGATCAATGACTGGACCAATCGTTCAGCAAGAACGATCATCGCGGGCCACAAATTTGATATTCCTTCGCAAAAAAGAGAACAAAAAATGGCGATGTTTTGCTTAAAGTTAGTAGAAAAGACAGCTCGCAATAGCAGGCAATCGTGTGGAGTGTTGCTGATAGGAGCAATATGATTCATGACATAAAAAAAAAAGCGGCCAAGTGCAGGACCAAGCATCAAAGTAGGGTAGTAGCCTCATGAGGTAAGAGCATAATTCTAGTAGAATTTAAGTAGAATTTAAGTTAAATTTAAGTTAAATTCTAGTAGAATTTGAGTAGAATCAGCTATGTCAGTTATGGAGTCGGTTTTGAAAATGTGGAAGTCAGATTGATAGACGTTTTTTCAGATTTTTCGTTAAAAACTAATATTTTCACGTTGATTGCGCATATTTCCATCCAAAGTACTAGCTAGGTATTATTTTTGTGAATTATTTCAGATTTTTCGTGCAAAGGGTTGGACAAGAATGAAGCAGGGAAGAAAGGCACCCTTGAAGAACGATATCACTGCAAATCCAAGTGTGTTGTTTTAAAATAGCTACATTTTTTATTACCTTGTGGTGACTTTTGGCACATTTCCGAGTGTGCAATTTCGGGATTCGCTTCATGCTTTTTGTATTACACACTGAAGTGTATTACTTCTATGCATATTTGGTGTGTTATTTGATTCTTTTTTACACACAGCATGGGTGCTGGTTCGAAGCATCAAAGCCCTTCTACCAAATTCCTAAAATATTTAATAAATCCAAAATAGCATGAAATACACAACTCCGAATTCTGCATTAATGCTTTTTTAATTATAATTCTACCTACTGGATGGTAGAATCGTCGAGCAAAAAGTTAGTCCAAAATGGGCGAATCGTAGATTTACAAGTCTAGATCATGTCGTGCATGTTTAGCCTTACAAATAGCTAATTTAATAATAAATTGACACTTAGAAATGTTAATTTTCCACTTTTAATAATAATTGAAGTCAAATTCGACGATATTGGTGTGTGCTTGGCTGAGGTTTTGTCAGTGACTGTACATCTGTTTCAACTGGCCAAGAAAAAAAATTCTCAATGTTTAAATTTAGTTAATACGTTCAGATCATCTTATTATTATCAATAATTGCCCGAAAACTCAATATATATTGAGTTTTCCAATGATTGCTATTAATTCATCGTTAAAGAAGGCGATAGTCCTCATTACTTGAATTCATTTCTCGACAAATACTCAGTCGATTTAATTGAAACTTAGCATAATCAATCGCTTGATTCTAAATGTTGATGATATAATATTTTCCGAATTTACGGCGATTTAGTTCCATTCGTTTTGCAAGCATTAACGTCTGCAGGAGCTGTTTTCCCATAAGCGACCGTGTTAAATTCATATGTTTATAACTACTAAATTATTTAGTGAAAATTCTAAAATAATTCATGTATTATTCTATCGAGAACTATTATTCCTGAATGTTTTAAGAATTTTTGTGATTTTTTAATATCCACCCAGCAATACCTTAAGGAGGTACAACTATTTCTTCAGGGTCAACAAAGGAACTAAATTTATGTTACCCCACGGGTGTTCTGATCGATGTTAACTTATGTTGAATATTCGTATTGTCGATCCGAAAGTGCCAAGTTTGTGGAAAATATTTTATTTGTTGCATATTTAGTAATAAAAACTGAAAAATTAGATCCTCCACCGTAAAAACGGACTAAAAAACGTTGCACCAAATTTATCGGAATCTTATTTAAATAGCCCCGAATTACTTCAGCGGAATTAATATTATAGGTAAAATTTTGCATTTTCTGGCGACTCGTCTTCACGACGGATTCCAAGCAGAGCTAGGTTATGCTCGCCAAACGAATCATCTGTTACGCCCGAGGTTGGCAAGTCTATGGGTGCTATTTCGTCATTATGATAATATAGAACCGGAAGTTGAATCCGTTTTATTATGTAGTGCTTGAACTCCACGATGAAGTTGGAATTTTCGATTTTTTACAATATCTATTATGTCTAATTTATCAAATTTCAGTTTTCCAACGACCTTAGTTGGATACGTGAGCAGCAAAACCGTGATCACCGCACTTCCGTTCGACCGTCTTCATAAGACAACGTACTAGTTCAGAGTGCTCGATTTTGCAATTTTATAACGAAAAAACTGAACGGTCATTATAGCTCAAATTTTTCCAAAGGGTGTATAACGTATTCGTCGATATCATATAAAATTTTCAGGCCCGAAAGTTGGATTCTTCTTAATGATCGTACCTACTTAAAGGGTTACGTGGGTTTGAAAATTGCAAAAAATCCATTTTTTAATTTTATCATCTAATGGTACAATATGTCTAGAATATTCTCCCAAAGTTTTAAGTCAATCGGAGTAAAAGTCTGGGAGAGAGCCTTTGGGAATTCCCCCTGTTGGGAAAGACCGGCCGGGAGCGACGCAGCTATACACATTTTTTTCAAAACACTATTTTTGAAGTCGATGGACACGATTTCTCAAAAACGAATGCACCGATCTTATTGAAATTTTCCACACTTCTTCAAAATAGCGTTGACTAGTGATTGAACGAAGGTTTTTTTTTTCTCGATTACAACTAATTTTACAAGGCTACACGTAGTATAAATTGTACCAAAAATTCAACTATTTTGCATACAACTCTGCCAAAAATTCAAATTTCAATTTTTTTTTAAATCCTTCGATCAATCACGAGCTATACTTATCTACTAATAGAAAAAATTTGGTTTTTTAATTTCAGATAAAGCTATCATGAGTTATCCTGACCACCACGAGGACACTTTTTTTTTGAGGGGTCTCCGGAAACCAGGTCCCACCTGCTGAATTTCCCAAATTTTTGGATGGAATTTTTTAAAAATATTATTGAAATGTCGCTCTTTTATGTGCTTAACATTTTGAATAAAATAATTTATATATTATATTTAAAAAAATATAGAATATATGCTTTTTTGGCTTCGAAACGCACGTAATCCCTTAAACGTGTTAATTCCTAAAATGACACACCTCGCGTATAACAAATAACACACATGGATTTGCAGTGAAATGACGACGTTCCATTGCCCATTGGCTACGGTTGCCTAGAAAAATGATACACAGGTGTTCTTTCTGTACACATTGCAAGGGTTTTTTTTTTTTGCGTGCGTCCATTTTTTCATTTACGAATAGTCACCGTGCGGATACAAAGCGTATAAACACGAGGACGACTTTTGGGCAAAGCCCTGATGAACTTACGATCGTCAAACGATGTTTCCCCGTCCGGCAAGCGCTGTAAATGATCTCTCGTCGTATCGCTCGTGATAGTGTTATAATCAGGCGATGAGCTTATAGCTTTAGCGTCTTTGCGATGGCAACAAGCGAACATAATCCCACCACAACTGCCGTCCAAAAGCCCGGCCGACATCCAGCACTTAAGAAAAAATTCACAGCTTCTCCCGTCAGCGCACATTGTATCGTCACCTTCCCACAGCGGTCTTTTGCCTTCTTTCCGCGACTCTGCCGACAGACACACACAAGCTCTCTCTTTTTTTTTTTTATTCGCCAACTTATCGGGTTGCAACACCCTTGACCTGGGCAGACATTTTGCCGTTCGCAACTCAATCAACAATCGCCATTCTTTGTTCGCACATAATTTAATCGATTCTTTCGTACTGGCCAACGTCTCTAGAAAACTCCAACTCTAAAGAAACGTCCGTCAGGTCGTCGCGTTTACGTCTTGGGCGAGTGAAAGTCGCGAAGAGCAATTCGTAGGGGATGTTAGTGGACACAAGCCGTTTCTTTCACTGCCGAGGTTGGAGCATGGGAGTTCTTGGAGCGTCCGCAAATTTCGGGGTAAATGTGTATATTTTTTTTAGAGAAACTTTGAACTATGTGCATAAGTTATGGTTCAAATTCGTGTTCAGTCTAAACGCGTTTTACCTAGTAAAAATTAATTCTTACTGAACGCCTTCGTTACAACTCGTTTTATTTCGGCTGAAAGCTAGAATTTATTTTTAGAAACCTCTAATAAATCCAGATAAACGCAAACAAACCGAAACTTTGACCTCATTCGGTAACAGTTTTAAGCGATTAATTTGGATAGAACTAGTTTTTCATAGGGAAAACTAGAATTTATTATCGAAAATCCAAACAAATTCAACCTTTGACCTCATTCGGGAGCAGTTTTGATTAATTTAGTGAGAACTAGTTTTTTTTTAGTGAAAACTAGAACTTGTGTTTAGAAACCCAAACAAACACAAACTTCGACCTCATTCGGAAACAGTTTGAACTGATTCATTTCGTTAGAACTAGTTTTTCGTAGTGAAAACTAGAATTTATGTTTAGAAAGCCAAACTTTGACGTTATATGGGAACATTTTCAAGTGATTTGTTCCGTTGGAACTAGTTTTTCCCACTGAAAAATAGAATTTTTGTTCAGAAACCCAAACAAACCCAAGCTTTGACCCGATTCGGTAACAGTTTTAAGTGATTATTTTGGATAGAACTAGTTTTTAATAGTGAAAACTAGAATTTATGTTTATAAATCCAAGCTTTGACGTTATTTGGGAACAATTTCAACTGATTTATTCCGCTAGAACTAGTTTTTCCTAGTGAAAAATAGAATTTATGTTCGAAAACCCAAACAAACCCAAACTTCGACGTCATTCGGAAACAGTTTCAACTGATTCATTTGGTTAGAACTAGTTTTTCATAGTAAAGAGTAGCATTTATCTTTAGAAACCCAAACAAATGCAAACGAAACTCAAACTTTGACCTCATTCGAAAACAATTGTGACTGATTCATTTCGCTAGAATTAGTTTTTCACGGTCAAAACTAGAATTTATTTTGAGGAACACAAACTTTTACCGCATTCGGGAACAATTTGAATTGATTCATTTCGTTAGAACTAGTTTTTCGTAGTGAAAACTAGAATTTTTTGTTTAGTCACCCAAACAAACTTACACAACCCAAACTTTGACCTCATTCGGAAACAATTTTAACTGATTCATTTCGTTAAAACTAATTTTTCATAGTGAAAACTAGAATTTATGTTCAGTAATCCGAACGAACCCAAACTTTGACCTCATTCGGAAACCGTTTAAGCTGATTCATTTCGTTAGAACTAGTTTTTCCCTAGTTAAGACGAGTTTGCTTGGGTTTTTTTAGATTAATATTTTTTTTAGAACTAGTTTTTCCTAATCAAGACTAGTTTTAAGGGCTTACAAACACCTGAGTAGATAAAAAAGATCGATTTAAAAAAAATGTGCTCCTTCGAAAGTACTATCCTTTGAGTGTCTACCCCGAAAGTTTCATAAGGAAATTCGCAGTAATGACGAAGTTATAGCGTTTTGTAACTGACCAGGTGAGCAACGACTAACGGTTGGGGCGCAAGTAGACGCGGCCTTTGTCATCTGTTTGACTATGAGTTTGATTATGAATGAGGTTGACACAGCAAAAAAAAAAGAACTAATGGAAGAGTCAACATCTAAGGAAGATCCGTCATATAGCCCAGGAATCGACGATTTCATGTAAGTTTAAAATAAACCAGTTATTTCAGTGTAAAGTGTACTCAAAACTTTAAACGCGTTTTACTCGAAACAGTGTTTTCAAAATCGGTGCCAGAAATATCTCCGCATCTACTGGACCGATCGGGATCAAGTTTTGCACAGTTATGCTTCACACAATAATCTAGTACTAATCGAGCCGTTTTTTCGATACTTGGCATAGTTTTTGTTTGCATCATAAGTACTTAAGAATTTTGAGGCGAAAATCGCCTGTTTGATTCCAGTGACTGCCATGACCCGAAAGAATTACATTTTTAAATTCCGACTCGATAAATACTATTTTTATGTATCTACTTTAAGGAACATTTTTTTTAGATAAAAAATGGCAGAGGTACGTCTGGTACCGCAAACGCTGTCAACAAAAACACCTCCCAGGAAAACAACTGTAACTTTTTTACCGTTTGAAATTTTTTAACCAAATTTTCACACAATGTAGATAAAATGTCATACTTTAAAATGTATATCATCGTTGTTCAATAAAATTCAGTTTTAAACACAAAAAAAATTCTTAAACATAACCTTACTTTTAGCCGTCTCAGGTGTATGTAAGCCCTTAACTGACATTCGAATTTATCTATCAGTAAATTCTACTATTAAGTACGAAAAACTAGTTATAACGGAGGCATTCGGTTAGAACTATTTTCTACTAGGGAAAACGCGTTTAAACTGAAAACGAAATTTAACTGTAACATATATATTGGAAACGCGTAATACTTTTTTAGTTTCTTACATTGCTCCTGTACTCCAACGTCGATAACGATTACGATGAGAAAATAAAACAAAATAAAACACTTAATAATCACTCCACGTATAAAAAGCAGGGCCTGGGTGAATGCGCGTTAAAGTACGAATGATTGCGGCAATTCGTGGTACATCGAAAGCCGAAGTTCCACAATGTTTCAATTCCAAGATCGCGACATTGCCGGTTGCGATTACGTACCCGTGTCCAGTCTTGGAAAATCGTTGACTGTTGGCTTCCGTTGATCTGGAAAGAAATCTGCAATTTATACGACTTTATGTAGATTGATCGTGAAGGATTTTATAACCGACTGTTGGTAATATCGATTTTTTCAGATTGGCGGCAGGATAAGGTAGAGGAGGATAAGCGAAAAAAAAAATAGACACAAGAAAAAGATTCGTTACCTCGATAATCTTCGTCAAGTTCCGGCAGTTGGTTCGACTGAAAGAACGAGACGCCAGCGCCACTTGCGGGCAAGGATGGAAAGTCATCGCGGAAGATGAGCCTCGGCGTTCTGTGACCCATTACCGGCCTTGGATAATCGTTGATGGCTGCTGGTGGTCTCCAGAAGGAAGATTTTTGCTGTCGCCAAGGAGGAAACGGCGTATGAGGCGGGAAACGAACACCCGGAAATCCAACGTTTCTACTGGTTGGTCCAGGGCCGTCGTAGCTCAATCCTGGACCCGTTGGAAATCGAATGAAACGTCTTTCCCTGATCGGACCATCCTTTGTTACGTCTGTTCCATTTACATCATTGTCGTTGATCGTCTCGTGGCTCTTCGCGCTCGTGGCTTTCGACACGGTGTTGATTCTCGTCAACGATAGTCCCGATGGCACGTCCAGGCCAATCATCGATGATCCACAAATCACGTCCACCCACAGAGTCATTATTCCCAAGGCGAGAAACCACTGGCACTTTATCAACGTCTTCATCTTACGCTGTATCTGTAAACAAATAATAGAGATACTGCAATCTATTGTTTGGGTTTGCTTGGAACACTTTTCTGGACTACCCGTGCGGAAAATTGGCAGGATATCCCTAATACAATTCGGGGCCTTCAAGGGATTATTTGTGGATTCCATAGTAGGGTTTTCCGTAAAAGAGCCTGACCGGGCCCATATTAGCGAATGGTAGGGTAGGTAGTTCGACTAAAACTATGGTCTAAGTACGGAGACCAAGTAAAAGCCTTTAAGGGGTGTCATTGTAGATTTCCTAGTAGCGATTTGCCCAATATTACTAGACTCTGCTATTATAGGCGCAAATAAGTACAAATTGCTTGAATTTGTGGCATAATAATTATCGAGATCGATTAAATTTAATAATTAAACTATGCGTTTAGCCGACGAGCTGTGATGCCTTGAACCAACACGCATGCAGTGCGTTCATTGGAACAACGCGATATCAAACGTGTCAAAATATGCGACAGAATTCTAAGCCTCAAATGTATTGAAATAACACATTTCTTTTTTCACAGTGCACACACACACGCACGTACGCATATGACTGCAATAATTTGTTATGAGGCACCGTTGAGGCAATTTTAAAGGCCCTGGTTATTTTGCCTTCAATGGCCCTCGGTAGCAAAGCGAGACCGGCCACTGATTGCCCATATGAGGCTTCCAGACTAGGGCCTTAATAAAGTTAGGGGAAATTAAGATGGGGCCGAATAAAGCCCGAAAACAATTTCCGCACGGGTATCGGTGCTGTAATTACAAAAGAAGGAAAGACATCTCCATCGAAGATTGCAGTAATAGATGATAGATGGTTTTATTAGGAGATAACATTTGTCAGCTAGGAATGTTTGGGAATCGAAGCTTTTCTGGGCTTCATCGGCGCAGTGATTACCGGGTCCAAGACCATTTGCAAAGACGCACCCAAAGGGAAGACTTTATCTATGATTTCTACAATTTGGTGTACATTGACAGAAGAATTCTTTTGATATTAAGGGGTTACGTAGGTTTGAAAATTACAAAAAATGCATTTTTTTAGTTTTATTATCTAATAGTACAATATGTCTAGAATATTCTCCCAAAGGTTTAAGTCAATCGGAGTAAAAGTCTAGGAGAGAGAGAGAGAGAGAGAGAGATAGAGAGGATTTGGGAATTCCCCCCGTTGGGAAAGACCGGCCGGGAGCGACGCAGGTATACGCATTTTTCTCAAAACACTATTTTTGAAGTAGGTGGACTCGATTTCTAAAAAACTAATGCACCGATCTTATTGAAATTTTGCACACTTCTTCAAAATATCATTAACTAGTGATTGAACGAAGGTTTTTTTTCCATTAAAACTAATTTTACAAGGCTATACGTAGTGTAAATTGTACCAAAAATTGAACTATTTTGCATACAACTCTGCCAAAAATTCAAATTTCAATTTTTTTAAGAATCCTTCCTTCAATCACGAGCTATACTTATATACAAACAGAAAAAAATTGTTTTTTCAATTTCAGATAAAGCTATCATGAGGTATCCTGACCACCAGGAGGACACTTTTTTTGAGGGGTCTCCGGAAACCAGGTTCCACCGGCTGAATTTCCCAAATTTTTGGATGTAATGTTTTTTAAGGCAGTAGTCTGGTCTATAAATTTGACAAAATCGATTTTTTTTTTCATTTTATTATTCCTTAGACCTTTCTTAACACGCTCGTGAAAACCGTTTATTGATATTTCAAAAATTAGCAGAGTAATAGAAATTATAAGCAAGCCGCGCGCTCAGGTAGCGCGGTCGGGAAGCAACTTTGAACGCGTTTATCTCAGAACCATGTTTTTCAAATCGGCGCCCACGATATCTCGATAACTAATTGACCGATCGAGCTCAAATTTTGCACATACCTTCGGTAGCCTCTTTCTGAGGACTGGTAGCAGAATTGAGTCGAACAATAATTTTGACCACATTTTATAACTCGTCGAATACCCGAAAATGTATGAAATATCGTTAATCAAAGTTTAACAGGCCGCCATTTTGTAACAAAATTTTTTTAAGTACTAATTCTGCTACCAGTGCTCAGAATATTCATACAGATTGAGAATATATATATTTTTTTTTTCAGATGCATACAACATCACCCAGAGTGGGCGCCGATTGAGGCGGTTTTCGGCGGACCATGTTGTAAAAAAATAAGAAACTACATGAAAATATTTAAAATATTTTTATTTTATGTAGATACATTCTCAAAGGAACAATAAATACATATGTAAAATTTCATCAAAACAACTTCAACGGTTTAAAAGTTATTCCAACCCAAAAATGACGTCAAAAATCTCGCTCCAGACCAGACTACTGCCTTAAATATTGTTGAAATGTTGCTCTTTTATGTGCTTAACATTTTGAATAAAATAATTTATATATTATATTTTTTTAAAAATATAGAAAATATGCTTTTTTGGCTTCGAAACCCACGTAACCCCTTAACTAGATACGTCAATTTGATTTTTTTATTTGATTTAACTATATTTTTCGTGAAATTAAATGTTTCCTATTCTATTCCATTATTAAAATTATTTATTTTAAATATATTTGTTTATTGAAATCAAGATCTATTCGATGTCGTCTAATAAATAAATATTTTATTTGTTCCTAATAAAGCTGTGATTTGGTTTCATCTGGTAGTATAAGACAAAAGAGACAAACGGAAAAATGGTCCACGATTCAGTCTCTCAAAAATCTCATGGCTTTGTTTTCATTAGAAAACTGTTGTAACATTGTGCAGTTGAGGAAAATGGTTAGTCTTTCGATACATAAATAGTCGCGCCTGTTAATAAAAGGCACGACGATACCTTTATTTTTTTTTCAAATTACAGCCTTGTTAGTGAAAAATGAGAATAATTTAACTTTTTTTCACCGCACTTTTATGTCATGAACCTATATTACTTTTTCGTATTCATGTAATATATCGTGTTTTATCTTTATTTATTTAATTTGAATATATCTAATATTTAAAAAGAATAGCTTCAACAAATAAAAAAAACGATTGAAACAAATAGGGTCGTAGTAAGCCGTGGGATAAGGAGAAAACCTATTTGATTTAAATAGATCCTATTTAAATTAAATTTGTTTTTTTTTGGCAGTGTAAAGAAATCTTCATCCAAGACTGGTGTAACAATGGTAGAGAAGCCTTCATCCAAGAATGGTATAACAATGGTAGAGAAGTCTTTATCCAAGACTGGTATAACAATAGTAGAGAAGTCTTTCTCCAAGACTACGGTAATATGGAAAAAAAGTGGTAGATAGGTCTTCATCTAAGATTCCTCTAGTCTAATGTAAAAATGGGAGGAGTGTCTTAATCTACGATTGCTGTAATCTAGTACAAGATTGGTAGATACACCTTTATCCAAAGTTGCTGTAATCTGATGTAAGAATCTTTACATATAAAACAGTTCCGTGACTGACTGACATTTAGGCAACGCACAGCCTAAATCGCTGAAGATAGCAACATGAAATTTGGAAGATATGTTCCTTACAAAGTGTAGGGTTGCACCATGAAAGGATTTTTCGAAAATCAACTCCTAAGGGGATGAAATGGGGTGCAATAGTATGGAAAATTGTATTCCTTGCGTATGTCAACTTGAAACTTTCCGTGCAGAAATATTGTCATGGATACAGGCCGATTCAGACTAGGATCCTGGTTTCTCAATCAAGATCCAGTCGGACATCGGATCGGATCCGGCAGCGAAATGTAACGCTCGCAAATCGGATTCCAGCCAGGATCCTAATCCGGAAATATTAAGGACTCTGGTCAGAATCCAAATAGAAACTTTGCATAGGATCCAGGCTAGAATGCCGAACTTCTAGAACAAGATCTAGTTCGATATCGAATCGGATCCCAGGGATGAATGTAAAAATCACCGGGAGATACCGATCCGTATCAGCTGGAGATGCTAGACGTTTTCTGAAATCATTTATTCAAGGATCTGAAAAAGATTAGGTAAAAATTGGTGCTACAGTCTAACTCTCAAAACTTATATATTTTAATAACAGAATTTCGAACAAAACTCTTTAAATTTAATTAAAAATTTCGAAAAAAAATAATATATGGACCTCGAAAGACTTACAATTCCTGGGGAAAAGTGATATAGGTATCTGTTCTAAGTAATTATATTTAAATTAAATGGAGATCGTTCGAACTAAGAAAATATGTATTTAACTTGCTAAGAAAAATCTATTTAATACGTATTTGAAATACGTATTTCAAATTCTTGCCATCACGTCTCTTTGTTCTATAGACAACAATGACATTGTATCATACTGGAATTGAAGGTTAACACTTCTATACTACTATTTCATTAATTAGCAACCCTTACCGCAGTCAATCTATCACCGTGCCTGAGAAATATGAGCTACCTTCTTTCTCTATTTCTTACTTTTTCCTCTCTTTGTTTATCTCCTTGCTGGATCAAATCCACGTAGACGAAATCGCTGGCAAAAGGTAAACGTGCATAAATCTTCATCTAAGATTGTTGTAATCTGATGTGAGAACAGTACACAAGTTGATGAGAAGACAAAATGCACAATATGTGAAGATCTGTCTTGGTTTGCAATCAACTCCATTAGATGTAAAGATCTATCTTCGTTTTCAATCAAGTGCATTGGGCCTAAACATCTAAAGATCCTGATATTCCTGGATTGGCGTGCGGAAATTGAGTTCGGGCTTTGATCGAGCCCATCTTAATTTTCCCTAACTTTGTTGAGTCCCTAGTCTGGAAGCCTCACATGGGCCTTCAGTGGCCCAGCTCGTCTACTAAACGCATAGTTTAATTATTATATTTAATCGATCTCGATAATTATTATGCCACAAATTCTTTGGTTAAGCAATTTATACTGATTTGCCCCTATAATAGCAAAGTCCAGTAGTATTGAGGAAGTCGCTAATAGAGAATCTACAACTACACTCCTTGAAGGCCTTTACTTGGTCTCCGTACTTAGACCTTAGTTTTAGTTAACCTACCTACCCTACCATTCCCTAATAGGGGCCCGGTCTGGCTCTTGTACGGAAAACCCTACTATAGAATCCACAAATAATCCATTGAAGTCCCCGAATTGTATTAGGTATACCCTGCCAATTTTCCGCACGCGTAGAAGAAAACGGCAGCAGCATACTGCAATTAAGCTTGATCTAAAAATGATCTTCGTAACGTCTGTTTACCGCTGTCCGTCAATACCGCTTGACCTTATTTTCATCAACTTCATTTCACAATGTGCCACGATAAAAAATAGCATCAATGAAAAGCGCGAAGGCGGATTGATCCGAGAGCACATACGAGAAGGATTTCTAGTCGCGACACCTGCGGCTTCGGCCGTCTAACTGTTGTACCACCGATGACCCATTGGACCCATCCACGTATGCGTCGCAAAGAAAAATGTGTAAAGAAAGCCTCTTCCGTGCCAGGAAACGGATCTCCACGGTTGAGTTACATGAGCCACGAGTGAAAGTAAAAAAACGGAACGTTCTTCTCTCTAACCCGGAACCGAATTATACATTTATCGGCGCCCATGTGCTGTTAGGCAATCGGGCACGGGGCCCCGGTCCGACTCCTCGCGCATCGTCTCGAATCTCGTGCATCCGCCAAGCACGCACGCCCGCTCACGTAAAATATCCTTCCTCGAAGTGTTGCGAAACAAGCGTCACGTATATTTTTCATCCTATCGACTTGCTGTCAGTTGGGCGTCCGATATCTTCGTCGTTTGGCAATACGATCAGCGAGAGACGAAGATGAGATGGCTTTGCGGCTCGCGCGTCCTTGCCGGGAACAGCGAATTTAGCCGACTCGAACATACCTATGTGTTAGTGGGTCATTATGAACTCTGTCGTGCGGATCCATCGTGACTCGGCAACGGTTCCACCGCAACTCCCAGAAGTGAAAGTGTACGCCGGCACGTACAATGATCATTCCTTCGTATATATATATAAATATATATATATATACAGTGTGAAGTTCACGTTCACACCACGTTCCACCTCGATCCACCCACCTCTTCGTGGGCCGGCCATCAAAATCAACGTAAACAATGGGAATCGGTATCCAAAAATCACTTGATAAGCAATGTATTTTTAAGCAGTTTCCGGACAGCTTATCTTCAGGAGGAATCAGGGGAGAAATTCTATTGTTCTTGAGCAAGGCGCCAACTTTTACGCACCAATATTTCATTCGAAAACAAACTTTACGATTTACGATTATTATTTTGACATGAGCGCATTAAAACATGGGCTTGAAGCTTGCATCGCTGGTATGCAACGATATTTTTTTTTATTTCTTACTTTTATTGTCATTGAGATTATTTTGTAGAGTCGGGTTATAGATCGCTAACTGAGGAGTCTAAAAATGATCGCGTGATTTTTATCGCTTAAATCTGTCGAAGAATTTGGGTACTTTGGACAAAAATATATTTCGTTGCACTCCAACGATGCAAACTTCAACATCATATTAAAACGTATTTTAAATATCAATGCGTATTTTTTGATTATCTTATATTTAAAAAAATTAATAAATTTGACGATAGCGCACTGTTTGTATTGGGAGTTTGTTTTTTCACGGCTGGCGAAACTTATTCTGTTACCGTGAGCATCAATAAACGCAGCAACTCACGCAGTCCATTAAAAAAAAATTTACATTTCTTTATCAAACCGAATAAATTCTGAACCATAAATGTCAAGTATCGAAAATAAAATATATCACTTCTCTGTGAGGTAGTAGTCTCGCCAAGGCATTTTTCTATAGATTCTTTGTTTGTTTTAAGGACCTATTCAGGACACTAGTGATTACCTGCAAAATTTCAAAAGGATTCGCCGTTGTGTATTCGCGATATTGGCAATCAAAGATTGCACGGTTTTACACGTGTTCCTATGGAGAGCAATGAAAAATTTCACGCAATAACTTCGAAACTTTTCTACAGTTTAAAAAAATTCTCAATTACAGAGAAACATATGAGGAAGTGGGTAAAAAAAATCATGCATTTTGACCGTCTAGTTTCATAGATATAGCGATTTAAATTAAGCAATGTCTAGCGATGCTAGCGCCAAATATCACGACCAAAATTCGCTGGGCTTGCGACGTTGCCACGATCTCCGCGCTCGCTAGACTAGTGTGTCCATATCCGTATACGCAGAGTATCTACGTATTAGTAGCCGGAATGGATAGTCTGATACAAAAGTGAGGGTTAGGTGATGGAGGGAACGTTGTAATTTTTTGAACTCTAAACATTATATTAGGCGTTTTCATCATTAATTTATAAGTTTTTACATCCCGATAAGATGTAAAACCCACATTGTAAGGATATTTCGCAATATTCCGAAGTTTTTATCGATTGAGCGAGGAATAAACTGTTCAACGTGACTGTGGCGAGACGAGCACCTTAAAAATGCATTTTATTGAACGTATAGCCGCGCCATGGCGATTAGTGGTATTCAAACACGCGCGCCATTTAGCACTCATGTGACGTTGCGACACTTCGCCTCTGCGTTTCGTCGGTATGAGGAAAAGTTGAACGTTTAAATTTTGAAAAATGTCGAAAAATTTATAAACGGTGTAGACGATTCATTTAATCTTTGGCTGACGTGATTGTCTTGATGTACTGAGTCGTTTGACAGTTTTTCATAACATGCTTAGCATTTCTTCACTCTATTACATGCGTAAAACTGCCGATCAGCGATTAATGTAGGCATATACCTATGTTAAAAAGTGTTTTTTCAATTGTAAATTTAATGGAAACGGTGTAGACGATCGATTGAAAACTTGGAGGGTCTATTCAGTATATGACAAAGAATCTACTCTATAAATTTGAATCAAATGGTAACATATCGTCACTTCTCCTGAAACTCCTTAAATGTTTATTTTCCATTCTTTTCCAATCAGAATTCCACTGAATTTTGGCCATTTCTTTTTTTCTTCTTGCTGCGTATAAACCCAAAAAAAAACCAAAAACGGATTGATAAGCAATGTCGGCTTCTGAGCCAATTTCTTTACCATTAACAGAATTCCACGGGTTTACAACAATTTCATTCCTTTCTTTCTTAATCTTGCGCATAAATTGCGCTCCGATGCGTGCGCGGGCTGCATGTGAGCAATGAAAGACTTCACGGACGAGCGAATCACCGCGATAAAGGCACACTTTCACGTTCTCTTCTCTTTTGCAGTGTCATTGACAGAGTTTCAAGAATTATATAAATAATAGAGTATTCGTGACGAGGCGCCTTTTTTTCAACGACGAATCATCGGGTTCTGTCTGTACGACGGGGAATTGATTCTCTAGTGTACACTTACGGCCGTGACACTCTATTATAACAAATGGACTTCACTTTCACCGTGAACACCCGCGAGGATTTGTTTCTTCTTGTCTACGGAGTCGGAACAGTTGTCATCGCGAGACGATGCTGTTTACCAGCGCTTCAATAATGTACGCATCGATTTGACGTCGCGTCGCCTTTCGCTCGGAACACTCCTGTATAGACTCTCGAATGTCCTCACAATGTTGTCCTTTTGGGAATCTCCGACCGTGCCAAGTCATTGGCACCATCAGGAGGGAACGAAGTTGGGCGCCGTTCTGTTTGTTTGGGTTTGTTTGGACGTCGGATCTCCGATCAAAACACTTTTGTAAACTTTGGAGTGTTCTTCCTTCAATGTTGTCTTTATGGAAAGTTCCGATCGTGCTAAGTCATTGGCATCATACGATGTTGGGCAAAGTTGGACGCCGTTCCATTTGTTTGGGTTTGATGACCTGTTTGGCATGTTTGGTTGTTCAGTTTGTTCCTGTTTGGGTTTGCAAATGCACAATTCCAATGCACTTTTATGGGGCACCGTTGATTAGCGTGATTGATAATGCCAATGATCCACAACCATTGACATGCAGAGTGAATGAAAATGAGCGATGATCAATGCGACTTGATTCGAAAAACGTTCTTGCTAGGCTAACCCATCGAGGACCGTTTCCTTGATCCCTGTAGTTCAATTCCAAAGATACCAGGGTACCATTATTGTTACCATTCTCATCGGATGATACCTTTCTTGCAAAACGAAGTAGTTCGATTGGTTGGATCTCATTTTGCTTTGACGTTTTGGGAACCTTCGATTGTACCAGGTCATTGGTACCATCAGGAGGGAACGAAGTTGGGCGCCGTACTGTGTTTCGGTTTGTTTAGACGTAGAATCTCCTATCAAAAAACTTTTGTAATCGTTGGAGTGTCGTTCCTTCAATGTTGTCTTTATGGAAAGTTCCGATCGTGCTGTCATTGGAATCATACGATGTTGGGCAAAGTTGGACGCCGTTCCATTTGTTTGGGTTTGATGACCTGTTTGGCATGTTTGGTTGTTGGGTATGTTCCTATTTGGGTTTGCAAATGCACAATTCCAGTGCACTTTCATGGGGCACGGCTGATTAGCGTGATTGTTGATGCCAATGATCCACAACCATTGCCAGGCACAGTAAATCAAAATGAGCGATGATCAATGCGACTTGATTGGAAAAACGTTCTTGCTAGGCTAACTCATCGAGGACCGTTTCCTTGATCCCTGTAGTTCAATTCCAAAGATACCAGGGTATCATTATTGTTACCATTCTCATCGGGTGATACGTTTCTTCCGAAACGAAGTGATCCAATTGATTGGATCTCATTTTGCTTTCCGCATGTAAATTCCGTCCCATTAGCGTCTTCGTCTGGGCAATGACGATGGTCATCATCATCAAGAATCTTCTCCCTAAGATTCCAACATTCCCATTTGTCATTGATCATCACCTTCGCGTTTCGATATTATCATGGGCAGAAACGCAATCAAGATAATTTAGGTGCAAGGTTTTACAAGGATTTATATACCAGTCCCTAATAATCATAATTTTCTTACCACCCAAAAAAAACGAAGGAAAAAAGAAACGTGTTCCATCACGGTAATTTTCACTTGTAAGCGAATCGTGATTCGTCTTAGTTTTTTTTTTTTTACTTTTTCAGATCTCTATCGCTCCTCCGAATCGGCCGTCTCGTCTAGTGAAGATATGGACGAACTTTCACCTTCCTGTATTCGTTCTGCGGCTGCAGCCACGACTCGTCTCTAAGTCCGAGAAATACGAAAGTATAAATGATTTTCGAGACCGGCAATGTGATTTTTATACGTTTTTTTTCTTTCTTTTAAATTTATCATCTCTCCCTCCCTCTCCCTCTCTCTCTCTCTCCGTCTCCCTTTGATTCTTCTGTATTCGTAATTACTCGTTCGCAACATTATTGTAGCATTGTAGCTACTCGTTAGCTATTCTACTAATACGTGAAAGCGCACACTTCGGCTTTTCGCTCGAACTTATGATTTCCTGTCATAATCATTACTACTGACATTGTTACTTTTTGTTTCGTTCACTTTTTATTATTTCGTCGATTTGAGCCAGGCAGTAGAGCACCGAGATGATCCAAAGACTTATTCCGGAATGAATATCATTCGACAAATTAATCATTCTCATTGTTAATAAATTATCCATTAAACATATTTATCAAATACTCTGAAACACATAAATTACATGAATGTATTTTACAGTATTGAATATTTTTTCATATTGTAATTAAGGTATTTTAAATGTGTCGTTTAAAATACATTAATTTGCTGATTAATTAATCGTACAGGGTTATTGATGTATTTTAAATTTAAATTAATTTTTTTTCAATAAATATGAGAAAATGTTGTGTTCAGTAAATGTGAGATCCGTAAATGCGGACAAATCACATATATGCATGTATGTATATACAGTACTGGACAAAAAAAGTACGCACTAGTCGAAATTTCTTACCGCACTAAAATTTACATAGCGGACTCAAAAATGGAGGTAATTGGATTTCCCAAGTGGCGTTTTGAAGAGGACAAGTTTACCTTTGTTTTGCTTTTTTATAAAATTCTCTACGATTTTGTTTTCGCCCCGATGCGCACTTTTGAACGTGGCCATTTTTCGGCTATTATTTGGCCGTCGAAAATTAACTGCAAAATTTTTAGAAAATGTTTTCCTCGGTTTTTTCCATGGTAAACTCAAAAAGGATATCAAAGCCTATATTTTTGTTTTTTAGAAAGTCTCGTACGATTTTTTTTCGCCCCAGTATTGCATTTTTAGCTAAAAAAGACATGTTTCAGAAAAAAAGGCGTCATCGAAGAACTATGGGGTTTCAGAGGAAATGTTAAGAGGGTAAAAAGTTGCATGGATTCACACTGGAGTGGCTAGAATTTTTTCAGAATTTTTTTTACATTTTTTTTACCATTTTTGGTTGGAACTTTGATGAGTGGAGAGGCTCCACTTGAGAATTATGGGGTATAGGACAATATATTGAGAAAGGAAATTTGTTTACATATTCATTTCTAATTAACAACAATTTTTTTTTTCATTTTCATTTTTTATTTTAATTTTCAAAAAAAAACATGTAGAAAAATTGTAGTTACTCAAAAATTAAAATGTAAAAAAATTTCCTTTCTTAATTGTCCTAGACCCCATAATTCTCAAGTGGAGCCTCTCCACTCATCAAAGTTCTAACCAAAAATGGTAAAAAAAAATGTCCAAGAAAAATTCTGAAAAAATTCTAGCCACTCCAGTGTGAACCCATGCAATTTTTTACCCTCTTGATATTTCCTCTGAAACCCTATAGTTCTTCGAGGACGCCTTTTTTTGTAAAACGTGTCTTTTTTAGCTCAAAATGCAGTACTAGAGGGAAAAAAAATCGCTCGCGACTTTCTAAAAAATAAAAATGTCGGTTTTGATATTCTTTTTAAGTTTCCCATGGAAAACAACGAAGTAAAAATTTTGCACAAACTTTGCAGTTAATTTTCGACGGCCAAAAAATAGCCGAAAAACAAAGCCACATTCAAAAGTGCACACCAGGGCGAAAAAAAATCGTACAGAATTTTGTAAAAAAGCAAAATAAAGGTAAACCTGTCCTCTTTAAAACGACACTTGGCAAATTCAATTACTTTTATTTTTAAGTCCGCTATGTCAATTTTAGTGCGGTAAAAAATTTCAACTAGAGCGTACTTTTTTTTGTCCAGTACTGTATATTGATAACTCGTGAAATTATGCGTAAAACCGCGGGATATTTTTCATTAAAGTTCATTAAACTCGATTTTTATGTTTTCTCAATGGAAAAAATGTTAAAAAATATTCCACGAATTCATACCACAAATGAATTTTTCAAAAAATATTCCGGGGGTGTTGTATAATTTGATCAATCATCGATCCACGGAATATTTTTGAACGTTTCTTTTCAAGTTTATTGAATTTTATTTTTATGTTTTCTCGACTGCCACGTTGTATAGTAGTAAAATATGAAATCCAGTGATAAAATTTTCAAAAATATTCAATTTGATTTTTATGTTTTCTCAACTGCCCCATTGTGTAGCAAAAAAAATAAAATTCAATGAAAAAATATACAAAAATATTCCGAAGTTTTATGTATAATTTGTTTAATTATCCACAGAATATTTTGGAACTTTTTTTTTCAATTTGAAGTCGATTTTTTCGTTTTTCTCGACTGCTACATTGTAAAGTAAAAAAAAACACAAATTCAATGAAGAAGTATTCAAACATATTCCGTGGATACATAAAATTTAAAAAATTTCAAAGATATTCCGGGGTTTTATGTACAATTGATTATCGATCGTTTTTTTTTTCAATTTCATTAAATTTATTTTGTACGTTTTCTCAACTGTCACGTTGTAAAACAGAAAAAAATTAAATTCAATGAAAATGTTTACAAATATTCTGGAGATTTATGTATAATTTGATTAATTATCGATACATAGAATATTTTGGAAATAAAAAAAAATTTATTGATTTTTATTTTTATATTTGCTCTACTGTCACGTTGCATAAAAGGAAATGGACTTTCGTTTCTACGGAAGATGGATGTACCTTCGAATTCCAAAAATAGTATTTATAATTACGGGACTCAAAACCGGGAAAACCGGTTCTTAGACATGCCAACTAAATCTTTTAGTTCACTTGTCACTACTTTTACGCATAACTATTTCAATATATATATATATATATATATGGCCAAATCCACTTTTTCTTCGTGGCCTTGAAAGAGCGAGCAAGGCGCCTCATTCTCGGTCTAATTCACTGATAGCCGACGAGCACTCTCCTGACGAATATACTTTCCATTGTGTAACGGATATTTGGCCCCCTCTTCTCCATCCTTCTTATTTTCACCGAACTTCTTTTCCTTTTCTCCGCGCGTTGATCCTTTTCTTTTTCTTATTGTTATTTTTTCGAACAATGGATTTGACGAACAAAAAAAAAACAAAATTGATGTATACTCGGAACTTGGTATTCGTGGTCGGAGAGCCACGACTTTCCAAATTTTACGCGCAGGATGAGACTATTACAGGCATGGGGTTTTGACAGTCGTGATTATTGTTGAGTGTCCCAAGTGCCAGTCTTTTGGAGGATACAAACTTTTTTTTCATCGTAGATACACACGGTTAGATTTTTATTGCAAATTTTATGGAAATTTCCGTGCATCGTTTCTTAGGGTTTATTTTTTTTTTTTTTTTGAATTTCGGCTTTTTAGCCGTCTGGATTTTTGCAGGCTTCTAAGCCCTCCCGGGACCTTCAAATATTCTAATGCCCCTATTTACGCGCCTAGGATTTTTCTTTAAACTTATTTCACAAAAAAAAATTTGTTTTTCTTTATAGTTTTTTTATTGGTTTTCTTTTGTATTTTGTTTTGTTGAAAAAAAAGAATTAAAAAATGTTGATTTTTTTTACATCTTGTTTTGTTTTCTTTAAAAAAAAATTCCTTACTTTTCTCTCAACTTTGTTTTGTTAGTTTTTCTTTAATTGTTGATTTTCTTTCAATTTCTTTGTTTGATTTTCGTAAAATGAAGAATTGTTATTTAAAAAAAAAACATTTTTTTTTTCAAATTTCGTTTTGTTAGTTTGATTTTATTTTAATGACTGTTTTATATTTCAATTTTTTAATTTGGGTTACCTTTTAAACTTCATCGTTGCTTTTCTTTTAAATTTCCTTTCCGGGACCTTCAAATATTCTAATGCCCCTCTTTACGTGCCTAGGATTTTTTTTAAAAACTTATTTCACAAAAAAAAATTTGTTTTTCTTTATAGTTTTTTTTATTGGTTTTCTTTTGTATTTTCTCTTTGGTTTTTTTTTACATCTTTTTGATGGTTTGCTTTGAATTTTGTTTTGTTGAAAAAAATAATTACAAAATGTTGATTTTTTTACATTTTGTTTTGTTTTCTTTAAAAAAAAAATCTTATTTTTCTCTCAACTTTGTTTTGTTAGTTCTTCTTTATTTGTTAGTTTTCTTTCAATTTTTTTGTTTGGTTTTCGTAAAATGAAGAATTATTAAGAAATTATTTTAAAAAAAAATCATTTTCTTTTCAAATTTCGTTTTGTTAGTTTGATTTTTTTCAATGACTATTTTATATTTCAATTTTTTAATTTGGATTTCCTTCTAAAGTTTATCGTTGCTTTTTTTTCAATTTTTCAAATTAATTATCAATTACATTTTTCGTTGCTTTCCTCTTCATTTGTCTGCACACTCAACAAGTGTTCATCAATAAAGACGAGGCATCATCCGAATGTTAGCGATAGTTTTGCAATCGTTACGCGTATTATCCTGAGTACTTTCGTGTGCCATCGAGCGTTCACAATGTTTTTTTTTTCTTTCTTTTTTTATTCTTTCCTCGCAATGTCGCAAAAATCAGCGCCGCGATCACTCGTCTCTTATTTCACAAAGTTTTCCACAGATATTAATTTCCGTAAAAAAAAAGCCGCGAGTTCGCTGACACTCGGCTTTATTACCATACGAATTGTATTGTTGTTTCTCAAGGGATCAAAAAGAAAGAAGAAAAGAAAAAAAAAAGATCTTTTCGGCGATTCGACGCGTGCGCGCGACGCAATAATGCGACCACTTTTTGTTTCGAAAGTCCCCGGAAGCACTTTCACTCAAAGACGACGGCGACGCGGCTATTTTATTTAAAATCCCATTCGGTCCGAATGTCCCGATGATGATTCGCTGAATTTTCGAAATGTTGGATAAGACCTATATATATATATATATATATACATAAACACACATGTGTGTTGCTTTCTAAATTTTTACGCAATACTCTATTAACAAGACGAAGGAAGACAAAAAAAAGGAAAAATGTCTTTCCATTCGCAAAACACTCGTGTATTTATTTCTATAAACATCATTGAGTCAATTTGCATTGCCGGATTACGATCATTTCCAAAAGAATTATGATCGACGTGAACGCGCCTCTCGCAATCAATAAATAAATAAAAATCTTTTCTTTTATTAAAATACTATTTACAATCTTTTTTTGAATTTCTTTTTCTGATAAAAATACTTTTTTTTTTTTCAAGAAAAATAAAATACGAGTACTCTTTATTTAAAAAATTAAATCTATATACTTTTTTATTAAAGAAAAAAGAAATATAAATACTTTTTATTGAAAAAAAATGAAATATAAATATTTTTTTCAATAAAAATACTTTTTATTTTTTGAAAATAAAATAAAATCTTTTCGTCCTTTCTTTTTCACTTTAAATACGACAACGAGTGGTCGTCCTTGTTGCTCTTTTACTCCAACGAGTTGTCGATGAAAGAGAAAGAGCAAAATCGAGCATCGCTGACACTAAAAGTCAGACGAGAGATTATGCACACACACACACACACAGATGTATATGTATATATATGCGTGTGTGTATATACAGGGTGTACTAAAAACCAACGATAATATTGAAGGCACTGACAGGCCAGCTCACGATGAACCAGAATAAACAAATATGACTTCAGTAAAAGTGTCATTGTTTTCGAGATATTTATACTTTTTTGAAAATCGCGAAAATCTTTAGCCTAAGGCAATATTTCACATATCACAGCTGCAAATACGGATATTTTTCGACTTCGGTTTTTTCTCTAAATATTACTAAAAGATCGTGCTATCAATGACAACCAACTGAAGAACTGACAATGAGAACTGCGCAATGTCGATTTGAAAGGGCTAAAAATGTCTGGTATTTTAAACGAACAGATAATAGAACGATTTCAGTTGCCGGAAACTTTGAACGGTGACAATTATCTAGAGTTTTTACAAAGTCAGCTGCCGACCCTATTAAACAGATACACCTTTACGCAGGACAAGTTCATAATTATCTGGACCAAACTTATCCAAATAGATGGATTGGCTGTCCGATTCCGTGGCCTTCCCGCTCTCCAGACTTAAATCCACTTGATTTTTATTATTGAGGCTGCCTTAATGAAAAGGTTTTTTCCAAACCAATCAACAATGGAGTGGAACTAAGATGAAGGATCACTCATGCAGCGCAAGAAATCATAATTTCAGGACAAGCACATCCCATTGAAGAAGCATTCTTAAGATGTCGTGCTTGCATTGAAGCTGAAGGCAGACAATTCGAACATTCATTGTAAAAAAAATGGATAATAAACGTTAAGGGATAACTCTAGGATTTTGGAAAAATCGTTTTTTTTTTTGCTTAAAAACTACATTAGGGTCATAAAAACAATATGCAATTGGTCTTGTAGCGAATTTTTTTTTTAAAGGTTCACTGATCAATTTTCAACTTTAAACTCGTACAATACATCGTACGACTTTAACAACTTCAAACGCGTTTTTCTCGAAACCACTTTTTTCAAATTGGGAGGAGGGATTGCTCGAACACCTTTGCATGGATCGATATGAAATTTTGATAGTAGCTTCACAATTACATTCTCTATGGGAGTACGTAGCCGTTCTTTGATTAAATGTAAACTTTTGTTTTATAAACAATTTACTGCTTATTTTTGGGCAAAAAATCGATTTATTTCTTCCAGAGTGCGCCATTTTTTTCAAAATTTGATAAAAAAAAAACCCTACGTAGTCCCATAGCTAATAATATATAGATTATAATTTTTTTTTGTTTTTGTTCCAGATCTTATACTTTACGAGAAAACCGTCCTCCCGTGAAGCTATTTGTAAAAAAACACGTTTTTCAAGATGGGCTCTGTCGCCGCCATTTAGTATGAAAATTATAAAAAAAAAAATTTTATACTTTAATATGTGTTAAATAAACCCTCTCAAAAGAAATCCTGGTCCTTTTTTCATACTCCCAAAATAAATTGTCAAACTTAGGCCTTATTTTCTGCCGCTAAAGTGGTGTTATCCCTCAAGTACAAATACAGATCAATGGAATCATTTCAAAATTATTTTTTTTTGTAATAAAATAGCGATATTGTTCGTAACAGTAAGAAAAAAAGACCTACAAGTTGCGTCTTTTTTAAATCTAGACTGAATGACTCCAGTGATATGAGAAATATTGCCTTACGGTAGTAGTCTCGCCACAGTCACGTTGAAATGTTTATTCTCCGCTCAATCAATGAAAGCTTCGAAATATTCCGAAATATCCTTATAATATATGTTATACATCTTATCGGGATGTAAAAACTTATAAAATATTGATGAAAATGCCTAATATAATGTTTAGAGTTCCAAAAATAACAACGTTCCCTCCATCACCTAACCCTCACTTTTGTATCAGACTATCCATTCCGGCTACTACTACGTAGATACTCTGCGTATACAGATATGAACACACTACTGTAGTCTAGCGAGCGCGGAGATCGTGGCAACGTCGCAAGCCCAGCGAATTTTTATCGTCATATTTGGCGCTAGCGTCGCTAGACATTGCTTTATTTAAATCGCTATATCTTTGAAACTAGACGGTCAAAATTCATGATTTTTTTTTACCCACTTCGTCATATGATCCTATGTAATTGAGAATTAAAAAAAAAACAATCTATATAAAAGTTTCGAAGTTATTGCGTGAAATGTGAAATTTTCCACTGCTCCCCATAAGAACACGTGTAAAAGCGTGCAATCTTTGATTGCCAAGATCTCGAATACACAACGGTGAATCCTTTTGAAATTTTACAGGTAATCACTTAACCCTCAATCCGTGAACCTGGGTCGTTTTCGTCCTGCCCAAATCATTTTTTTCGCAAGTTGCTATTTTATTTAAAAAATATATTAGATGAAGTAAAAAGTTCTGAGCGTTTTTTTCGCTTTATTTCGACGATGAAATTAACATAGGATTATCCGATTTAGATCAAATATGCGCCGTTTTGTTCGATAACTTTTGTCCATTTTGAAGGCAATTTCATCATTCCGCGATTGAAGAAGTCCTCGTCCACATTGGTAAAAAACTTGACCAGCTCATTTTCACAAGCCTCTCTCGAGGCCAGTTTTGTACCATCAAGAAAATTTTGCAAATGCTTGAAAAGGTGATAATCGCTTGCTGCGAGGTCTGGACTATATGGCGGGTGCGATAAAACCTCCCATCCAAGCTCTCGGAGCTTCTGGCGCGTCGTTAAAGATGTGTGCGGCTTGGCGTTGTCTTGATGGAACACAACACCCTTCCTATTGGCCAATTCTGGCCGCTTCTGGTCGATCGCCTGCTTCTATCTGGTCAGTTGTTGACAGTAGAGGTCCGAATTGAATGTTTGGCCCGATGGGAGCAGCTCATAGTGGATGATTCCCTTCCAATCCCACCAAACACACAGCAAAATCTTCTTGGCCGTTAATCCGGGCTTGGCGATCGTTTGGGCCGGCTCACCGCGATTGGACCATGATCTTTTTCGGCTGTTGTTCTCGTGTGTGACCCATTTTTCATCGCCAGTCACCATCCGCTTCAAAAATGGGTTGATTTCGTTACGTTTCAGCAAAGAATCGCAGGTATCAATTCGGTCCAAAAGGGATATTTTCCCTTGAGAAGTACGGCCTAAAGATTGACCATGAATTTTTTCAGATTTTTTCATTGACAATTGTTGGTTTGGTAGTGACCCAGGTTCACGGGATTAAGGTGCCTCAAATACCTACACGGATTGAGGGTAAATAGTGTCCTGAATGAGTCCTCAAAATAAAGATAAAAATTAGAAAAACGCCTTGGCAAGGCTACTACCTTGAGTTAGAGATTTTCACAAGTTTCAAAAAAGTGCAAATATCTCAAAAACCATGACACTTTCACTGAGATCATATTTGGTTATTCTGGATCATCATGTGTTGGCCTGTCAGCACCTGCAATATTATCGTTGGTTTTCGGGACACCCTGTATATATATATATATATATATATATATTTGTATACACACATATGCATATGTCGAGAGATCGCCAAGGCACGTGGGCAGTGAAAGTAGTGTCGTTTTACCATGGTCAAGGCAATATCGTTTCAGCACTCAAAGATGTCAATAATAATACAAATTATTATTATTATTATCATTGTTGTTGTTATTGTTAATATATATTGTTCTTGTTATTATAAGTATTGTTACTTTTATTGTATATCATTGTTGTTATTATAATTATTGTAACAATAGTGACGATAAATAATAATAACGATGATAGAAATGTCAAAAAATCTAACGAATACGAAAAGTAAGCTGGAAA
This sequence comes from Ophion ventricosus, assembly GCA_963932345.1. NCBI lineage: Eukaryota > Metazoa > Arthropoda > Insecta > Hymenoptera > Ichneumonidae > Ophion > Ophion ventricosus. The sequence continues at coordinate 34,329,610 of OZ010711.1, read as the reverse complement.
ATGTCTTAGCGCGAGTACACGGAGAGAATTAAAAAGTAATTTTTGTCGTGAATTTCACGGTAAAAATTACCGTGATATATTTCAATGTGGTGACAAGTGAGAAAAGCATAATAATTCGTATGCGACAAGTTTTTTTTAACTCACGTTATAGAAAATTTCAAATACGCAGCTAAAATTTTACTATACAAGAAGGGTAGCGCGCACGATAATTTTTACCGATAGCACAATACATTTTCCTATAACACTCATTAAATTTTATAATAAATCTTAAAACAACTGTTATAAAGACGATACTTTTTTATAGCCATTTTTGAAAGGCATAAAATAATAAAATGCACAGTAAAATTTCGCTGATATTATATATTTTTTAAATTTAAGTTTTGCGTATTTTGTTACACATCAAAATTTACTAGAAAATCTGGTAAAATTTTCTATCTGAAGAAGAAATTTTATTTTATTTTCGTGAAAATCTGTGTTTTACTCAGTAATAATAAGCGAAGTTTCAGGGTTGTCATCTGGTTACCGTTACTGCACGGTAATTTTTAACATTTAATTCTCTCCGTATAAGACATGAGGAATAAATCTATCTATCTATCTAATAACAATCATATAATTAATTGTTATTATTACTATAGAAAGAATAATGATAATAAAATTAATTGTTCTATATTATAATAGTAGCAATAATAAAGAAAATTATAAATAAAATTAAACTCACCGAAACGTTGATTTTTTTTTTCAATTTTCTTCGATTAATCCAAAGGAAAACGCCAATTTTTTTTTTCCAATCCCGAGTACTCCGAACAATACGAGCTCGCTTTCTTTTTTTTTTTTTGTTTTCTCTTTCTCCAATTTCCCTGACAATAAATCAAACGTACGATCAAGTTTCAAACGACGAACTGAACACGTTTAACAATTGTCACGAATTTTGCAAAATTCAATTCAAAATATATTTCATAGCGATCAAAGTCAGCCCTCATCACGTTTTATTCGCATCGTCGAACTTGCCAATCGTTTCGTACATTACAATTGTTTATCACGTATCAATTGGATATTCAATTGAACGAGGTGGCCGAAAAGTTTATCCTTCATCGATATGATTCGTCGTGTCTACGGTCGCCCATATAATTCTTCAATTATTCCATCGTTACGCCCGACTTGTCTTCCTGCCGCACTTTGTTGGTAAAAGAAAAAAAGAAATGCGATAAAAAAAACGTGTAATGTTCAAGTCCGATCTTCGCGTTCGTTGTTGTTGCGCGTCGCGCACTTGGGCCCCATGAAATTTCCGATTTTTTCACTGTTCACCGCACGATTGTATTTTTCGTTCCCGATTTTTTCATTCGTTTGTTTTGACCTTTGTTTAATTTTTCCTTCTCCGCGAAATGCCGAACGATTTTTTTACATTTTTGTTTTTCAATTTTTTTTTTGATGATTTTTTTTTTAATACGTAATTATTTTTTTTTCGGCTCACACTGAATTAAATCGCAACGGGCAAAAAAAACAGCCAATCGCTGCGAGTTTGACGTTTTCGAAATAAATTTTAAAAAATTACGAATTATCGGATATTTTATTATTATCAGATTTTATTTTCATTATTATTTTTTTTTTTTTTATCGAGAACCGAAGGACAAAATAACGAAATTGTATTTAATTTTTACTTTTATTTTAATTTATTTGATTTTTATTTGATTTTTATTTTAATTAATCTTATTTTATTTTAATTGAACTTTTATTTTATTTGATTTTATTTGAAATTTATATAAAACAAATGAGTGGAGAGTGTGAGGTCCGCACTGTGTCGGGACTCGACTCGCCTGGCCTCGTCTTTGCGAGGCGTCCGCGCCAGGGCCCCCAAACGTCAAAGCTAAACTGCCTTCGAGCCGAGCTCACTCAAGCCCACTAACGTACTCGTTTTCCTCGTGTCTCTGGGATTGCCTGTTGCCTCCTCGTGGTAGTAGTCTTCGTCTTCTTCTTCTTCATCGTCGTCGTCGTCGTCGTCGTTGTCGTTCTCCACCACCTCCTCCTGCTCCTGCTGCTGCTGCTGCTGCTGCTGCTGCTAGTCCTCCCTACTTCGCCTCGTCGACAGAGCACGCTCTCACTTTCTCCGATGCTCTTGCTTTTGCTTCTCTCACCCTGACTGACTGACTTACACTCGCTTCTATATAGTTTCGTTTCGGTGAGTGTAAAACTCTCTAGTGATATGCCGTGTGCTCGCCAGCGCTTCGTAACTCCCACCTCGTGTTTCAAGCCCGCGTGAACACCTCATTATCACTGGATAAGTTCGCGGAATTTTGAAGAAGAAAAAAAATGTTGTAATTGTTTATTCGGGCTTTGAGAACTTACGCCAATGAGTTTTTTGTCGATCTTTTTTGGGATGAGCCTTACGTGGAAAATGTAAATGAAACATTTGAATTTAAATAACGTTCAATTTTAACGCAAATAACGTTTAATTTAAATTTAGGTTGAATAATGTTTAATTGAAATTAAGATTTAAATAACGTTTAATAAAAAAAAATTCATTCGAGTAACGTTTGATATAAATTTTAATTTGAGGAATATTTAATTTAAATTTAAATAAAACGTTATTGAAATTAAAATTAAATATTCCTTAAATTAAAATTAATTAAAATTTTAATTTCAATAACGTTTTATTTAAATTTAAATTTGAATAACGTTTAATTTAAATTTAAACTTGAATAACGTTTAATTTAAATTTAAATTTGAATAACGTTTAATTTAAACTTCGATAACGTTTAAATTGTATTTGAATTTAAATAACATTTAATTTTTATTTTTATTTTAATAACTTTAATATAAATTGGATAATTAATTAATTATTGAAAAATCAACCATCGATGTTCGAAAAACCAAACAAATTGGCGACATTTTGAAAAAATAAAATATAATAATGATCTAAAAATTTATTCCGAAAAGCTTTTTGTCAATTTTTATTGTATTGAACTTTGCCTGAAGAATAAAAATCAATGCAAAGGAATTCTAGAGAATTTAACCGTAATGTTTCGCAGACCCAAACAAATTGAGGAAATTTTGAGAAAAAAAAATAAAAAATATATGCTGATGCTTTGAAAAGTTATTCCGAGACAATTTTTTTTTTTTGAAAAACAAAAATCATCGCAAGCCCGAACCACAAATAATCATAAACTTTCGAAAACTCGCCCGACTTTTTTTTTACCTCGGCCTTTATCGAAGTGATTATTTTGAAATTGAAAAAACAAACTCTAACAAACCCGAACAAACTCCCACCCAACCGGTCGGAATTTTGAAAAAAAAAAATCCTAATTCAAAATTTACTCCGACTCGTTTTTTGTCAATGTTTATTGCAATAAACTTACAACAAATGAAAAACTTCATTACAATTAACCATTCGAAAAGTCAATCGACCTTATTTTAATCCCCTTTTTATTCGAAAGATTATTTTCCATCGCAAATTTCGGAAAAAAAATAATATCCTCGCTACGAAAACGTACTCCGAGTAGATAAAAAAAATTCATTACAATAAACTTTATCCCCGAGACAAAAATTGGACCTGCACAAAAATAAACCTCCAACTTTCGAAAACTCAAACGACTTTTTTACTTTCCGGCTTTGTTCAGGTGATTATTTTGCAACGTGAAAACGAGCTCGAAGCGTGAAATTGAAAAGACAATAATGCTCGCCGTTTCTGTTTATATATATTTATATATATATATATATATATATATATATATATATATATATATATATACAGTGCCCGATTTAGTAATCGTCGAGCAACCTCTTCCTCTTTAACAATATATTAAAAGTCTTTTTTTCTATCGTGATGGATTGTGGCACGTTAGGGGCAGAGGGGCAGGAGGGATACGGTAAGGGCCTGCATGAAATCGCGTGACCAACAAAAGAGATGACTTCCTCTCGCCGTGACGTCTATTAAGTGTTTTGCAACAAGGTTTGGTAACATATCGGTGACCAAATGTTAATTGAATAATTAGTGACGAAACGTTGCCAATCGATGTAACGTACTGTTCAATCGTCTCGATAAAACCTTCAACAACAATCGTGACAATAACGCTGTGAATATTTGTTTTTTAATTCATGTTTTGGGAACGCGAGGAACTCGAGCGAACTCGAGAACATTTCCGAGTTTGTGAAACAACCGAAAAAAAATTGATGAAAAATTCATACCTTCTTTGAATTTATTTTAGAAATTCCTTGTCATTTATCGTTCTTATTGAAAGTTCGATTTTTTCAAAGAAAGTCTTGAAAAATCGGCCTCAATGTATTTTTCAACGAAAAAAGAAAAAGCCGAACCGAAAGTGTCATATCTTTGTTATTTTTTTTACCAGCATTTTGGGAATTTCGCAATGTGCGCGCGATCTCTAAAAAAAAAAACATAAGTTACCGGAAAGTGTTCGGCGGTAATTTTTGTTTCCCGAGCTCGGCGCTTGTTGCCTCAAGTTTGTCATCGTTGTCCATTGTCCCGAGAGTAAACGGAGCGAGAAGCGAATCGTTTCACGCCTCTCGCTCAAATACACGCACGTTTATCACTATATGTATAAACAAAGTATCTAAAAATCGCGAGCACCGAATTTTTGCCTCGAAATGTTTTCTCCCCACAATGCAAGTAGGTAAACTTTTTTTAGCTGATTTTTTAATGAGTTTACATTTATTCAATTATTAATTTATTCATTTATTCATTTATTCATTTAGTCATTTATTCATTTATTCATTTATTCATTTATTCATTTATTCATTTATTCATTTATTCATTTATTCATTTATTCATTTATTCATTTATTCATTTATTCATTTATTCATTTATTCATTTATTCATTTATTCATTTATTCATTTATTCATTTATTCATTTATTCATTTATTCATTTATTCATTTATTCATTTATTCATTTATTCATTTATTCATTTATTCATTTATTCATTTATTCATTTATTCATTTATTCATTTATTCATTTATTCATTTATTCATTTATTCATTTATTCATTCATTCATTCATTCATTCATTCATTCATTCATTCATTCATTCATTCATTCATTCATTCATTCATTCATTCATTCATTCATTCATTCATTCATTCATTCATTCATTCATTCATTCATTCATTCATTCATTCATTCATTCATTCATTCATTCATTCATTCATTCATTCATTCATTCATTCATTCATTCATTCATTCATTCATTCATTCATTCATTCATTCATTCATTCATTCATTCATTCATTCATTCATTCATTCATTCATTCATTCATTCATTCATTCATTCATTCATTCATTCATTCATTCATTCATTCATTCATTCATTCATTCATTCATTCATTCATTCATTCATTCATTCATTCATTCATTCATTCATTCATTCATTCATTCATTCATTCATTCATTCATTCATTCATTCATTCATTCATTCATTCATTCATTCATTCATTCATTCATTCATTCATTCATTCATTCATTCATTCATTCATTCATTCATTCATTCATTCATTCATTCATTCATTCATTCATTCATTCATTCATTCATTCATTCATTCATTCATTCATTCATTCATTCATTCATTCATTCATTCATTCATTCATTCATTCATTCATTCATTCATTCATTCATTCATTCATTCATTCATTCATTCATTCATTCATTCATTCATTCATTCATTCATTCATTCATTCATTCATTCATTCATTCATTCATTCATTCATTCATTCATTCATTCATTCATTCATTCATTCATTCATTCATTCATTCATTCATTCATTCATTCATTCATTCATTCATTCATTCATTCATTCATTCATTCATTCATTCATTCATTCATTCATTCATTCATTCATTCATTCATTCATTCATTCATTCATTCATTCATTCATTCATTCATTCATTCATTCATTCATTCATTCATTCATTCATTCATTCATTCATTCATTCATTCATTCATTCATTCATTCATTCATTCATTCATTCATTCATTCATTCATTCATTCATTCATTTATTCATTTATTCATTTATTCATTTATTCATTTATTCATTTATTCATTTATTCATTTATTCATTTATTCATTTATTCATTTATTCATTTATTCATTTATTCATTTATTCATTTATTCATTTATTCATTTATTCATTTATTCATTTATTCATTTATTCATTTATTCATTTATTCATTTATTCATTTATTCATTTATTCATTTATTCATTTATTCATTTATTCATTTATTCATTTATTCATTTATTCATTTATTCATTTATTCATTTATTCATTTATTCATTTATTCATTTATTCATTTATTCATTTATTCATTTATTCATTTATTCATTTATTCATTTATTCATTTATTCATTTATTCATTTATTCATTTATTCATTTATTCATTTATTCATTTATTCATTTATTCATTTATTCATTTATTCATTTATTCATTTATTCATTTATTCATTTATTCATTTATTCATTTATTCATTTATTCATTTATTCATTTATTCATTTATTCATTTATTCATTTATTCATTTATTCATTTATTCATTTATTCATTTATTCATTTATTCATTTATTCATTTATTCATTCATTCATTTATTCATTCATTCATTTATTCATTTATTCATATATTCATTCATTCATTTATTCATTTATTCATTTATTCATTCATTCATTCATTCATTTATTCATTTATTCATTTATTCATTTATTCATTTATTCATTTATTCATTTATTCATTTATTCATTTATTCATTTATTCATTTATTCATTTATCCATTTATTCATTTATTCATTTATTCATTTATCCATTTATTCATTTGTTCATTTATTCATTTGTTCATTTGTTCATTTATTTATTTGTTCATTTGTTCACTTGTTCATTTATTCATTTGTTCATTTATGCCTTTGTTCACTTGTCCATTTGTTCACTTGTTCACTTGTTCATTTGTTCATTTGTTTATTTGTTCATTTATTCATTTCGCCAATCTGTTATTCGCCGGGAGAAAAACGTGTCATTGATCGTTACGAAACTCAAGACTCCAGTGCGTTTTCTCCGTCCGTACCAAGATCCTGTGTCATTACCACGCGTCCGTTTTCGTCCATTCGCCAATTTGCGCCGTCTGGAAAGTCGTCAAAATCCGTCGTTAAATTTACGAACCGTCCACCGAGCATTGCGGAAAAATTAATATTCCGTTCCGCATAGCCGATAAACTCAATGATCCGTGCGCCACCGAGGATCATCAAACCAATAAAACTCACAACAAAACAAAAAGAAATGAAACAATATCTCAAAGGTAGACTTGCCTACGACGCGACAGTGACAGTTCCGCCGCCTCGTTGTTCCTGCATTTTTATCAACTCGATAATCTCATCCTGTCGAGATAAGCGAAAAATAAAAAAAGAGAAAACAAACGTGGATTTTCTCTGTTTGAACGTGGAGTGCATACTACATACATACTATTTGATGTGTCCGTGTTGAAGCAAAAATTCCCGTCGGTCGCAAATTACATTAAATTTCGATGTTTTTTCCCCGACGCGTTTTAGATTTAAAAAAAAAAAAGGAAATTCATCGGGGACCTTTCGGCAACTAAAAATCACGAAGTGACATGTGTGGACTCAAATAAAGGGTTAAGAGTCGCAAAAGCCCTGAAAGGCATCCAAACGAACATTGAAATATAAAATTATAAATATTAAAAAAAATAAAACTTATGATTATCATTATCATTATTGTTAATAAATAATAATAAGTATTATTATTATTACGCTGATTAAAAAATAATAATTTTTATTGGGCTAATTAAAAAAATATATTACTATTATTGTTTTTAGACCAACAAAAAAAATTATTATTATTATACAATAAGAATAATAATAATAATACAGCATTATTGTTATTATGATCATTGTTTGCCCAATGCAGATATTAAAAAATGAAGGGTCCGCAAAGGAATATTGGGATATAAAGAAATAATAATAATATAAAACGTATACAATGCAGATAATAATAATGTTACAAAATTAAGTGTCTATAATGGAATATTGGAATATAAATTATGAATAATAATAATAACGACATAATAAGCAAAAAGTTAACAATTAAAAGATAAGGGCAAAGCACCAAAAACTCGTATTTTTCTTTTCTGACATTTCAGAATTTTTAAATCGTTGCAATTTGTCCAATACAACATGCATCAATAATCGATGCACAATCGAAAGAAAGCTCAAGATTTATTTCATCGAACGATAAATCATTCTCTCACTCCGACAGAAAGTATATCCGATTTATTTTCAACGCAGCATTTCGAGAACCATTACAAAGTTCCATGCCCTTGAATTTCTCGAATGTACGTGTGTGTGTGTGTGTGTATGTCGAGGATCACTCGATATAAAAAGTGGTCGGAGCTTGTGGAACTTGCTATCATAACGGGGTATCCGAGACATAGACTGCTCATCTACGAGCCTGGTACGCGCAGCAGGATGCCTAATGATCTTAGAATTTCTAGACTCGTCGGACCGCATAAAGTATACATCGATTCAAGTTCACAGCGCCCATTGATTGACGTTGAAAGAAAGAAGAATTCTCCTATCGGAGAATCGGCGTGAAAAAGAGGGTTGAACGACTTGCGAAGGGACAGTGAACCCAAGCAAGCCCAAACGAGTCTCGTGATTCACTTTGGAAAAGAGGCACGATGAGAATTCTGTGGGAAGAATTCGATAGGAAGAAAAGGATTGAACGACTTGTCGAGCGAAGAGCGGATCCAAAAAAACTCAAACGAATCCAGTGTTTCGTTTCGGAGAAAAGGCAGTAGAAGACTTTTGTGGGAAGATCGGTATGAAGAAAAGGATTGAATCACTTCCGGAGTGACAAACTAACCCAAACAAATCCACTAATTTACTTTGGAAACAAGAAAGAAGAACGACGTCAAGCCAATAAAACCCAAGCCCATTCGTTTAAGCTAAAAATAAGAAGAAGAAGAAGAAGAGTTATTTCGGAAGATCGGTATGAAAAATCGGTATGGCTTGAGGCAAAAAAATCGTCATGAAAAGATTGCTATGAAAAGATTGAGGTGAAATGATCGGTATGAAAAATCGATCGGACTTGAAATAAAAAGATCGGTATCGAAAACCGTTTGAACGACTTGCGGACTAGCAAGTGAGACCGAACTAAACCAAACAAATCCACTAATTTACTTTGGAAAAAAAGAAAGAAGAACGACGTAAAGCCAATAAAACTCAAGCCCATTCTTCTAAGCTAAAAATAAGAAGAAGAAGAAGAGTTCTTTCGGAAGATCGGTATAAAAAATCGGTATGGCTTGAGGCGAAAAAATCAGCATGAAAAGATTGAGGTGAAAAGATCGGTAGAAAAAATCGGTCGAACTTGAGAGAAAAAGATCGGTATGAAAAAGCGGTATGACTTGAGGTAAAAAGATCGATATGACTTAAGATAAGAAGATCGGTATCAAAAAACGTTTGAACGACTCCCCGGCCAGAAAATAAACCCAAACAAGCCCAAACAAATAAAAACAATTAAACGAATCTCACGCTGCCACATAAATCCAAACATTTTACTCTGGAAAAACGAAAGTCCAAAACAAACCCAAGCCCATTTATTTACGTTGAGAAAAAGAAATAGAAGAGTTCTCTCGAAAGATCGGTATGGTAAAATCGATATCGCTTGAGGCGAAAAGATCAATATGAAAAATTGGTATCGGAGGTGAAGAAATCGGTATGAAAAATCGATATTACGTGAGGTGAAAAGATCGGTATGAAAAATCGGCATGACTTGAGATGAAAAGATCGGTATCAAAAAAACGTTTCAACGACTCCCGGACTAGCGAGCAAACCCAAACAAGCCCAAACAAACCAACGAAAAAAACCTTTGAAAAAAAAGAGAAGTTTTCTGTCAAATGATCGGTATGGAAAAAAAAGAAGTTGAACGACTCGCACACTAGCCTGTCAACCCAAACCTTTTACTCCTAAGCGGAAGAAGCCTTCTTCCGTCGGAAGATCGGTAAGAGAAAAGGGTTGAACGACTTGGAGACTGACCCGAACGATTCGAGCCGCGATTAGGATCGAGTCCTGGAGTCTGCGGGTCACCATTACCCGACGTGGATATATACCCGGCATCAAGCTGGCTATCACACGAGTAGACGGTAAAAAAGGGCAGAGAAAGAGTTGGAACATCGTCAGAGCCACCTTACGACTCTGCAACTTGCGGAGGCTGCGCATTGTCAAGTTTTACGAGAATTAAACGTACGGCGAGCGAGTGCACGGCTCGCGGCTAAGAGAAAAATCTAGGTCGTATATACGAGATCGCGATTGCGATCGCCCCTTACACTATATACGTATACATACCTGCGGAGTATCTAGCCGAGACGCCTTGCACGAGGATTTAATACAAGTTTAGTAGTGGCCGTAGGAACTTCCAAAGCCAAGTTACCGGCCATAACTTTCTCCGCGAGCCACGCGGCCGGTCTCGAAAGTCAAATGCTTTTACCCAGAATGTTGTTACCGGTCGCGCTACGACTCACGAACGAATGCACACATCGCTGGTTTTTTTTTTTTTTTTTGTGTATCTTCATTTATTGTATGTTTCGTTTTTGTTTAAATTATTATTATACGAATTCTAGCGATCGACGACGGTTGATAAAAAAAAGCAATAGAGTGTTTCACTTTCGTTGACGGTGGCGATCGGAAGTATGGGGCACTGGGAAGACACTCTGCCCCCCCCCCTGCCCCGCCGTGGTGAGATTTGTGAGCATGAGCTGACTTTAGATCGAGAACTCAACGGAATTAAAATCTCGAGAACTGATCGAGTTAATGTGGCTGAACTGCAAATAATAATAAGTGAGCCCCTTTGCCGAAAGAGTATATTCAGCCATGTTTGCAGCCATTTTTTTTTATTATGATTACATGTGAGTAAATTGGTTATCTTGAATTATTCGGGAATATTGTCATGGATATAGTCCAATTCGGATTAGGATCCTGGTTTCTCAATCGGGATCCAGTCGGACATCGGATCGGATCTGGGAGCGAAATGTAACGCTGGCAAATCGGATTCCAGCCAGGATTTTAATCCTGAACTATTAAGGTCTTTAGTCAGAATCCAAATAGAAACTTTGCGTAGGATCCAGAGTAGGATCATCAGGATCTCAGGGATAAATGTAAAAATCACCAGGAAATACCGATCCGTCCCAGCTGGAGACGCTGGAAGTTTGCTGCACGGAGAGAATTAAATATTAAAAATTACCGTGCAGTAACGGTAACCAGATGACAACCCAGAAACTTCGCTTATTATTACTGAGTAAAACACAGATTTTCACGAAAATAAAATAAAATTTCTTCTTCAGATAGAAAATTTTACCAGATTTTCTAGTAAATTTTCATGTGTAACAAAATACGCAAAACTTATATTTAAAAAATATATAATATCAGCGAAATTTTACTGTGCATTTTATTATTTTATGCCTTTCAAAAATGTCTATAAAAAAGCATCGTCTTTATAACAGCTATTTTAAGATTTATTATAAAATTTAATGAGTGTTATGGGAAAATGTATTGTGCTCTCGGTAAAAATTATCGTGGGCGCTACCCTTCTTGTATGGTAAAATTTTAGCTACGTATTTGAAATTTTCTGTAACGTGAGTTAAAAAAAACTTGTCGCATAAGAATTATTATGCTTTTCTCACTTGTCACCACATTGAAATATGTCACGGTAATTCTCACCGTGAAATTCACGACAAAAATTACTTTTTAATTCTCTCCGTGTAAAAATCGATTTTCTTACATTATACAGTATCAAAAAAAAAAAAAACGACAGTTTTGGAACCATGAGGTCGGGATTTTACACACACTTGATACATACAGTAGGTAAAAAAAAGTATTTGCACACCGCCTGCTTTTCAAATTATCCTACGATTTTCGAAAAAAAAAAAAAATAAATCGAAAATTGTTTTCGAAAAAATTCTAAAGTATTTTATTTTATTTCGCAGGATAATTTGAACAACATATGGTGTGCAAATGCTTTCTTTACACACTGTAATCTTGTCAAGTTTGAGTTTTTTCTCATTGAATAATATTGATAAACAATTAGGTTGTTATTACTCAAAGAAAGTGGTGCCGAGAAATAAAACAATATTCTTTCAATAATGATCGGACCTTTGTATAATTGGATACTTTTATGAAATTTCGTAAATTACGAAAATGCCAAGCTGTGGAAAAAAAAACGTTCCTCGTTTAGCGTTAATTGGAGACATTTGTTTCCACGTCACAACTTGCGCGATCGTCATTACGAATGGAGAGAAACGTTTGACTCTCACGAATGCAATGTGATTTTAACAATCCGATGATACCTTTGCCAATGTAACCTACGATTACATCCTAATGGACGTCTCGTTTTTTTTTTTCGTCAATCATTTTCCTTGTCGGTTTCTTTTTTATCTTCGAACTTGGCTCATACGTGCTGTTATCGATGGACAAAAAAAAGGAAAAGTATCCACAGTATAATAATAGTCGGGACTTTGAAACTTATAACTTTCACGAGCCTTTTTAAGCGATGATGTTAAAAGACAAAAGTGAAAAAAGAGTCTCGAGCGCAAGCGTCACTTACTGTTAGTTATCGAGTGACGTCCTCACTCGTACACGGAGAGAATTAAATGTTAAAAATTACCGTCCAGTAACGGTAACCAGATGACAACCCTGAAACTTCGCTTATTATTACTGAGTAAAACACAGATTTTGACGAAAATAAAATAAAATTTCTTCTTCGGATAGAAAATTTTACCAGATTTTCTAGTAAATTTTCATGTGTAACAAAATACGCAAAACTTAAATTTAACAAATATATAATATCAGCGAAATTTTACTGTGCATTTTATTATTTTATGCCTTTCAAAAATGTCTATAAAAAACTATCGTCTTTATAACAGTTATTTTAAGATTTATTATAAAATTTAATGAGTGTTAAAGGAAAATGTATTGTTCTCTCGGTAAAAATTATCGTGCGCGCTACCCTTCTTGTATAGTAAAATTTTAGCTACGTATTTGAAATTTTCTGTAACGTGAGATAAAAAACTTGTCGCATACGAATTATTATGCTTTTCTCACTTGTCACCACATTGAAATATATCACGGTAATTTTTACCGTGAAATTCACGACAAAAATTACTTTTTAATTCTATCCGTGTATGTCTCTCTCTTTCTCATTCTCCGCTTGTATGAAGGGTCTTCCAATAGGGGCGCTCGAACTTTGGCAGTGTATAGCGGCCATGTTGGTGAAGCTACAGCTGTCAAATTCGAAGGTTATAGTAATTAATGTTGGGCAAATTATAGGAGCTGTTGGTCCGGCCGTTGACCTTCCAGAAATAAAGTCGTCATCGGAAAAATACTGCACAGTCGCCATTTTGACATGTATCGCTGTGACAAAATAATTTTGTATAGTCAATTACGTTTACAATAAAACGCCTATTTTGTAATTCCGATTTATTTTATGGTTTCGCTGAAAAAAAATCACAAAATATGCCCTTTTTCTTTGGCCTCTAGAGTGGCCTCAGTCCTTGATATTGATATATGACTATTATTATTGAATCAAATATTTATGAGAAATACTTAATTATTATTTGATTATTTAAATATTATGTGTAAAATTTGTATTTTAAATATTTATCAAATTTATTATATATTAATGTACACACCTGCCTACGTGTATACGTACACGAGCTCATGTACTTAGTTGCACACTATATATATATATATATATATATATATATATATATATATATATATATATCAATCTTTTACTTTCTCCGGAGTAACGTGAATGTTCCAAAAGTAGGTCCCAAATGTATACGTACACGTTGGAGCGTCCTCTCTCGTCGTCCTGAAGAAATAAGAAAAACAATAAAAATTAAAAAAACGTCAAGATCTTGTACTAAACACGCTCATCGCAATTGTTTCGAAACAGAAGAGAAAAAAAAAGAAACGACAATTAATTCGAACGAAGAATCAAAGAAGTTCGCGAACAGTCGATCACAAATGAATTTAAAGGGGGTTTTCATTACACGGAGAGAATTAAAAAGTAATTTTTGTCGTGAATTTCACGGTAAAAATTACCGTGACATATTTCAATGTGGTGACAAGTGAGAAAAGCATAATAATTCGTATGCGACAAGTTTTTTTTAACTCACGTTAAAGAAAATTTCAAATACGTAGCTAAAATTTTACCATACAAGAAGGGTAGCGCGCACGATAATTTTTACCGAGAGCACAATACATTTTCCTATAACACTCATTAAATTTTATAATAAATCTTAAAATAGCTGTTATAAAGACGATACTTTTTTATGGACATTTTTGAAAGGCATAAAATAATAAATTGCACAGTAAAATTTCGCTGATAATATATATTTTTTAAATTTAAGTTTTGCGTATTTTGTTACACATGAAAATTTACTAGAAAATCTGGTAAAATTTTCTATCTGAAGAAGAAATTTTATTTTATTTTCGTGAAAATCTGTGTTTTACTCAGTAATAATAAACGAAGTTTCAGGGTTGTCATCTGGTTACCGTTACTACACGGTAATTTTTAATATTTAATTCTCTCCGTGTATCCGCTAATTTCATCTAGCGCTGATCGATAGAATCATAGCTAATAGATTATTTCGACACGACAAATATTCGTTCGTACGCTCAATCTTGACACATTTCTTTTTCTTTTCTTTTCTTTTCTTTTCTTGTTTTGTTTACCGGTGCACGTGTTCTCCCACCAAATGGCCAATTAATTGTGCCACGGACTCCTGAGTTTGAAGCAGCGTAATGACTTCACATTTAAATACGTCGCGCAATACGCAAAGTCACGCAAGCCTTTTTTCCTCCCGCTTTCCTTATTTTTTTTTCTCCAAAGAGAATAAACTAAATGTTTACGAATCGAGAGTGGAACGAGAAAAAAAAAATTATTTCTCTTAAATTTTGTCTGCTATTTGCTTTTTGGTCATTCATTTTTATTAATTTTTAAAACCCAACATTTTGGTAGATATCATCGTTTTTTTCAAACAGCTGTGATTTATACATAACATTTTTAAAAAAATGTTTTCCTTGTGCTACACTTTAGCTATTACCTGTCTTAGCAAGAAAACAGTTTTTTTTTCAATTTTTCAGAAGATGCCCCACGGAGAAAAAAAAATTCCACCATCGGCAAGGATTTTCAAAAGAGGGTCCTACTGGACGACCTATATCTCCGCCATTTGAACATTTTTTTATTCGTTTTCTTATTTTGTTCATAGAACTATAATGTATTTGTGAAAAATGAAAATTATTCCATATATTTAACCCTTCGTGATCACCATGGATAAAATCGATCCGTCGATCAACCTTTGACGTAAATATATTATAGTTTCCGGCTTCGAATGGGAAACGACTTCGAACCATAAAATCGAGCCTCTTCACATGTCGGAATAAATACCTTTTTTTGGAACGCGCACTATGCTACTATTTTTTCCCAAAAGTAGCATATCTAAGGAATATCACGTCCAAATTTTAGGTAAAAATGTTGAAAATTCACGGAACTACGATTTTTTTAGCGAAAAAGTGTCTTTTTTGCGTTTTCACCTCTTTATGAATTTTTTTTTAACATGTCGCCATTTTATTTCTTAAAAATGATTTTTTTTTAACAAGTCGCCATTTTATTTCTTAAAAATAATCTTTTCCTACCTCATCTAGAAAGTTTAAAGCATGTTTCGTAATTTTTTGAACCACTTCGGACGAATAGTTTGGTGACAATACTTTTTTTGAAAACTGACTGGGTAGAATCGACCCAGCGTGGCCAACGTGATTGAATTTGGAAGTGTGACCACGAAGGGTTAATAGTCGTGTAAAATAAAAATAAAAAAATATTATACCTGTTTTGCGCGCGACAAGGTGGTGTAACGCCTTAAAAAAATCATAAGGAAGAATCAAACATTTTTGTTTTATTGTTTTTCGAATGGGATGTGGAAAAGTGCTTAAGTATGCGAGGATTAATGACAAGCAGGTTCTTTTATATTTTTTTTTACAGGCTAGTGACTGGTGCTACATGATTTTTTATGATGACTTCTTTAAATCCAGCTAAACTTCAACGACTTTCGTGTCTTAGAGAGCGACACCGACGCTCAATCCAATTATCGTTGTCACGACGCACTACGTACAGAATATATATACAGGGTGGACCATTTAACGTGACCACCCCAAATATCTCCGTTGCCTTTAGAGTGACGAAAACAAGTCAGGAGGTAATTTGATTGATTTCGAAGGGCTGATACAGTGGTGGAAAAATTCATTTTTGTCAAGGTCATAGTTTTTGCGTTCTCAAGGTCATCAATGATTTTTCAAATGGGAACATGTTTTTTTTATTAAGACGTAGCTGATATTCAGACGAATCCAACGACCTATGATATCATGACCTTGAAATGATTTTTCACCAAAATACACGTGTAAAAACGGGAAATCGTGATGGTATTGACAATAAGAATATCGGAATAATGTAATTGAATTTTTTGTGCAGAAAATTTATTATAACAAATGTTCAAAGTGATGGCCATTAACGTCGACACATTTTTGAAGACGTCGGATGAATGATTCTCTTGACCTTCGAATAGTTTCTGGTGGATAGCGGCGCAGGCTCTTGTAATACGTTCTCGCATCTTCGCTTGACTGTACAATACCATTTTCGATACGGTTATTACATGTTACTTTGGGTTTGTTTGGGTTTGTTTGTTTGGGTTTGCTTGTCTGGATACAATAGTATCCAGACAATGGTAGTAGACTAGAACTGTAGACAATGGATACACTTGTCTACTGATTCTAATATTGGTAGATGGTAAACATTCTTCACTCTACTACAGTTTTACTACGTTACAATGCCAGTATTTACAAACATCAGAAACATCTCCGACTATTGACATTATTGTATCCGTTGGATAACCTGCGCCGCTATCACACCAGAAACTATTCGAAGGTCAAGAGAATCATTCATCCGACGTCTTCAAAAATGTGTCGAGGTTAATGGCCATCACTTCGAACATTTGTTACACGGAGAGAATTAAAAAATAATTTTTGTCTCGAATTTTACGGTAAAAATTACCATGATATATTTCAATGTGGTGACAAGTGAGAAAAGCATAATAATTCGTATGCGACAAGTTTTTTTTATCTCACGTTACAGAAAATTTCAAATACGTAGCTAAAATTTTACTATACAAGAAGGGTAGCGCGCACGATAATTTTTACCGAGAGCACAATACATTTTCCTATAACACTCATTAAATTTTATAATAAATCTTAAAATAACTGTTATAAAGACGATACTTTTTTATGGACATTGTTGAAAGGCATAAAATAATAAAATGCACAGTAAAATTTCGCTGATATTATATATTTTTTAAATTTTAGTTTTGGGTATTTTGTTACACATCAAAATTTACTAGAAAATCTGGTAAAATTTTCTATCTGAAGAAGAAATTTTATTTTATTTTCGTGAAAATCTGTGTTTTACTCACAATCAGTAATAATAAGCGAAGTTTCAGGGTTGTCATCTGGTTACCGTTACTGCACGGTAATTTTTAACATTTAATTCTCTCCGTGTACAATAAATTTTCTGCACAAAAAATGCAATTACATTGTTCGGATTTTGTTATTGTCAATACCATGACGATTTCTCGTTTTTACACGTGTATTTCGGTGAAATACAACGTCTTAATAAAAAAAAAAAACATGTTCCCATTTGAAAAACCATTGATGACCTTGAGAACGCAAAAACTATGACCTTGACAAAAATGAATTTTTCCACCACTGTATCAGCCCTTCGAAATCAATCAAATTACCTCCTGACATTTTTTTCGTCACTCTAAAGGCAACGGAGATATTTGGGGTGGTCACGTTAAATGGTCCACCCTGTATATATAGAGCTGCTACTGGCTCGCATACGCTCCTCTTTCTTCGCCTCCTCTCTTATAATGAGCGATCGGCCGACTGTCTGCATTTTCTTAGCTCTTGCTCCGATAATACCGGCGAGATTTCAGCAATGCCACACATATCTTCGCAAGTGGAAACTATCACCTCTCACCGAAAACAATTTAATCCCGTCGATTTGAATGAACACGTGCGTTTCTTCGCGATACGCTGGCAGCCCTCGGTCCACCGACCGACATTTTAACAACGAACAATTAGGCTGATGAAAAAAATCTATGCATCTACGAGGTGTGGAAATTAAGTAATGAGACTGACAACGCAGCGTTCGATCTGGCAACACTTGGGACGCGGAACTTGGAGGGACGGACGGCAGTTAAACATGTGATACGCCTTCAGTATGAGTATGAACTCGCTTCAGTCATTTAGTTGTCCGTAACAATTTGTTTTCGTGAAACAGTTTTTTTCTAGTGCGTTCTAAAAATGAGTGACATGAATTTTGAGGAATGGTGTGCTATCAGGTTTTCCTTCAGACTTGGACACTGTGCAATGGAAACTTTTGCAAAACTTCAGCAGGCCTACGGAGACAGTGTTTTGTCGAGGGACCAGGTTTTACGGTGGTTTAAGGCATTTTCAGAAGGAAGAGAGTCGATTGAAGATGTACCATGCAGCGGAGGGCCTTCATCTTCAAGAACTGATGACAATGTCGATAGAATGCGGGATCTTGTGCGTTTAGATCGTCGGTTGACAGTCAGAATGATCGGGGAAGAGTTGAATTTGACTCACACCACCGTTCATCACATTTATACCAATGCATTGGGAATGAGAAAAATTGCTGTCACACAGCAATTTGAATAAACGAGTTTTTGGCCAATTAAGGCCTTATGCCACTCTAGAGGCCAAAACAAGGGCATATTTTGTGATTTTTTTTTCAGCGAAACCATTAAATAAATCGGAATTACAAAATAGGGGTTTTATTATACACGTAATTGACTATACAAAATTATTTTTTTACAGCGATACATGTCAAAATGACGACTGTGCAGCATTTTTCCGATGACGCCTTTATTTCTGGAAGGTCAACGGCCGGACCAACAGCTCCTATAATTTTTGAGTTATGATGAGACACTAGAGTTTTTCCGATTATATATAAGAATAGCTATAGAAGTCCGTAAGATTTTTTTGATATATTGTTTTTTGTCAAAATAGCGCATTTCTAAAACAAAAAGTATAAAATGCCATGAGAAAATCGTCAGAAAATTGTTTATAAAAAAAGAACTATGCAATATAAGAAAAAAAATCCTACGTAGTACCTCAAAAAATGTAATTCTAAATATACATTTAAAATTTCGAGTGAATCCGTTGAAATTTGTTTGAGTTATGAATCCGGCCGACTTGAAAAATGTACTTTTGAGATAAACGCGTTTAAAGTTAGTAGAAAGTCACGACATGAATCAAGAGGGGTTGCGCTCGAATTCGAAAATTGAGTTTTTAGAGATTTTTCACACCCATAATCATTTGAAATATCATTTTAAAGGTACTAAGGTTCATTTTTAACAAAAAAAAATTGATTTCTGGAAAATCCTAGAGTGGCCTAAGGCCTTAAGGTATTGTTGGATGCATTTTAAAAAATCGCTAAAATTTTGGAAAATTTGAGGATTGATAGTTCTTGATAGAATAATACATGAATTATTTTAGAATTGTTCACTAAATAATTTAGTACTTATAAATATATGAATTTAACACGGTCGCTTATGAGAAAACAGCTCCTGCAGACATTAATGGTTGCAAAACGAATGGAACTAAATCGCCGTAAATTCTAAAAACATCATATCATCAAGATTTACGATCAAACGATTGATTATGCTAAGTTTCAAATAAATCGATTGAGTAATTATCGAGAAATTAATCAAAATAATGAGGAGTATCGACTTCTTTTAACGATTAATTATAGCAATCATTGGAAAACTCAATATATATTGAGTTTTTGGATAATTATTGATAATAATATGATGTGAACGTATTAACTAAATTTCAATATTGCCAATTTTTTTGTTGGACAGTTGAAACAGATGTACCGTCACTGACAAAACCTCAGTCAAGCACACGCCAATATCGTCGAATTTGACTTCAATTATTATTAAAAGTGGAAAATTAACATTTTTAAGTGTCAATTTGTTATTAACCCTACAACTCATGGCTGAGGTCCGTTCGTACCCCAATTTTTTTTTTTTTAATATGAGGTATTTGCCTCATATTTGGTATGTATTTCAAAAATCGTCACACAAATTTTGTTTGATCGATTTCGCGAAAACGAAGGCCCATCAGGGTGAAAGGTGGTAGGGGGTGGGACTGAACCCTACACTACCCTTAAGGCCCCATACCACGGTAAAAAAAAAATTTTTGTCATTTTTTTTTTTCATTTTCTGAAAGATACATTTGTTAAGTATGCTCTCACCAAATTTTTAAAATAAATTTGTAAAATTGGTGGAGATACAGAATTTTATGTGAAACCGTTCGAAGCGCACGACCGCGCCAAGCGGCAGATGTACAAAACATGAAAAAAATGATGAGTGTCTGGATGCTGAGGAGCCGTTGTATGGTCCAGGAATAGCTGACTAACGGTGAGAAACAAAAAAAAAGAGAAAAATAAAAAATTTAGTTTGTATGTTGAATTATCCTTCAGCAAAACTTTGAACGCGTTTTTCTCGAAACTACGTTTTTCAACCTGGTTGACAACATATTAAAAAAACTATTCATCCGATTTGCATGCGCCAAGTCTTAAACTGTTCGAAAATCCAGTCTCTATGGCACCACGTAGGGATTTTTTTATAAAGGGCCCCCTTCTATTTTTTTTTTATGAACGATGAAAATTTTCCATGAAAATCGGAAATAAAATTCGCTGGTCCGCCATTTTTTTTTTTTAGATATCGAAATTCCCCTACGTGATGCTGTAAACCTATATGTCTCGTTTCTAAATATATTTTTATTTTATTTTTCAGATGAACCGTATGGCTTAATCGCTGTCAACCGCCGAGCAGCAATTTCGTCGGAGTGTCCTCTTGGAAGCGGCGTACACCGCAAACTATACTTTAGATTTGAGTACAAAAATTTGTATACAGTCTTCTATATGTACACGGAGAGAATTAAATGTTAAAAATTACCGTGCAGTAACGGTAACCAGATGATAACCCTGAAACTTCGCTTATTATTACTGAGTAAAACACAGATTTTCACGAAAATAAAATAAAATTTCTTCTTCAGATAGAAAATTTTACCAGATTTTCTAGTAAATTTTCATGTGTAACAAAATACGCAAAACTTAAATTTAAAAAATATATAATATCAGCGAAATTTTACTGGGCATTTTATTATTTTATGCCTTTCAAAAATGTCTATAAAAAAGTATCGTCTTTATAACAGTTATTTTAAGATTTATTATAAAATTTAATGAGTGTTATAGGAAAATGTATTGTGCTCTCGGTAAAAATTATCGTGCGCGCTACCCTTCTTGTATAGTAAAATTTTAGCTACGTATTTGAAATTTTCTGTAACGTGAGTTAAAAAAACTTGTCGCATACGAATTATTATGCTTTTCTCACTTGTCCCCACATTGAAATATATCACGGTAATTTTTACCGTGAAATTCACGACAAAAATTACTTTTTAATTCTCTCCGTGTATATATTGACTATGAGTATTAATTTAAAAAATGCCATTCATCGTTTGCTTGAAAATAATTACGAAAAATACACCCTCGTACCGCACACGAACCGTGGTGTGGGGCCTTAAAGGACGTCCCGAAATCGATTGCGTTCCTGGCAAGGTCCCCTTTGTGAGAGGTATACCAAGAATATAAAACCATTACTACTGAAAAAAAAAACGACTACTAATTGATAAGAATAATAAATGAACGTTGAAATTGCATTATCGATAAAATCGAGAGCGAGTGGCAAGCCGCGGTGCTCTACTGAGAAACGGTGCTCTGCACGAGCGCGGGATGATAAAAACGAGATGGCACGAACGAAGACGCGCGCACACGCGACGAGATTCCTCCTCGCGTTTTCATTAGTGAAAGTGAATGAGACGTGACGACGTTTCTAATAAACGAGACTGACCGGTATCCAGACGTACTATATTGCGCGATGAGCTTTACACTGCAATCGCAAGGCTCGTCCTACCGATCAACATATAAAACGTTGCATCGCAACGTACAAATTTTTTATAATTTTCAAAATTTTCTCTCATTCGTCTTATACCACGTGGCTAATGAAATTATAACGATGCTTTCTTTTTTTCCTCGCCTCGACATCGAGAAATTGTCGCGACGAATGCTGTGAAATAAAAAAAAAAAAAGAAAATGGTTCACCAAAATTTCGTGAAACAATCATTAATTCTTTTACTTTCACTTCGATCATTTATATATATATATATATATATATATATATATATGCAAAGCACTCGGGCGATTCTCAATTATTCCGGATGGTTAATTCAAAAGCTCAGCGAGAGTTCGATAATGTTTCGTAAGAGAAATATCGCGTGTCCAGCTGACCGACTCTGGCTTCGTGGACAAATCGTGACTTGTTTTTTTTTCTTCTTTTTTACTTTTAATTAATTCATGTAGAAAAGAAAATATAATTTTCCACTCATACAAATATTCACGAGTATTTGTCACCAGGGAAAATGTTGTTGATGCATATTATGAGACGAGAGAAAGAGAGAGAGAGAGAAAGAGAAAGAGAGAGAAAGGAATTGACTTATTGATTGATTGATTGATAATATTTACTCTGCCCTAGTAAAACTCTCGTCTAGCCATAAAAGTACAGATGAAATATGATGAAAGTATTACAAGAAATTCAAAAAATGAAAATTTGATATAAAAAAAATGGTAATTGAAGAAATAAGAACTCGACGTAAAAAAAAATAAAAATTAAAGAAATGAAGATTCGATATAAGCCAAAAATAAACAGAATTTTGAATAATTAATTATTAAAAAAAAAACAAAATTAGAAGAGAGAGAGAGAGAGAGAGAGAGAGAGAGAGAGAGAGAGAGAGGGAGAGAGAGAGAGAGAGAGAGAGAGAGAGAGAGAGAGAGAGAGAGAGAGAGAGAGAGCGAGAGAGAGAGAGATTGATTCATAATATTTATTATACCCTAAAAAACTCTCGGACAAATATAGAACTATGAATGAAATATGAAAAAAGTATAAGCAGGAATTTTAAACAATTAAAATTTGATATAAAATAAAATAGAATTTGAATAAATAAGGATTTGGTATAAAACAGGAAAAACACGATTAAAAGAAATAAGATTAAAAAAAAAAAAAAATTAGAGAGAGAGAGAAAGAGGAGGTGATTGATTGATAATATTTATTATGCCCTAGTAGAACTCTCGGGCAAATATAAAACAATAGATGAAATATAAAAGAAAAAGTATTAACAGGAATTTAAAGAAATGAAAATTTGATATTAAAAAAAATAAAAATTAAAGACATAATGATTCCATATAAATACAAAATAATGACTCCATATAAACAGAATTTAAATAAATAAATTCATAAAAGTTAGACACGGAGAGAGAGTGAGAGAGGGAGGGAGAGAGAGACAGATTGATTGATTGGGCAAATATTGGGTGAAGTAAAAAGTTCTGAGCGTTTTCCGCTAGATGGCTTTAGTGAGCCATATCTTACGATGTATACATCGCATCGGGTCATACTATACGGCGATTTAAAGGTGACATTACGCTTGAAAAAAAGTTCTTTGACAGTTTTGTATTTGGTAAAGCCAGTTGTGTGTTACAGCGTTCCAAAATGGAGGTAAAAAAAAGAGAAAATTCGATACATTCTTCAGTACCACTACGACCAAGGTGAAAAGGCGGAGCAGGCGGCCAAAAGAATTTGTGCTGTTTATGGACCCAATACAGTATCGAATGCAACGGCAAAGCGGTGGTTCCAACGATTCCGTTCTGGTAATATGGACGTCGAAGATGAGGCACGCTCTGGTAAGCCAATCGTCGAAAATGTCGATAAAATCATGGAAATCGTCGAGTCGGGCCGGCATGTGAGCACTTATTCCATTGCCCAGAAACTAAAGATTAGCTAGAAAACCGTTTGGAACCATTTGCATAAGGCTGATCTCAAGAAAAAGCTCGATGTATGGGTGCCACACGAATTGACGCAAAAGAACCTTTTGGACCGAATTGATCCCTGGGATTCTTTGCTGAAACGTAACGAAATCGACCCATTTTTTAAGCGAATGGTGGATGGCGATGAAAAATGGGTCACACACGAGAACAACAGCCGAAAAAAATCGTGGGCCCATCGCGGTGAGCCGGCCCAAACGATCGCCAAGCCCGGATTAACGGCCAAGAAGGTTTGCTGTGTGTTTGGTGGGATTGGAAGGGAATCATCCACTATGAGCTGCTCCCATCGGGCCAAACACTCAATTCGGACCTCTACTGTCAACAACTGACCAGATTGAAGCAGGCGATCGACCAGAAGCGGCCAGAATTGGCCAATAGGAAGGGTGTTGTGTTCCGTCAAGACAACGCCAGGCCGCACACATCTTTAACGACGCGCCAGAAGCTCCGAGAGCTTGGATGGGAGGTTCTATCGCACCTGCCGTATAGTCCAGACCTGGCACCAAGCGATTATCACCTTTTCAAGCATTTGCAAAATTTTCTTAATGGTAAAAAACTGGCCTCAAGAGAGGCTTGCGAAAATGAGCTGGTCAAGTTTTTTACCAATAGGGACGTGGAGTTCTTCAATCGCGGAATTATGAAATTGCCTTCAAAATGGACAAAAGTTATCGAACAAAACGGCGCATATTTGATCTAAATCAGATAACCCTAACTATGTTAATTTCATCGTCGAAATAAAGCGATGAAATATGAAAAAAAAGTATTAACAGGAATTTAAAGAAATGAAAATTTCATTTAAAAAAGAAGTGGATATTTAAGAAATAAGGATTTAATATAAAAGAAAAATGAACAAAATATTTTAAAAAATTAACTAAAATGAAATTAGAGAGAGAGAGAGAGAGAGAGAGAGAGAGAGAGAGAGAGAGAGAGAGAGAGAGAGAGAGACAGACAGACAGAGAGAGAGAGAGGAACGGAGAGCAAGAGCGGGAGGGAGAGAGGAAATATAACGAGGCAGGCCGGTAATAATTTGCTGTACACGAACGACAAATTCTATATTTATTATTCTTGATATGTATATATCCAGCTCGTATATGCATGTATCTAGATATTTAATAGATCTTCACATGGGTTTATATATATATATATATATAATATGCACTCATTTATAAGTCAACGTGTATGGGCGTGTACTCAACGATGCTTATAACTATGCATATAGGGTGAGACAAAGTACCGAGGCAAATTTGTGCAACGATTGAAACGTCGATTGAATACTGCATCGAAGTTGCACTTATTTTTTTCGCTACTTTTCTTCATCTCGTTTACAATGAAACGATTATTTCAATGAGAAAGGATCGTCTTTTTAAGGTCAAGAGAGTGCTCGGTAGAAATCGCGTTCGATGCAAACGAGATCTAATTGCCGATTTCGAATTTTCTATATAATAACATATATTTTTCCACTTGTAACATTTTATTGGCGATACGTTAGGAATGGTAGTCGTTCATGAGAGAGAAGAACTAATTCGCGTATCGTGTGCCACGTAATTTAACTCGTTGTCGCTTAAAATGTATTTACGAGCAAATGTTTTTTTTTTTTTTTCAATGCAATGACGACTTCGATATGTCGGAGAGGTTCGAAAAATTGAGACGCCCTGTAGGCTGCGGAGGGTACGAATGAATTATCGACTGCGGCCTAGTACAATTTATCGACAGAACTTTTCTTCTGAAAGGACTGAAGATAAAATCATTTATTCGGCATGAACTTTGGTGGGCACAGTTCGGAAAGAAAATAAACGTAAGAACGAATAAAAACGTATTAATTCTGCGGTATGATTTATTGATCGAATAAACGTGTCACTGGTATCGCCATTCATCAGCCAGGTATTGGCAATTCGTTTGATGCATTTGACGTGAAGCCGGTCGGTAAATTATCGGCTGTCGGTAAATTAACGCCCGAGCGAGAGGCTCCATCAGGATTTATCGGTCAAGCAATTGACGCTTTGGTAATTTTCCTCGAGAGGTAACGAGTAACTGCAATACCAACAGTCGGTCGATTATCAACGGTCGGTAAATTATTGACTATCGGTAACTTATCGACTGAGAGAGAGAGAGAGAGAAAGAAAGGAACTATATATGTGTGGGAACACGTGACAAAATACGACGATTAGCCTTCGGAGAGCAGCGTTAGTGACTTCACAGCTCGTTGATGTTGTAGTGCGCGGACCCTCGGTGATCTTGATATACCTCCCTCGATAAGTTCGGCAGGGTCGGCAAGGTAGGAATTGAAAAGTTTTATCAAGGAGCATCTACGTTGAGCCGAGACTGCCTCGAACGACGTTATCAGCCTGGCTTGCACTCTTCGTATGATTTACCAAAAATTATCTGCAACGCATTGGCAATTTGTTACTAACAGTTTATCTGATAAAAAAATTAAGACATTTATTTATTTTTTTCAAACACACATCTTCACGTTCAAAAACACATTTTTTTTAACTAGTCGCTCCCACGAACGCGAAAACGACAAAAAAATTATATATATTAAGGAGTTTCGGGACAAATGACAAAATGTTACCGTTTGATACAAATTGATACAGTAGTTTCTTCGTCATATATCGAATACACCCTTCAAATTTCAAAACGATCGTCTACACCGTTTCCATACAATTTACAATTGAAAAAGCACTTTTTAACATAGGGAGATACCTACACTTATCGCTGAGCGGCAGTTTTATCCACGAAATAGTGTGAAAAAATGCTACGAATATTATGAAAAACTGTCAAAGCACTCTGTGGATTATGACAATTGTGAGATTCAAAAATGAAATGATCCGTCTACACCAGGGATTCTTAACGTGGGGTCCATGGATCCCCAGGGGGTCCACAGGGGGTCCACGGCATTATTACAATGTTTGCCAGGGTATTGGGACCTTTAACGACGTTGGGTATTTTTTTCCTACATGATAAGTAACCAACGATTGCATTACAGTAAAAAATTGAAAAATACAAAAACCCACAAAAAAATTAAAAAATATAAAAACCCAATAAAAAATTGAAAAATACAAAAACCCAAAATAAAATTGAAAAATATAGAAACGCAAAAAAAAATTGAAAAATACAACAAAAAAAATTGAAAAATACAAAAACCAAAAAAAAAAACATTAAAAAATATAAAAACCAAAAAAAAAAAGTAAAAAATACAAAAACCCAGAAAAAATTGAAAAATACAAAAAAAAAAAATTGAAAAATACAAAAACCCCCAAAAAATTGGAAAAAATTAAACATGGAGTCAGATATCCGCTACGTC
This sequence comes from Ophion ventricosus, assembly GCA_963932345.1. Taxonomy (NCBI): domain Eukaryota; kingdom Metazoa; phylum Arthropoda; class Insecta; order Hymenoptera; family Ichneumonidae; genus Ophion; species Ophion ventricosus. The sequence goes on along the minus strand of OZ010711.1, from coordinate 34,302,234 downwards.
ACCGTTCGTTGACTCCGGGTGCGGCTGAAAGCGGACACTCCTATCGTAATTCAACGAATTGTAATTCGACGAATTTTCCGTAGACGATTATTCCGACAATTTCGGTTTTCCGGTAAACTGTCTGCGTCAGTTTACAATTTCTGACGAAATCGCACTTTGATTTGAAATTTCAATTGAAATAATACATATTTTCAAAACATTGTTTCGAAAGGGGTCCACAGGAAATGCGAGATGGTCCACAGAGCTCAAAAGGTTAAGAACCCCTGGTCTACACCGTCCCGTGCAGAAATTTCTTAGGGATACCTGAGTTCCGATTGGATACCGATCGGGATATGATAGGGGATTCCCTAGAAGAGGTATCTCCTCATCCGAATCCAGATGGCGCCCACTACGTAGTACAAGGTGGAGACGTGGTGGCAAGAATTTGAAATACGTATTTCAAATACATATTAAGGGGTTACGGGGGTTCGAAAATTAAAAAAAAATCCATTCTTTTTTAAATTTTATTATCTAATAGTACAATATGTCTAGAATATTCTCCCAAAGTTTTAAGTCAATCGGGGTAAAAGTCTAGGAGAGAGAGCCTTTGGGAATTCCCCCCGTTGGGAAAGACCGGCCGGGAGCGACGCAGGTATACGCATTTTTCTCAAAACACTATTTTTGAAGTCGGTGGACACGATTTCTCAAAAACTAATGCACCGATCTTATTGAAATTCTGCACAATTCTTCAAAATAGCATTGACTAGTGATTGAACGAAGGTTTTTTTTTCGATTACAACTAATTTTACAAGGCTATACGTAGTGTAAATTGTTACAAAAATTGAACTATTTTGCATACAACTCTGCCAAAAATTCAAATTTCAATTTTTTAAAAAATCCTTCGTTCAATCACGAGCTATACTTATCTACTATTGAAAAAAAATTGGTTTTTTAATTTCAGAAAAAGCTATCATGAGTTATTCTGACCACCACGAGGACACTTTTTTTGAGGGGTCTTCGGAAACCAGGTCCCACCGGCTGAATTTCCCAAATTTTTGGATGAGATTTCTTTTGAATATTGTCGAAATGTTGCTCTTTTATGTGCTTAACATTTTTAATAAAATAATTTATATATTATATTTTAAGAAAATAGAAAAAATTCGCTTTTTTTGGCTTCGAAACCCACGTAACCCCTTAAATACATTTTTCTTAGCAAATAAAATATATATTTTCATAGTTTGAACAATTTCCATTTAATTTAAATATAATTACTTAAAAAAAATAACCTATATCACTTTTCTCCAGAAAATATAAGTCTTTCAAGGACTATATATTGTTTTTTCGAAAATTTTCATTAAATGTAAAGAATTTTGTGCGAAATTCTGTTATTAAAATATATAAGTTTCGACAATTATACCGCAGCACGAATTTTTACCTAATCTTTTTCAGTTCCTTGAATAAATAATTTCAGAAAACGTTCAGCGTCTCCAGCTGATACGGATCGGTATCACCTGATGATTTTTACATTCATCCCTGGGATCCGATTCGATATCGAACTAGATTTTGTTCTAGAAGTTCGGCATTCTAGCCTGGATCCTATGCAAAGTTTTCGGACCTGGATCCCAAACTCCATTCTGGGTACAAATTAATCGAGGTAGCTTCATTTCTTGCTGCTATTTTATTCAATGAAGGAAATTCAGCCCTACTCATGGTTATGAATCAACTACAAATCGTAGTTGGTAGGCAGAGCTACGGATATGCCGAGAAAATGGATCAGATGCGCGTGGCTCGTGAAAATAGAAAAAGTTTATTAGAGACAAAAGAAGCTCGAAAAGCTCGTAAAGAGGAAATGCAAGCTTCAAATGACTTGCATGAGGAAGAGGAAGGACTGCTGTATGGTGCTGGGATCGCTGATTAATCGGTAAGACACTCTATCATTTGTTTAAACACATTTGACTTTGAGTTTTTCGTTTGTGAAACTTTAAACGTGTTTTTCTCGACACGACATTTTTTCAATTTACATAATGTAATTTATTAAAAAATGAACCTAAAGTTGGAAAGATTAAATTGTTTAAAACATATTTATTATTGCAAAATGCCGGGAAAAAAATGCTAAAAATCGATCATTTTTTGTTCAAACATGTTCCAACATTCAATTCTCGATTTTTTTTTCAAAATTTAGGTTCATGTTCTTAAAAAACATCTCAAGAATGTATAAAAATTTGTTGGACTATTTCAGATGCGAATTGCGAGCTGCACAATTCTCACAAATCGACAACGACGATGAGGACACGCCAAAGGACACAGCGAATTACACCTTAATCAATGCATGAAATAACTTGAAAAAATTACCAGAGATGTATGAAAATATGAATAAATTATTGTCAGAGTTGCGGAAATTTCCGTTTTTTTTTTTGCACAATAAAAAAAATCCAAAAAATCATCTAATTTTCGGTCTCCTCAAGTGGTTGCCCGCCTTAATCGAGGAACTAAGTTTTTGCCTCGCTAACAACGACACTTTTTGCCACTGAAAAACTCCGGAGTTGCCAGACCTGTATGTAAGATCGTGAATAGTAACTCACCAAGTTTTTCCTGCTCGTTAGAAATAACCATGTGGATGTCCTCGATGTTGTTTTTGTCGTTGTCATCGCCGCGGTTTTCACGCTCGATCGATTCGCCGCTGTTTGTCGGACGATCGTCACGCCGCTGATCGTTAGTTTTTGCCACGCGATCGGCACGTACCGATCGATCGAAGTAACCAAGCGCCTCCTCGTATCGTTTGAGTGATGAAATTCGTGCAGCCGGTGAATCGCCTTGACGAGAATCACCCTCGGGATTTTCGTCGTCGATCGCCGCGAGTGCACGTTTGCCGTAACGACTGCCGAGAAAGAACCGATCGACCCGCGGCGAGACTTCCAAAAGTTTGACGTCCGACTTCGTGCCACGAGAGTTCGTCGCGCCGCCACGGCCGTATCTACTGCCCGAGAAGAAGGCCGCTGGTTCTGTCCAAAATCAAACACTTCGATATTAATTCGCCCCTCGCCCTAACGAGATTGGCTTAATAAATGGTGCCCAAAAAAAAAAAAAAACCAGAAGGAGGCGTAGGCGGACAAGAGAATGGCGTTCTTCGTCGCGTGTGACAATTAATATCCCGGATCTCGTTAAATATTAAGCGAGAAGGACCAGCTTGAAAATGAGCCACGGGGGTCGTTCGCCAAATATTGTCGAGATAGGGGTGGAAGGGGGCGTGCGTAAACTTTGAAAAAATTAACTTCCCCGTATACCCGAGGAAAAATGGACAATCGTCGTTTCCCTTGGTGTGAATAAAAAATCGGCAGGACTAACGCGCGTGAAAAAAAAAAAACCAAACATTTTTAAAACGGTAAAAAGCAAAAAAATACAAGTAAAATAAAAATAAAAATAAAAATAAAATGAAAATAAAATAAAATAGAATAAAATAGAATAAAATAGAATAAAATAGAATAAAATAGAATAAAATAGAATAAAATAGAATAAAATAGAATAAAATAGAATAAAATAAAATAAAATAAAATAAAATTTAATTTAATTTAATTTAATTTAATAAAAATAAAATAAAATAAACCTGATAAAATAAAATAAAAACAAAAAATCACGATAGGCAACGAAAAACAAAATCGACTTCCGGTTTCACGGCCCTCGAGTCCTTTTTCACGAGGATTTGAATCCTTTTTCCAGCTAATTGGAAGGAAGTTACAATTCGCAGTCTCATTATCCGGCAACTCAACCATCCCACCCTTTCCCACTCCTTCTCGGACGACAAGGTGGCGAGAAGCATTTTTTTTTAAATTCTTCGACACCAGGAAGAACAAAAACGGCTTGTCCGTGTAGTGTTCTCTGGTAATCGGAATCTCGTCGCGCGTGTGACCGTACCGGAGGATCCTTTTGTATCAATATTTCGTAATTGGTCCTCGCGAGAGTCAAAACAAGGATCTCGCATCCGGAAACGCACCTGACTCCGAGTCTCTTCTTACCGCGTGCAGGGCTATTTGTATCGTGATAACGGGAACATTTGGATTTTGGGTTACGCGCGAACGATCGTCGAGCATTACCGAATTTCCGTCGAAACGCCACCCACGCGGATAATCGTTAATTAATGTCTGGGCAATTTTAACGTGCAATAGGATGGCACGTTCGGCCACGTGGCTTGTAATTCTGGACGGGTTCCTTCGGGACCCTTCAACGTGCATTTATTACACTTCCTTCCGATATCATTTTTTATTGCCCAAATGTTTTTTTTTTTTTTTGCATTTTCACATTGCACACATTTTAAAGAAATGTTATTGGAAACTGGACCATTTTTTAAAAAGCCACAAAAAAAGGCCTGTCTCAAAATCGGACCACATACACGGAGAGAATTAAATGTTAAAAATTTCACGTACACTTCGCGTACGTAAAATCCCCATTTTCACACCGCGTACAATAAAATTTCGTATAATACTCAACGAAAAAATGTTTTCTAACCTCGTGTGATTGCAACACTCGCCTTTGGCTCGTGCTGCAAACTCACACTCCTTAGAAAAAGTTTTTTCGTCCTCGTGTCATAATGTACTATTATTTTTATACATATATCTTTTTTTATTTTTCATATTTTTCATTATTTCTTGCTCATTACATTCATCACACAAGTTTAATTTTTTGTTTTTTGATTCGCCCCAAATCTTTCTCTTTACTTATTTTTCCTCCTTTTTTTATTTTATTTTTTTCACGACACTAAAGTGAAATAAATTTTATTGTAACTTGTATTATTTGATAAATTTATGTATAAACGTGTGTGTCTCTGCAAATAAATTATAAAATTATATGAATATATATCGTTAGAATTTAACGAATACTAACGTCCGTAAGATTCCTTGCGTTTATAATTAAATAATTGTATTCCACTCGGTACGATAATGGACGTTGTACGTACACTTCGCGTACGTAAAATCCCCATTTTCACACCGCGTACAATAAAATTTCATGTAATACTCAATGAAAAAACGTTTTCTAACCTCGTGTGATTGCAACACTCGCCTTTGGCTCGTGCTGCAAACTCACACTCCTTAGAAAAAGTTTTTTTCGTCCTCGTGTCATAATGTACTATTATTTTTATACATATATCTTTTTTTATTTTTCATATTTTTCATTATTTCTTGCTCATTACATTCGTCACACAAGTTTAATTTTTTGTTTTTTGGTTTGTCCCAAATTTTTTTCTTTACTTATTTTTCCTGCTTTTTTTATTTTATTTTTTTCACGCCGTTAAAGTGAAATAAATTTAATTGTAACTTGCATTATTTGATAGATTTATATATAAACGTGTGTGTCTCTGCAAATAAATTATAAAATTACATGAATATATATCGTTAGAATTTAACGAATACTAACGTCCGTAAGATTCCTTGCGTTTATAATTAAATAATTTTATTCCACTCGGTACGATAATGGACGTTTTACGTACACTTCGCGCACGTAAAATCCCCATTTTCACACCGCGTACAATAAAATTTCGTATAATACTCAACGAAAAAATGTTTTCTAACCTCGTGTGATTGCAACACTCGCCTTTGGCTCGTGCTGCAAACTCACACTCCTTAGAAAAAGTTTTTTCGTCCTCGTGTCATAATGTACTATTATTTTTATACATATATCTTTTTTTATTTTTCATATTTTTCATTATTTCTTGCTCATTACATTCGTCACACAAGTTTAATTTTTTGTTTTTTGGTTTGTCCCAAATCTTTTTCTTTACTTATTTTTCCTGCTTTTTTTATTTTATTTTTTTCACGCCGTTAAAGTGAAATAAATTTAATTGTAACTTGCATTATTTGATAGATTTATATATAAACGTGTTTGTCTCTGCAAATAAATTATAAAATTACATGAATATATATCGTTAGAATTTAACGAATACTAACGTCCGTAAGATTCCTTGCGTTTCCCGTATCGTCCCTGGGTGTAAAAAGTATCCTGCTGATGGGACACCGCGAGAGTCCCGAGGGCGCATACGATCCAGAGACAAGTGACGATTCCCACTCGACCTGATGGCCGTACTCCACCACCTGTCGTTGTCCGACCAAAAGCATTTTTACCACTTGTATCTCACCACTTTTTCCTCTCCAAACGCGTAAGCTCCGAGAAACGCGAACGAAGAAAAAAAAATTCCATAGATATTCGAAAACAGGAATTTCATGCTGTAAAAGATCGGTACGCTAATACTAGAGTGGAAGCACTTTTACGTAGATTGAAGCTAAATGTACGAAGTTCCAACGGTAAAAGCACGAGCCCGAAATTCCACGAGTTGCAAAAAATTTTCGAACAAGAAGCTCGAATTCTTTAATAGTAAAATAATAATTTAAAAAAAATAAAAAAGATTTTCACATTTGTTAATAAATATTTGTTGAAAGAACGTGGATATTTTTTTACCTGAAGGTAAGATCGAACCTGCGACACGCATTTCAAAATCAAATTTCGAATTAAAATCGAAATTACTTTTGTCTCTTAGACGAAACGTTGTTGTTGTTTTTTTTTATTTTCGCGAACAAATTTACAGGCAAACCGATAAAGTGCGTTTTGTCATTTTGAATGTTGTCAGATTTTTCACTAAATTCCTACTACCGGTAATGATCGATGATGAGCAACGATTCAACGATCGAATCGTGCTTTACCGATCTTATATTGTAATCGGTTTTTTAATTGTCGCGGCGCGCACACAGGGATGTAGAATGACACGAGTTTCGGGATGTTGGAAAGTTATTACGCCGGTACGAGGTCCAGGTGGAGTGTGAGCTTTGTCGGAATATTGTCGTAGCTTTATATACTCGTCGGTAAACTCCCTACCCACCCACGCGGACGGCGTGCGCGGTCGAGGGACGTACGCGTATTCGTGCGGTACTCGTGCCTCTTGAGTTTATCAGGTGCCCTACGTAAGTAAAATAAGTTTAGGGCAAAACTTACGTATTTAAGAATTTAAGAAGATTAAAGCGTTACCCATACTCCAAGATTGAAAAAAAAAAATTATATATATATATGTTATTGTTGAATTAAATTAAATGTACTAATGTTAAATTAAATTAAACTATAAAAAAACTGAACGAAAATCTACAATTGAAAAAATATATATATTAGATGAAGTAAAAAGTTCTGAGCGTTTTCTCGCTTTATTACGACGATGAAATTAACATAGGATTATCCGATTTAGATCAAATATGCGCCGTTTTGTTCAACAACTTTTGTCCATTTTGAAGGCAATTTCATAATTCCGCGATTGAAGAAGTCCTCGTCCCTATTGGTAAAAAACTTGACCAGCTCATTTTCACAAGCCTCTCTTGAGGGCAGTTTTGTACCGTCAAGAAAATTTTGCAAATGCTTGAAAAGGTGATAATCGATTGGTGCTAGGTCTGGACTATACGGCGGGTGCGATAGAACCTCCCATCCAAGCTCTCGGAGCTCCTGGCGCGTCGTTAAAGATGTGTGCGGCCTGGCGTTGTCTTGATGGCACACAACACCCTTCCTATTGGCCAATTCTGGCCGCTTCTGCTCAATCGCCTGCTTCAATCTGGTCAGTTGTTGATAGGAGAGGTCCGAATTAAGTGTTTGGCCCGATGGGAGCAGCTCATAGTGGATGATTCCCTTCCAATCTCACTAAACACACAGCAAAACCTTCTTGGCCGTTAATCCGGGCTTGGCGATCGTTTGGGCCGGCTCACCGCAATTGGACCACAATCTTTTTCGGCTGTTGTTCTCGTATGTGACCCATTTTTCATCGCCAGTCACCATCCGCTTCAAAAATGGGTCGATTTCGTTACGGTTCAGCAAAGAATCGCAGGCATCGATTCGGTCCAAAAGGTTCTTTTGCGTCAATTCGTGTGGCACCCATACATCGAGCTTCTTCTTGAGACCAGCCTTCTGCAAATGGTTCCAAACGGTTTTCTAGCTAATCTTCAGTTCCTGGGCAATGGAATAAGTGCTCACATGCCGGTCCGACTTGACGATTTCCATGATTTTATCGACATTTTCGACGATTCGCCTACCAGAGCGTGCCTCATCTTCGACGCCCATATTACCAGAATGGAATCGTTGAAACCACCGCTTTGCTGTTGCATTCGATACTGTATTGGGTCCATAAACATCACAAATTTTTTTGGCCCCCGGCTCCGATTTTTTTCGATTACAACTAATTTTGCAAGGCTATACGTAGTGTAAATTGTACCAAAAATTGAACTATTTTGCATACAACTCTGCCAAAAATTCAAATTTCAATTTTTTTTAAATCCTTCGTTCAATCACGAGCTATACTTATCTACTAACAGAAAAAAATTGATTTTTTAATTTCAGATAAAACTATCATGAGTTATCCTGACCACCACGAGAAAACTTTTTTTTGAAGGGTCTCCAGAAACCAGGTCCCACCGGCTGAATTTGCCAAATTCTTGGACGAAATTTAAAAAAAATATTGTCAAAATGTTCCTCTTTTATCTGCTTAACATTTTGAATAAAATAATTTATATATTATATTTTTATAAAATAGAGAAAATATGTTTTTTTTTGCTTCGAAACCCACGTAACCCCTTAAGAAAAAAAGTAAACTCTAGAACTCCCGGTGTATTGATCTCAAACAAAAGGGTGAAACTTTTTGTTGTTATTAACACTTGTAGTGTGTGCGTAAGGCAAAAAAGTGGAAAAAAAAGAGAATTAAAGAAACGGCACGAGCTTAATAAATTGTTTGATTTTTGGACAACATCATTTAGTAATTCGCCAATTTAAAAAAAATACATTTTTGGAATAATTTTATTAGAATCAACGACAAATGATTAATGCTTTCGTTTCCTTTGTCGAAAATTAAACTTTTTTTTCTTCATCTTGTCGTTTTCGTAATTTGCGAAATTTCAAAAAACTATCCGATCGTAAGAAAGTTTTATTATTATACCAAAAGTACATTTTTTTTCGTTTCAGATGAGCCCCGTGGCGAGAAGCGCCTACACCGATTGGCCACGCAGCAACGGCGGCACAGGATTTTTCGAAAGTCAATTCTTAATGCCCCACACCGCGATTCGTGCGCGGTACGAGGGTGTATTTTTCGTAATTATTTTCAAGCAAACGATGAATGGAATTTTTTTAAATTAATACTCATAGTCAATATATACATATAGAAGACTGTATACAAATTTTTGTACTCGAATCTAAAGTATAATTTGCGATGTACGCCGCTTCCAAGAGGACACTCCGACGAAATTGCTGCTCGGCGGTTGACAGCGATTAAGCCATACGGTTCGCCTGAAAAATAAAATAAAAATATATTTAGAAACTAGACATATAGGTTTACAGCATCACGTAGGGGAATTTCGATATCTAAAAAAAAAATGGCGGACCAGCGAATTTTATATCCGATTTTCATGGAAAATTTTCATCGTTCATAAAACAAAAATAGAAGGGGGGCCCTTTATAAAGAAATCCCTACGTGGTGCCATAGAGACTGGATTTTCGAACAGTTTAAGACTGCAAATCGGATGCAGACGATGCAAATCGGATGAATAGTTTTTTTAATATCTTGTCAACCAAGTTGAAAAACGTAGTTTCGAGAAAAACGCGTTCAAAGTTTTGCTGAAGGATAATTCAACATACAAACTAAACTTTTTATTTGTCTCTTTTTTTTTTGTTTTTCACCGTTAGTCAGATATTCCTGGACCATACAACAGCTCCTCAGCATCCAGAGACTCATCATTTTTTTCATGTTTTGCACGCAAACGACCCTCATGCGTGCTTTTTTCGGCTTCGTGCTCGGCTTCGCATATTCGCTTCTCGTCGATGTTTTGACAATATTGGTAGAGTGTTTCACCAATTTTTATGTTTAATATCTCCAATACATTTATGAGGCCAATATGACCATTGTTAAAAAGTATTGAAGCAATATTAGCGGCAGTTTCAACTGTGGGTCTGCCGCTCCACTATGTCTTTGGCGCAAATTTCCATATAACAGAGTTCAAACACTCGTTGTTATTCTGGTGAAAAGCGCCTAAACATCGTTCAAGAAGCTCGTCTTTACTTAGGTCCACGTATATCGGTTTTATTGCCGCACATCTGCCGCTCGGCGCGGTCGTGCGCTTCGAACGGTTTCACATAAAATGCTGTATCTCCGCCAATTTTACAAATTTCTTTTAAAAATTTGGTGAGAGCATTCTTAACAAATGTATCTTTCAGAAAATGAAAATAAAATGAAAAAAAAAAATTTTTTTACCGTGGTGTGGGGCCTTACGGGGATGAAATGTGGTGTAAAAGTTTGTATAGAAAAATGTATTTCTTGAATGTATCAACTTGAAACTCGTTATAAATATTCTTCAAAACGCTTAATAAAGCGCGTGATTTAGGATTTTTCAAAACAAATCCTAATAAGGGGTTCAACTGGCAGTTTCTACGAGCCAAATGCCAAGCGAGCGAATTTGCGGGCGAAAGCTAGTATCTCGATAAAAATATTTTTATCGAGATGGGAGATAGAAGTACAAATTAATTCTGTCCGTTTTCAAGAGATGGCGCTGGCTGTTATCAATGTTTCATAGTGACAGCTGATTGCGGTGGTTTCAGAGAGGTTAGACATCTGTCAATAACATTCAGTTTATATCGCTTTGAGTTCCATTAAAAACCTTGTTTTTTACTGTGTTGAATAGGTCAAATTTTGTGTTAACTAAGCAGCATTTGCGGGAAGTTTTACTTTTCTGCTTTAATTGGAAGAAAAGTGCAGCTGAAGCGCATCGAATGCTTGTTGAAGTTTATGGTGATGATGCTCCAACTGATAAATCATGTAGGGAATGGTTTTGACGCTTTAAGAACGGTGATTTCAGCGTTGAAGACAAGCCTCGCCCTGGACAGCCAAATGAGCCAATGAGCTGCTACAACCTGGCGATTCCATTACGGGCGATCGGTATAGACTACAATTGATTCATTTGAGCCGTGCATTACGAGAAAAACGGCCGGAATACGAGCAAAGGCATGACAAAATTATTCTTTTGCATGACAACGCTTGGCCTCATGTCGCAAAAGTCGTAAAAAAATATTTGGTAGGGCTCAAATGGGATATTTTACCGCACCCACCGGACATTGCTCCTTCTGATTACTGGTTGTTCCGACGGATGCAGCAGGATTTAGCAAGTCACCGGTTCACTTCTTTCGCGGAAATCGAAAATTGGCTCAAAACTTGGATCGCCTCAAAAGACGAGACTTTTTTTCGAGATGGAATTCGAAAATTGCCTGAGAGGTGGGAAAAAAGTAGTAGCCAGCGATGGACAATACTTTGATTAATCTATTCATACCTTTCATTTTGAAATAAATGGATTTTTTACCACAAAAAAACGGACCGAATTAATTTGTACTTCAAAAAAAAACCTCAAACTTGCCAAGACTATGAGTTAATTTTGTGGAAAAATTCCAACCTCTTCATCCCAATACCCATATCGAAAGAGAAATATTGAAAACAAAACGCAAATCTACGAATACTCAAACTTTATTTTCACATAGCGAGGCAACAATAATTGCTCGCTCGTTACGAGGTTTATTTTTTTATTTTACACGAGAAAATTCAATAATCCTATCGAACTAGCATCCAGCGTAATTCCAGTCCACCGTTAATTACGCGAAATTACCAATGCACACCATCGATTGTTTGTTGCAGGAATGTTGAACTTTCAAAACCTTCTACCCAACAATTTTCTCGTTCTAATTAATTTTTTTGTCCAGCTGTTCGCCTCGCTTCGAATTCTTTCCTCACGAGCTGAGTCCATCGACAGGACGCGTGCGTAAGTACAAAGCGAATGGAGAAAAAAAAAAACCCCAAACAAACCCAAACACAAGGGGAAAGAAAGGAAATTCGATGCTCGAAAGTAAAGGGAAAAAAAAAAAGACAACAACAACGGACGTATAGAAAAGAGGAAAAATTAACGGAGCGCAAAGGTGAAAGAGGAGACGCGAATGGGGGTGGGAAAAGGGTTGGAAAAATTAGCGGACAAGCCGCTTTGACAAATGAGAATTCACCCCCGTACGGACAGTTTCGTTTATCCTAGTATCCGTCGTGGTTGATTAGTAAGAGGACGACTCGTGCGTATACCAGGACCATGGTCGTCAGACTTCCATCCTCTTCTACGAGAGTGCGACAGACCCGGGATCGCAAAAATTTCTTCGTGCACCAATGAGAGACAATTTTATCCTGATAAAACGGTCACGACTTTCGTTTTACGTTGCCCCAAGAGGCGCCGGTGAGCAATCGCAAAACGAGCAAAATCGCAACACTTCGGGTAACACGATTTCCGCCAATTATTTAATTCACGCGAATCCAAAACGTACGTTCGAACGATTTCGTAAATTCGGCACACTCGAACAGGCAATATTGAGGTAGGAAGAGTGCGCTCTGAATTGGGTCAGTAAATGATTTGTTTTTTTTTTTTTTTTTTCATTGTAAAGATCATGTGCGGTTTTTAAAGCAAAGTATTTTTCTTTTTTTTTTTTTCAACAATTAACAATGATGTAGCACTTTGAAATTGTTTGTTCTGTTCGGCTCGGCAAAAACGCGCCGAGAGCATCCGAATTTACCCAAGCGCTCTGTGACGTCACCGCTCGAAAGCGAGTGTACGAAGTACTCGTGTGATACGAGTATTCTGTCAACGATGGCAACGACAAAATCGTATAAGTCTTGTTTCGTTCCTCTTTGTATAAATACGACGAAAAGTGGCCCTAATAGGTATTTCTGAATATGCCACAAGACATAAAACGTCGAAATCTGTGGTTCGATGCAGCACGATGTCATAGCCAATAGATTCGAGATATCGTCACTGCCAATAGTATTGTGAAATCATCATTTTATCACTTTTAACCGTGATAATCTTTTCTAAACTGATTTCGAATAATTATATACAGGGTGTTTGGCGCAAGGAGCGACACAATTTTTTTAGGAATTGGGGGAACGGGTCCTTGCTAGTTTTTTCTTAGACCCTATATCCTAAGTGTCACGGTAATAGAGATATTTATTTTTACGTTTTTAAAAATTACCCAATATTTCGCCTTTAAATCTTCATAACTTTTTTGTTTGTGGTTGTAATAGGACGAAACAACGTTCGTTGCATTCATACGGAACGAAGGAGGTCAATTAGAGCAAAATTCATAACTCAAGTTTAATAAAAACATCGAAAACAAAAAGTCTTTTCTTAACCCTGACCCTGGCAAACTAGTATCTCTTATTTTAACCACGTGATTTCTATGACATGTTAACATACCGTTGGAAAAGCTATAAACTAGAGAACTTTTTAAAACAAAGCTAAGTTCAAAATATCTTTTAGCTTATTTTTTTTTATCAATTTTTGGAATTATAATAAAATCAAAGACGTTGCGTAAAAAAGATAGGTCGAAAAATTAGTCGACTCGTATGTGAGAGTATCTTTATTGATTTTCGATCATCAGTGGTGGGTGTGCATCTCTCGAACAATAATTTTGAGCTTATGTATATTATTCGAGTTCAATCACCGTTAGTTTCATTGAAACGTTCTTAATCGTGCTTTAATGAGGTACAAATTTTCATATTAACTTCGTCAATCCATATATATGTATATTTGGTCTGAGTTAATTATTATGAAAATTTGTAGCTAATATATATACAGGGTGGACCACGCAACGTGTGCACCTCTTTTACGACCAAAATATGCGTTGCACAAAAAAATGTTTTATACAAAAGTTACATGGTTTATAAGGATATAAATATATCCATACTATGTGGTGGATATATTTTTTTTATAGGTGGAGGCACTTCGAAGATTTGAAGGTCAACTTTATTTTTTCAAATGGAATGCTACATTATTTATAGCGTAATATGATAGAGTATCGAATTCTGAGTAAAAAAGTATAGACCTTTATTAGCCCTAGAGTTAATAGCTAACGAGTAATTTCACTTTATTACTTTAAAATTTTCTTCACGTAATACTGGATTACAATCATTGAGAAGATTGTGAATCGTGATAAGTGTGTGTGATGTGGTAAATGTGTTCATATTGATAAACACTGTGATGTAAACACTGGCATTCAGAAATTTGTAGTAGATTTGAATCTCCAACTTGATATTACGTGAAGAAAATTTTAAAGTAATAAAGTGAAATTACTCGTTACCTATTAACTCTAGGGCTAATAAAGGTCTATACTTTTTTACTCAGAATTCGATACTCTATCATATTACGCTATAAAAAATATAGCATTCCATTTGAAAAAATTAAGTTGACCTTCAAATCTTCGAAGTGCCTCCACCTATAAAAAAAATAAATGCACCACATAGTGTAGCCTTATAAACCATGTAACTTTTGTATAAAATATTTTTTTGTGCAACGCATATTTTGGTCGTAAAAGAGGTGCACACGTTGCGTGGTCCACCCTGTATTTACGATCGAAAATATTTGCGTTCCTCAGGGAATATTGGCGAGTGTTGATTTTCCGTATGCGATATACGATCGATGATGTATAAAACTTAAACAAGAGAGAGAGAGAGCGAGCGAGAGAGAGAGAGAGAGAGAGCGAGAGAGAGAGAGAGATGATGATGATGATTTATTAATGCTCTAGGACTAGTTGTCCTCTGGCATGCAATACAAAATTTTTAAAAAATATAAAAACACAAACAAAATAATATAAATACAAAGTAATATAAAATCAAATACAAAGTCCGAGAAATAAAGCGGGCTACAAGAGTCGATACAATTCAGGTAAAAATCTCGCGCGCATACACTCCCTCACACAGTCTTATGCACACACACATTGACAATAAACAGCACTATATCCTAAATGGCGCCTGATAATAATCGATCCACAACCAATTTAGCGAAAGCCTCTCTATGTAGTCGCAAGCTGTTATGAGGCAAAGCATTGCAGAGATATGCGGCGGACACCGAGAAAGCATGTCTCTGAAATTCGGTACGAAAATGTGGCACTACTAAGGGATCGGGCCTAGCCCGAACTGCAATACCATCTCTAGGTTCGTTTACCACAAGTAATAAGCGCAGGTATGCAGGCCGACCGGTGCAGAGTACCTCATATGCTATTCGCAGCATGAAGTATTTTCGCCGCGCTTCGAGTCTCAACCAAGAAAGTTTTTCCCAGAAAGGAGTAGTGTGTTCAAACCATGGTACGTCATAGATGAAGCGCACGCAGGAGTTCAAGACAACCTTCAGAGTGACGTTATATTCCTCAGCCATCCCCAAGGTTACAGCGCAACAGTAGTCAATGACTGGGAGGATCAGGACCGAAACGAGTCTCACCCGCAATTGACGTGGTAAAAAATTTCGACAGGACTTAAGTTGGTAGAGCCGCGAGTTGGCCACTTTGGCTACGTTAGTTGCTTGTGTCTTCCAGCAGAGGACGTCATCTATCCAGACTCCTAAAACCTTAACAGAGCTGCAGTATTCTACGATGGCCCTGCCATTTTTTATGTGCGGAACCGCGGTCCAATTCAGAGTACGGATAATGCGTCTACTGCCTAGAATAATGGCTTGGGTCTTTCCGGCATTAAGTGGAAGCTTATTTATCGAAGCCCATATCCTTATTAATACAATATCAGCATTTACTTTGGCGATTGCGTGGTCTAGGTCCGAGGCTGGGCACCTAAGGAAGAGAGAGAGAGAGAGAGAGAGAGAGAATCGAGCGTGGAAATGCCAGCAGCGTTATCACCTTCATTATCAGGTCTATTGTGTTCGCGACTGAGCTCGTGAATTACCCCGTTACACCACCAAACCCTGTCCATTTTTTTCAACTCCTCCATAAATTTTATCGCCTATCGTTATTGCGTTTTTTGATCGATAGTCACAAAACTACGTACACTCAAATGTTAAAAAGTTCATGATATGCCTAATACGCCAAAATATTTGGAACTTATTGCGGAAAATATTTGGAACTTATTGCGGAAAGAAATACATGTAGACGACGAGAAAATAGCCAATTTTGATAATTATTTTAGTGAAGAACCAAAACGTTTTACATTTATGAAACTTTTGATGCAATTTATTACATAATTGAGCTGTTTAAATTAATGTTTTAATTTTTTAATATTGCAGAATGGCGACGTTGTGGCGTGGTCTTTCAGAACGATTTTGACGGCAGTTGTCCGTTTGTGGGAAATCCAATGACTTCAATATTTATCTGAAAAATATGAGACGAGAATTTTTAGTATTTTAACATCCAAACGCTGAACTTATACGTAAGAAATATTTAAAACATTTAAAACAGACACTTCGAAAACAGCAATTCAAGTTTTAACCAAAACTTGTTCTTTTTTGGAATAAACTTCCGAAAAGCGGAAACCGAATTGCGATCTGAAATTGGGCATACACCTTCATTTTAATGTTATAAGACTTTGCCTTAAAAGGATTTTTGGCGACTTAGAATATTTTCCGAGAAATCGAAATTTTAAAAGTTGGTATGACCGCTGAGTATACATTGCCAAAAAAAAAATTTAATTAAAATATGATGTATTTAAATCAAACAGGTTTTTTTCGTGTCTCACGTATTTGTTTCAAATATTTAATTTTTTTATTTTTTAAAACTATTCTTTTTTAAATATTAAATATATTCAAATTAAATGAATATTAAATCTATTTAAATTATATAAATAAATATTAGATTCAAATTAAATAAATAAAGATAAAACACGATATATCGCATGAATAAGAGAAAGGAATATAGGTTCATGACATAGAAGTGCGGTGAAAAAAAGGTAACTTATTTTTTTTTTTTATAACAAGGCTGTTATTTGGAAAAAAAAGAAAGGTATTGTAGTGCCTTTTATTAACAGGCGTGACTATTTACGTATAGAAAAGACTAACCCTTTTCCTCAACTACAGAATGTTACAACAGTCTTCTAATGAAAACAAAGCCATAAGATTTTTGAGAGACTGAATCGTGTACCATTTTTTCGTCTGTCTCTTTTGTCTTATACTACCAGATGAAACCAAATCGCAGATTTATTAGGAATAAATAAAATATTTAGTTATTAGACGATATTAAATAGATATCGATTTAAATAAGTAATTATATTTAAAATAAATATTGGGCGAAGTAAAAAGTTCTGAGCGTTTTCCGCTAGTCGTCTTTAGTGAGCCATATCTCACGATGTATACATCGCATCGGGTCATACTATACGGCGATTTGAAGGTGACATTACGCTTCAAAAAAAGTTCTTCGACAGTTTTGTGTTTGGTGAAGCCAGTTGTGTGTTACAGCGTTCCGAAATGGAGGTAAAAAAAGAGAAAATTCGATACATTCTTCAGTATCACTACGACCAAGGTGAAAAGGCGGAGCAGGCGGCCAAAAAAAATTGGGCTGTTTATGGAGCCAATACAGTATCGAATGCAACAGCAAAGCGGTGGTTCCAACGATTCCGTTTTGGTAATATGGACGTCGAAGATAACGCACGCTCTGGTAGGCCAATCGTCGAAAATGTCGATAAAATCATGGAAATCGTCAAGTCGGACCGGCATGTGAGCACTTATTCCATTGCCCAGGAACTGAAGATTAGCCAGAAAACCGTTTGGAACCATTTGCATAAGGCTAGTCTCAAGAAGAAGCTCGATGAATGGGTGCCACACGAATTGACGCAAAAGAACCTTTTGGACCGAATTGATGCCTGCGATTCTTTGCTGAAACGTAACGAAATCGACCCATTTTTTAAGCGGATGGTGACTGGCGATGAAAAATGGGTCACATACGAAAACAACAGCCGAAAAAGATCGTGGTCCAATCGCGGTGAGCCGGCCCAAACGATCGCCAAGCCCGGATTAACGGTCAAGAAGGTTTTACTGTGTGTTTGGTGGGATTGAAAGGGAATCATCCACTATGACCTGCTCAAGCAAATCTACGACGATTTAAAAATCGTCTCCGCTACGGGGACACCGACTTCTACGACGATTTAAAAATGTCCCCGCTACGGGGACACCGACCGCAAAGGGTTAAACGCGATTATCTCGAAACTGCATTTTCAAAAACTGCTCGTGTTATAGCTCAAAAAGTTATTGATCGATCTGACTGAAATTTTGGGAGGTTTCTCACTACAACATTATCGGAATGATATACCTAAAGTTTTAAGATTATCGCGTAAATAAATTACCTTTTTGAGGTAAAAATTGTCGATAAAATGGTCAAAAATATGAAAATTTGATTAAAAAGCCTGCACAATTTTTAATCTTATACTTTTTTAAATATTTTTATAAGTATATCCTTCCCCTACACATGTCAATAATCGAAAAATATTTTCGATTTCGGTTTCAGATCAATAGAAAAAATCAGACAAATAGAGACAATCAGAAAAATCAGAAAAAATCAGACACTTGAAAGTTTTAATAAGATAATGTTAAAATTTTTGGATGATGTGATTATTTTATCACCTTTAAAAAAATTCCTGAAAAATGACTCATTTTCGGGCGTCTAAAGGGTTTTCCCCACCCCCCTAATATAAAAATAATTTTTCTTTCAGTGTTTGGAATAGTGGGATGCGTGTAACACTGGTGTGTGCGCAGGACATTGCGGATGTGTGTGTGGAATGATGGGGTGCGTGAAACACTAGTGTGGGGGTGGCCCACCGCGGATGTGCGTGTGGAATGGTGGGGTGCGTGGAACACTTCTACCGCCCAAACTTGACGAAGATCCGCACAAAGTGGAGAGCGCGATAACATAAATAGGTATAACCAGAGCTGAGCCCGTCAACTATAGATATAGCAGGAGCGCGGTCAAAAAAATAACTTTCAAATATCAATATCTCAAAAACTATGGCGCGTCGCCGAAGATCCTTTTCAGGAAAGTCTTATAACCTTAAAACAAAGGTGTATGTCAAATTTGTCGATCGAAATTTGGTTTCCCCTTTTCGGTAGGATACTCCTTTTTTGCAATAAAAGAGTACTTTTTGAAAGTCATTTTCTTACACGAGTAGGTATACCAGGTGTAGAAGTATGAAATTCGGATTTTTTTTCTAAAAAAAAACACGTTAAATTCGGAAGATTGATAAAAAGTGCTTTATTCAAAGTATGCTCCATCGCTTGTTATACATTTTTCCCATCTTTCGGACAATTTGTGAATACCACGCCAGTAAAAATCTTCCCCTTTTGCTGCGAACCATTCATCGAGCCATTTTTTCACATCTTCATACAAACCAAAGCGCTGCTCAGCAAGTGCGTGACCCATCGATGCAAACAAGTTGTAATCGGAAGGAGCCAAGTCTGGTGGGTAAGCCGCATGGGGTAGAACTTCCCAGCTGAGTGCTTCCAACGTGTCGCGAACCGGTTTTGCCGTATGTGATGGAGCATTGTCATGAAGAAAAATGACTTTGTGTTGCCTCTTTCGGTATTCTGGCCTTTTTTCAAGCAGCGAATGGTTCAAATCGGTCAATTGTTGTTGGTAACGTTTAGTATTAACCGTTTCCCCAGGTTTTAACAGATCATAATAGACCACGCCCCTCTGGTCCCACCAAACACAGAGCATCGTCTTTCTGCCAAAGCGATCCGGTCCTGCGGTCGATGTGGATGGTGCGCCTGGGTCTACCCATGATTGTTTGCGCTTGGAATTCTCAAAATAAATCCACTTTTCATCCTCTGTAAATATACGATGCAAAAACGACTTCCTTTTGTACCGAGCGAGCAAAAATGTCACATGTGTTTTTGCAATTTTCCATTTGCCTGTCGTTCAACTCATGTGGTACCCATCCACCGGTCTTCTGAATCTTTCCCATCTCTCGTAGCCGATTGGAAACAGCTTGTTGACTAACGCCCAATTGCTCGACGAGTTGTTTTTGTGTTTGCGAATCATCTTCGTCCAACAATGCTTGCAATTCCAAATCTTCGTATTTTTTTTGCGGTTTTCCATGTTCCTTGACTGCAACATCGAAGTCACCAGTTTTGAAACGCCGAAACCATCGTTCACACGTATCTTGCGATGGAGCATGTTCTCCATAAGCTTCTCGAAATAATCGGTATGATTCAGCAGCAGTTTTCTTCAAATGAAAACAAAAAATTAATGCTGTCCGCGAATGCTCTTTGTTCGGTATAAATTTCGACATATTGAACACAACAGCACAACACTATGCACACACTTTTCCAATTTGCCACTCGTGCGCGTCTGACACTTGTTGATGACACAACAAAATAGCGCAGTGTCAAATCTTTATAGCACAAACTGCATTGGTGCACCATCTGTTGTCTGAAATCCGCATTTCATACTTGTACACCTGGTATAAGTTCAAGGTAATATTATTATTGAATTGTGTGTACAATTTTAGGACGATCGGTCAACTCGTTTTAAAGCTATGTTTCCCACAAACTTAAAAAATGTAGTTTTAAGAAAAAACGTGTGCAAAGATTCGAACAACGAAGACTCAATTGACATATTCAATTAAAATTTTACGTAAAAAAAATCGATTTTTTGATGCCACTATCTGTATTTCCCACCTCAAATAGAACTAAATGTACACTGAATTAATAATTTCATAATATTGTCAATCTATGTATACGTTAGAACTCGTTGTCATCTGGAGACAAATATAATTTACGATTTTTTTTTTCTCAACTTTACAGAAAGTATTTTCGTGAAAATACTTTTCGTTCGTACGAAGAAAATGAATGAAAAGTCAACTCTGATTCGTCCAGTTTCGAGTTGTACTGGTCGAATTAAATTACGCTAATTTAATGACCTTTTTACCTGGAAGCCGTGGCGAAAAAAAAAAATACGAAAAAAACATTCGTGGGGAGAATTCATTGCGCAAAATGCACTTTTCTCGTGTGTAACAGCGATTAGATAATTAGAGAGTGTGTATGAAGCACGCGTGTGGCGCGAAGGGCAGAGAAGAAGGGGGTGAATCAATGGAGGGTTAACGAGACTCTGGGGAATTACGACCGCAGTTTTTCTACATTGAACGCAAACATTGATATTTCCAAAGGCACGAAGTAACGTCGATAGATTCGTGACAAAAATGAACAACGGGTCAATCCATTTAAAAACTTTATTGGGTTTGTTTGGCTTGCATTTTTCATTTTTGCTAGTTTCGATAAATGTTGCGTTTACTATATTCCAATAATATTCAAAAAGATTTACGAATAATCTGAAAGGAATTTTTTTATTAAATTAATTATTCAATTAATTAAATTATCCTAGACAGAACGTGTAGCAATATAATTTGTTTAACTAAATGATTTTTGATCATTATCGTTGATCAATTATTTTTTATCAAATTAATTAATTGATTAATTTGATCACACGTCAGGTCTAGTATAAGTTAATTCATTCATTAATTAGCTTTATTCAAAATTTCTTTCACGATTATTCAATAATCTTTTTGAATGTTATTGATTATTAATGTTTTCATAAATTTAATTTTAGGAATTAATCATTAAAATAATGAGTTAATTAAAAATGAATTATTGAAGTGATGCATTGATTGATTTTTAATTAAACAAATAATTATCAAAATAATTAATTAATCGGTTTTTAATTATTTAAATGCTGCATTGATTGATTTTAAATTAAATAAATAATAATAATAAATGATTATCAAAAAAAATTATCTCATTGCATTTTGATGAATTTATTATTTCAATAATCAATTAATCGATTTAATAAATTCTTATCGAATTATTGTGAATGTAATTATTAATACAATTAATTATCTCTCTAATCGACTCATTGTAATTTTAATATTCAACATAATTAATTAATTTGATTAAATACTCCACGTCCGCGATAAATCAATAATATTCCTTAATCATTGAATTATCGTAAGAATTATACAGAACTCGGCTACAGGACGATTAACAATAAATATCCTCGAGTGAGGAAATTCAAGGGTGTGCTCGCGATACATAACGAGGGGTTGAGGGATGTTTGCCTTCAGGGAAATATCGCGCGTTGACGAAAAAATAAAATTAAAAAGTGCGCCAAACTTAAGAGGGTTCAAATGCTGGAGAAAATCATTTTCCCTTTGTCGCCCTTGTCGCCGCGGCGATACGAATACATCTTCAATATTCATATATTCTTCGCTCGACACGGCCAACGTGTATAATGACAGAAGAAAAAACAGCGAAAAATTAAAGCCTTGATTTATCGTCGCGAGACCGGAACGAAGATGAGCAGCATCTCGACAGAATTAATTACAGAATTAATTATGAATTGTTTCAATTTTTTCCTCTCTCTCTCTCTCTCTCTCTCTTGGTATTTTTTTTTTCATTCGCAAAATTATCAAAACTTACGATGCGTGTCGCGATAGTCTCGCCGACGACGACGAGGAGTGTATAGCACAGCAGCGCGAAAAATCAAGAGGCGGAGCAACAGATTGCCCGTGTGAAAACCATTAAGGCAAACTTATTAATCTAATCGGCGTATAATCTCGTGAAAACACGATAAAAAATCCCTACCGATAGCCTGATATTATACATAATTGACGTGTCGGAATCAAGGACCGGAACAACCCGCGCCTTAATCTGACACTCGCACATTAAGCCATTTCTTTATTTTCATTTTTTCATCAATTTTCCATTGTCTTCAGTCACGAGATTATTGTTATAATTGTTATTACTCCAAAATTACTTCAGATTTTGGAAAACGTAAAAGGAAATACTTGAAAATGATTTCACACAGGGGAAAGGTGTATGAGTTGATCCCATGGGGTAAGATGATCATTTTCCATTGCGAAGAAACTATTAACATTATCTAGTGGTATTCTTTGGTAAAACTTAGCGCCCGGCAGCCCCCCGCGCTAGTCAAGTCATGATGACGGTGTGAGCGATGCACTTATTTTGACGGAAAAAAAATTAAAATTGTCAGCTGTTGATCGAAGGTAAGGTTACACCTAGTTCGCGGCCGGAAAAAAGAGGTGTTTTCGTGAATTTTTTTTTTTTGGGAAATGGGTGCAGGTTTTTAACTTTTTTTTTCACAGTAAAGAGTATCATTTCAAGTATCTTTGACAATTTTTTTATTGGGAAATATTTATAAACGACGGAGATACAGTAAATTGGACAGAACGCTGTGCAAAAAAGGTCCTTCGCGGTGACCACTCCTGCTCGGGAACAAATCATCTGAAATCGAAAAACCAAATGAATTTCGTTTTTCTACCGTATTATCTAGTCTTTAATCGAAGGATTCAATAAAATAATGATTTTTGAAAAAATGATCGCCGATCGGAAGTGATCGTCGAAATTTCGGTGAAAAAAAATACTCTATTTTCCTTGATATAAAAAAAGTATGCATTGAAAAAAAAAAATCCTTCGCTTAAGGACTGCCTTTTGATATACAAAAAATGTCTGTTAAATTTGAAGCAGATCGGTTAAGTTGTTTTTGAGATATTTAGGTCACCGATTCTGAAAAAGTCATTCCGAGAAAAACGCGTTTAAAGTTTTACGTCAGGTATATACGTAGATAAAATACCTACCTGTAAACGCTTATGACTCCCCCAATTTTCAACGAACCGACTTGAAATTTTCAAAGAATATTTTTTAAAGGTTATATTATAAGAATCCATCGAAAACGAAAAATCGATTTTTTTCAAAAATTCCAACTAGGTATTACCCCTTAAGCTTAGGGTACTTTCATTGTATGCTGTCAGTTGAAATCATTGTTGTGTTTTTGGCTTTATAATATGGTCAATTTGGTTTTTTGGTTGGCGTGGTAACAGTGGAATACTTATAGGTCATATTACCGAGCAATTGTAAACAAATAACGTACCTACTTTATTTTTGTTAAAGGTAATGCAGCGTAATTACAAAAGTTGCTTTTGTTGGTTTATTTTTTAATAAATAAAATTTAAATTGAATTAAAATAAATTAATAAATTGATAATAAATAAATTAATTAAATGAAATTCAAGTAAATGTAAGTTGGTTTATTTTTTTTAGACTGTACGATGAAGATTTTTTTTTCAACATATGATGTTGATTATGAAAGTTTGGTGTCTTAATTATATAAATGTTAAAACAACATTATTAATGTATAATTGGTATCACAAATAATAATTTATATACCTAAGTAATTTAAGACTGGCTGTAGAAGACTGGTTTACTTTAATTCTAGTTGGTTGAGATAAAACTTATAATATTTATTTTTGAAAATTTTAATTTACATTTACCTAATTTTTCCAAAATAAACAAAAAATCCAACATAGGAGCAAGATGATGCGGGGGATCATCTTGAACACTAGGGTGTCCAAGATGATCCTTATGTAAGATTTTAAAAAGGAAATATTTTTATTAAAACCCTAATAAATTGAATATTTCGCATATGCCAATCGTAAGATAGATAAATATGCTAGTGGTAAACGCTTTCAGATCTTAATTATGTTGAATATCTTTGAAATTACAAGCATTCTCCCTTAGGGGGATCATCTCGTACACCTTTCCCCTACATTCCTATTGGATAAAGTGATTTTTTACAAATTCCTATTTAAAAAATGATTCCTCGAATATGCCTGTTTTATAAAATGATTTCTTACAAATTAGTATTAAAAAAAAAGTTTGTTTTGCAAATATTCCTGTTTGATAAAAGTATTTCGTAAAAATTCCTGTTAAAAAAAAACCATTCTTCAAACATTCCGTTTTTAAAAATGATTTCTTACAAATTCCTATTTTAAAAAAATTATCTTTCAAGTAGTTCTTTTTTAAAAAATGATTTCTTACAAATTCGTATTTAAAAAAAGTTTATTTTGCAAATATTCCTGTTTTATAAAAATATTTCTTAAAAATTCCTGTTAAAAAAAAACCCATTTTTCAAACATTCCCTTTTTAAAAATGATTTCTTACAAATTTCTATAAAAAAGAAAAATTATTCCTCAAACATTTCCTTTTTATAAAATGATTTCGTCCAAATTTCAGTGTGGCACGAATAATTCGATATATTTTTTTTAATCTCACTGATAATCACCACGAAGAAATTGCTGCAATTTCGAATGACCATTTTTTTTTTATCGTGCTCCAATATTTACAATCTCATCGAATAAAATGCATCCGTGGACAGATTGTAAATTGAGGATTTTCGATATCGTTCTTTAGCTACAGGAGTGGGGATAAAAATACAACGAGTTTTCGGTAGGCTGCCAAATTCTTGCGAATAAAAGTTCATGTAATAATAAATTGTTATTGAGCAATCTCCAACTTAATAACATAAAATTGTTGAAAAATATTTCCAAGCCGGTAAATTATATTAATACTTATCATTTTTGTCATTTAAATATACATATGTTGCAATTTTATTCACGCAAAAATAACCGATAGACTTGGCATTCGCACAATTGACTATCGCTAAACCATCATCGACTCCACGTTATTCATATAGTGAACAGCGTTCAACGTATAACGTTTTATAAAGAGTTTTTGATTCGACAAAGTCGAGAAAACGTTAAAAATGTCGAGCGGACAAATAAATACATTTTATTTTAAATTAAATATATTTTAAATTAAATAAATAGTAAATTTTATTTTATTATAAAGTTCAAATGCTGTAATACCATATAGCTTTTAAACATCCGCCGATTTTGCAATACCCGCCAGATCCTAAATTAATCTCTCGGCGATATAAATTTCAATCGTCTACAAGCATTTCGATTTTGGTGTCGAAACTCCTTAAAGCAGTAATCTCGCCAAGGTGTTTTTCTAGAGATTTTTTTTTTTTAAACCCATTCAGGACGCTATTAAATGATTACTTGCAAAATTTCGAGAGAATTCACCGTTCCATTTTCGAGATATTAGCAATCAAAGATTTCATGGTTTTACACGCGTTCTTATGGGGAGCAGAGGAACATTTCACATTTCACGCAATAACTTCGAAACTTGGCTACAGGATTTTTTTTTTATTCTTAATTACAGAGGAACATATGACAAAGTGTATAAAAACAATAATGAATTAGCGATTTAAATTAAAGCCTACTTAGGCCACTATAGAGGCCGAAAAAAAGGGCATACTTTGTAATTTTTTTTTCAGCGAAACCATAAAATAAATCGGGATTTAAAAAAGGGCTTTTATTATACACGTAATTAACTATACAACACAATTTTTTCACAGCGATACATGTCAAAATGACGACTGTGCAGCATTTTTCCGATGATGCCTTTATTTCTGGAAGGTCAACAGCCGGACCAACAGCTCCTATAATTTTTTAGTTATGATGAGACACTAAAATTTTTTCGAATATGTATAAGAATAGCTATAGAAGCACGTAGGATTTTTTTGATATATTGTTTTTCTGTCCAAATGGCGCATTTCTAAAACAAAAAGTATAAAATTCTATGAGAAAATCGTCGGAAAATTGTTTATAAAAAAGGAACTATGCAATATAATTTTAAAAATCCTACGCAATGCCTCGGAAAATGTAATTCTAAATGTACAGTTAAAATTTCAAGTGAATCGGTTTGCTATAAGTTGTGAGTCCGGCTGACTTGAAAAATGTAGTTTTGAGATAAACGCGTTTAAAGTTAGTAGAAAGTCACGACACGAATCAAGAGGGGTTGCGCTAGAATTCGAAAATCGAGTACTTAGAGATTTTTCACACCCATAATCTTTTGGAATATAATTTTTTAGATACTAAGGTACATTTTTAATTTAAAAAAAATCAATTATTGGAAAAACCTAGAGTGGTCTAAGGCCTTAAGCAATGTCTAGCGACGCTAGCGTCACGAAGCGACTGGTGCAGACTAGAACTAGATTACAGTAGTGTGTGCACATCCGCATACGCAGAGTATCTCCGTTATATTAGGCAGAATGGATAGTCTGATACAAAAGTGAGGGTTAGGTAAACATTATATTAGCCGTTTTCATCATTACTTCATTACTTTATAAGTTTTTACATCCCGCTAAGATCTACAACCTACATTTTAAGGATATTTCGTAATATTTCGAAGCTTTCATCGATTGAGCGGAGAATAAACGTTTCAAGATGACTGTGGCGAGACTACTACCTTAATTCGTGACGGTTCTCAGTATTTATCAAATTCGAATATTGCCGCTGAGTCGCGTGATGATCGAGGCCCGTGCCTCGCGCGTGCGCCTCGCGACCACCGATCCCATAACCTCAAATTTACAGAAAAATGTACAATTTTCTCCCTTCGAGAATGATCGCAGCGATTTTACATAAATTGCCTCGAAGCCGTGGCCTGAATCGTCAATTTTTGCAAAGCGTAAGTCAAAAATTATTGTCCCGATTTATTGCATCACGTTAATTTTGAAGAAATTCTCGTCGCTGGGCCGTCGCTGCTCACTGTATAACATAACCTCTAAATCTTGAAAATTCGCTTTATTTCTCGAAATCTTCGAGGCTTTTTTTCGTTTTATCGTTGTTACATCGAACATTGATAATTATCTGAATTTGTAAAAAGCAAATGTTCACTAAAGAAGTCTCGTGACGCCCGTTCCATAAAAAAATCATCTTAACTCTGCCAACTTCTTCGTATACCTCGAGTCTCAATGTAGCCCCAGCTGATGGATATGTTCCGTTTCAGACTTGCGCTTATGCGACGAAAACGAAAGATCCCGAGATACCGGTGAATCTCCTCAAAGATGTTTACAGCGCGTCCACTCAGCCCACCAATGGGCACATCTACGACAAAAAGCCTTTTAAACTTCGCTGCGAAGCCGGCAAAACATACTCGTGGTGTTTGTGCGGCCGGAGCAAGAGTCAGCCACTCTGCGACGGTACACACAGAAGTATATACTGGAATATAACTCTGAGGCCCATACGCTTCCAGGTGAAGGAGACCAAGGATTATTGGCTGTGCAATTGCAAGCAAACTTCCAACAGACCGTTCTGCGACGGCACGCATCTTCGTGAAGACGTGCAGGAGAAATCAAGAACAGGAGAACGATAGACGACCTTTTTCCTGACTTTTATAAGCGTAACTAATCACTCACTTTTTATTTATCTATAAGCATTCATTCGCTTCGAAGAAACTGTAAATAATTGAATAAATCAATTCACGCAGCAAACCTTATTTTTTTTATTCTATTCCGAAACGAATCCTTTTGCAGTTAAGGCAACAATTTTTACTCGAACGTACTCAATACATCCGATTTTCATTAGTTCATGTTTGTTTTACGATTTTTCCACTTTAAAATTCATTAAGCATCAATTAATTATAATTCATGTGGGATCAATCAATGTTAAATTAACTTTAATTTATCGGATTAAAATTGAATTAAATTCTATTCATTCGTATTCGGAATTCAATTATCCTCATTCTGCTCTACTCAAAATGGAATTTTAATTTTTTTTTCTTCCGAATATTCAATTTTTTTTGGTAAATACTACTTGTCACAAAAATACGCTATATTTTTTTTCGAAGAGTACTTTGAAAAACCATTGTGGATTTTTCCCATAATAAAATGCCAATTTTCGTTTTACGATTTTCCCACGATAAAATTCATTAGAGATCAATTAATTATTAGTTCATGAGAGATCAATCAATTTTAATTTATGCACTTTAACGTTCGTTTATATTTTCTTTAACCTCGTTAAAACTTTTTAAAACAACTTTAAATATACGAAAAATGGAATTGTCAATAGTTAAAAATTGCATAAGTAGAAAACGTGGATTTTTAAAGCTTTAATATTTTATTTACGTTATCAAGCGACAAAAATTCTCCAACAATCTTCCAATATCTCCGATTGAAGATTTTAAAATTCTACTTGTACACTCATGAATTTTTTTTTCGGACAAACTAATTTTAAAAACCATTCCATGCCCACAATATCTCGGAATATTTTGCCGAAATTTTAAATCAGTTTTCCTATCTGTAGCATTGATTTCGATTTAAAAAGATCCGAAAAAAAAAATCGCAATTTCTCGACAGCTTCAACCAAAGAATTGATTTAAAAAAAAAAGCAGTCAACACGGAATATTTATCACAACAATTATTGTGCGCGAAAAACAAAACTAGAATTCTACATTTTAAATTGCCCGCTATTTTTCGAAGGATACTCACGCGGCCAATAGCAGACCCGCGAGCGTCTATTGGCTGCGCGCCGTCCCCTCCCAAACTTTGATAAATCTTTTGAAATTCAAACGTTGCGCGTCCCCAACGACAATTCCGCGGGATAACCGGGATTGCCAAGGAGAATCGTTTTGCGGGACAATAATCGTCGGTTCGTCGGCATACAAGTGTGATACGTGGATTCGAGTGACCCCACAGGATACTTGAAGAAACGATCTAACGAGAAAACATGAAAACCACGTAAGTAAAAGCCGCTATCGTCGTTTTGCGCTCAAGTTTCGAATAATTTTGAGGTTAAACACTGACGTTTGACGTGTCGTCGAGTAACGCGACGTCGATCGTCGTTCGCTTTCGAAATAGTAAACTGCGAAAATCATAGTTTTATCAACAAAGACAATATAGCTTTTCATAGTCCCCGAAGAAAATTAGGGAAAAAAGAGAGTCTTATTTACGAAAAATAACATCCAAGTTTAGCTCCCCTCTGATCACTTTAAAGAACGTCTTTAAAGAACATTCCAAGTTTGCAGACCATTGCGTGCTCAAAAAAATTGGAAAAGAATCAGGTTCACTTCTCAGAGTGTCTGCTGCATTATCGAAAAGTCAATAGAGCAAAATGTTCGATAGTTTTTCGAACAAATTTTTTTTTACAAAAATACAGGGAAAGTGCGAATTCCTTCAAGAATGAAAAACTTTGCAATGAATAAAGATTGAAAAAAGTTCTACGACGATTATACACCTTGAACTATAAGCTTCCGAGAGAATGTACCGTTATCAAGGTTCGCACCGAAAATATTTATTATTTCAAGACTCGTAGATGAAAAAGATTTTCTGCGATTTTTGCACGCGATAAATGTACGGGTACCTCGATGTTGCAAGCGAATGAATATTTATTACTCAGAATAAAAAAGCCTCTAAAAATAAAAGGCAATAGAGCAAAACGTCGCTTTTGTTTCTGAAATTTGTTTACTCTTCAACGTTTTTTGGCTCCTATTCTATGAGACTTTATTTGCATGAGTGGAGCTTCGTTCGGAATACAAATGAAGGAAGGAAGAAAAATAGAGAAAGAATGGAAAATAAATTATAAAAAATGTATACAACTACAGTAAAACTTCGATTAACCGGCCGGAGACATACCGAAGAGACCACGGATAATGAGAATTAATTTTTTTGGTACAGTATTATGAAGAAAAAAAATCTATATGTACGAGCTTTTAAAGCAACTGCGTAAATTGTGGCCTTGATAATCAATGACTTCCAGAATGTCAACACATCACGGTTTCTGATCAGATCGGCCATAAGATCTCTTCAATAAAGTTAACGATTTGAGTATGTATTAGATCGCGTGTAAAAAGATAAGTGGCAGGAGCCTGGCACGGTTAATCTCAGTTTTATTGTATTAAAAAAAGTAGAATGTTGAAAGAAACAAAAAATGTATAACATTTCTAAACAGTCAATTATATGCATTCCAAATATTTATTAGCTGAAATTTGTTTATCCAACATAACCGAAAATTGGATTATTCTGAATTAGGAACGGTTACAGGCGTTCGTGTTTACGCATATGCGTTCCTCTCGTGCCGCCTGTCCCGCAAAGACTCTGAGCAACCTCTTTAAAGGGATCCGTGGGTTCCAAAGCCAAAAAAAACATATTTTCTCTATTTTCTTACAATATAATATATAAATTATTTTATTCAAAAAGTTAAGCGCATAAAAGAGCAACATTTCAACAATCATTTTAAAAATCTTCATCCAAAAATTTGGGAAATTCAACCGGTGGGACCTGGTTTCCGGAGACCTCTAAAAAAAAGTGTCCTCGTCATAGTCACGATAACTCATGTTAGCTTTATCTGAAACTAAAAAACCAAATTTTTTCTGTTAGTAGATAAGTATAGCTCGTGATTGAACGAAGGATTTTTTTTTTAAATTGAAATTTGAATTTTTGGCAGAATTGTATGCAAAATAGTTGAATTTTCGGTACAATTTACACTACGTATAGCCGAGTAAAATTAGTTGTAATCGGAAAAAAAAAAACCTTCGTTCAATCACTAGTCAATGCTATTTCGAAGTGTGCCAAATTTCAATAAAATCGGTGCATTCGTTTTTGAGAAATAGTGTCCACGGACTTCAAAAATAGTTTTTTGAGAAAAATGGGTGTAGCTGCGTCGCTCCCAGCCAGTCTTTCCCAACAGGGAGAATTCCCAAAGGCTCTCTCTCCTAGACTTTTACTCCGATAGACTTAAAACTTTGGGAGAATATTCTAGACATATTGTACTATTAGATAATAAAATTTAAAAATGGATTTTTTGAAATTTTGAAACCCACGTAACCCCTTAAAAACCTTAGGCACCTTTAAAGCCAAAGGACTCTTTCCCAGCTTTTCCAAAATTATAGAACGGCCTAATCCTTTAATATCGATGAAAATTGCAAGCAAATTCTCAATAACGAGAACAAACGTGACCATTACAGACGCCCGAAGCCGCCGGTATCGGCGCGAAAGCCAGCGTCTCGTCCGCGCTACGCGAACATGCTGTCGAAAGACCCGGTGCAGGTATATTGTCGCGTGCGTCCGATGCAATTGCCGACGGACGTCTCCTGCATGAGGGTCATCAGCGACACGACGATAGCGATAACGCCTCCGGAATCCGCGACGAATTTTCGCAACACCGCGCACAAGGAGATCCAGACGACGTTCACGCGAGTCTTCAAGCCGGACGTGCCGCAGCGTGAAATATTCAATAACTGCGCTCTGCCACTCGTGGACAATCTGATAAATGGCAAAAACGGGCTGTTGTTCACGTACGGTGTGACCGGAAGTGGCAAGACTTACACGATGACGGGTGAGCCGCAGGACGGTGGTGTGATGCCCCGCTGCCTCGACGTTCTTTTCAACAGCATCGCCAATTATCAAGCCAAGAAGTTCGTCTTCAAGCCGGACAAACTGAATGGCTTCGACGTCCAGAGTGAGACCGACGCCATGCTCGATCGTCAGAACGAATTGCACGCTGGCCTCGCGACACCGAGGAACGGCAAATACTCGAAGCGACGTCCAACAACCGACAGCGATAGCGACAGCAATCCTATCGTTGTCAGGGAACAGGACGAGTCGCAGTTACTCACTGTCGAGCCCGACAACGTCTACGCCGTCTTTGTCACTTACGTCGAGATCTACAACAACAGCGTTTACGATCTACTCGACGACGACGATCCCAGAGCCAAGTGAGTACGCGCCTTTTGCACCAAGACTAATTAATCTTACACTCTGTGACGTCATTTCCGCAGATATCTGAATCCATTAGCGTAGCCCCCCCCCCCCCCCCCCCCCAGAAAAAGATGAGACCAAAATAATTAAAGTTAAATAATCGATTAATTTTATTTGGGGTATTCCTTTTACGAACCCGAATATTTAACGATTAAGGAGGTTGGAGCGCTCTGGTTGAGTCAAATAACGGTTTATGACATTCTTTCAATAAACCACAAAAAAGGCTTACGAGGTATAGATTTATCTTTTAAATCTATATAAATAAAATATATAATTAAAGGTCAAAATGATGCATTTTAATACTTTTATTACGTGAAAGTGAAAAAAATGTTGTGTTACTACCAACTTGAAAAAGTATAACATTATTGATGATTATTATGAAAGTCGTAATCTTTTATTAGATTAAAAAGATTAAAAGGAGTGAAAAGATTCATAATCTTTTATCTAACCTCGATGGTTCAATTCTAACTAATATTATAAATCTGACTTTCCGTCTGTCTGTCTGTCTGTCTATCTGTCTGTCTGTCTGTCTATCTGTCTGTCTGTCTGTTACTCAATCACGTCAAAACGGCTTGATCGATTTCAATAAAATTTAACATGTAGATAGCTTATGGCCTGGGTTAAGACATAGGATACTTTTCATTCTAATATCTAATATTTTTCTAATTCTAATATTATATATTCAAACCTATTCTAATTCTAATATCTAATATTTTTCTAATTCTAATATTCGACTCGAAACTAATTCAATTATGAAATTATCAGTCTTATATAATTCTTATTATAGGATACAAACAAATTAAATCTAATTAAAATAGATGATAATATAATATCAAATCTAATATAAACACATCTAATATTTTTCTAATCATAATATTCCTGTCAAATCTATTGCAATTATCAAATTCAAATTCTTATAGAATACAACGAATCAAATATAATTTAAATTTGATCAAATCTAACGTCTAATCTTTTTCTAATTATAATATTTTTAAAAATCTAATGTTGAAATTTCCATTCTCATAGAATACAAACGACTGAAATATAATCAAGATCGAATAGAATCTAATATAATATCACATATTTTACTAAATTCTGAATGACGTGTGACAGCCTTAAAAGAAAATCCATTAGGTGGTATTTTAACATAAATTGCGAGATCCACGCAGACGATGCCGCGGGTAGAAGCTAGTATTGAATATATATGGTTTTCTATAGGCACGATGGATTTTTTTTCTTTTCTAAATGTTTACAAAGGTTTAGTTTGCGTTCGTTCGTTGTTAGAAATAGTTTATCTTGGTGCTAAATAGCCAAAAAAAAAAAATATTACCCGTAGCGTGAACCTATTGCCCATCTAACCGCACGTAAAATTACATTAAGCTTTTTTTAGCTCTGGTGTGTTGTAGTGAAAAAGTTTCAAAAAAATTCCTACAGACAGTTATGGTCTGGACAATAATATATATATAGTTTTTCGCAATCTTAGATTTTGGGTAACGCTCCAACCTCCTTAGCTGATTTTCATCTACAATTAAGTCAAAATACATCCCAGTATTCTGGAGAAATTTGAAGCTGAATGATCAAACTTTTAACACAAAATGACGACTCTAAAAATCGTCTAATTTATGCAGCACTTTATGGAGTTGACATTGAGGCCACATTTATATCTGATAATTTATATACTAAATAACTCTAGATGTCTGATATAAACTGCTCGAAGCATGTAAACATTCTGAAGATTCGGTACATCAATAAAATCGGCAGGTCATCAAATATATAAAGACAATATTTATGATAAAATTTAGAAAAATATGACTACTAGAAGAATTTTCGTAACCGCGACTTCTCAGAAAACTTAAGCGATGTCTAAATCTACTAAATTTATGCAAAATCTTTTCATTTCTGTTCATTGTTGGGTATAACAATTGATTGTAACTTACTTTTATTAAGCGCCATTGTAATCTACTAATGATTGCAAAGGGCCCTGGCTTATGCGCCTGCCCCCCCCCCCCTCCTCAGAAAAAAATGTTGGTTACGCCAATGGCTGAATCATTCTAAGAATTTCATTGCATTTTTATCACAAACCATTGTAACGTGACGGCGCATTTGAAGAACTTTGCAGAGCAAAATCGTACGAGAGGACGGAAACAAGAACATGTACGTGCACGCGTCAACGGAGGTCGAGGTGAAGAGCGCCGAGGAGGCTTTCGAGGTTTTCCAGCGGGGCCAGCGAAGACGTCGAGTAGCACATACGGCGCTGAACGCCGAGTCGAGCCGATCTCATAGCGTTTTTACGATACGACTCGTGCAGGCTCCCCTTGACTGCGAGGGCGAACAAGTTATACAGGACAAGAGGGTAATTTGCGTGAGCCAGTTGTCCCTCGTCGATTTGGCCGGAAGCGAGCGGACTAATCGCACGAAAAATACTGGACAACGTTTGCGCGAAGCAGGTAGGAAAGATTTTTTTTCCACGCTTTCTCTCTTCTCTCTCTCTCTCTCTCTCTCTCTCTCTCTCTCTTATTCTTTTCCGAAAGGGATTATAAAAGCGACTGTTTTGTCGAAGGTAACATCAACAATTCGTTGATGACTTTGCGCTCTTGTCTCGAGATATTGCGCGAGAATCAAGCGCAAGGAACGACGAAAATGGTCCCATATCGGGACTCGAAGCTTACCCACTTATTCAAGAACTACTTCGATGGCGAAGGACGCGTGAGAATGATCGTTTGCGTGAATCCACGAGCCGACGATTACGACGAGACAATCGTGAGTGAAATATACGAAAAGTTTTTTGGAATTGTTGATACGCTATGATGAACTCGCTATGATTCTTGCCGTTTTTTTTTTTTACTTCTCGGTGATAATCAGCAAGTGATGAAGTTCGCCGAGATGACGCAGGAAGTTCAGGTCGCGAGGCCAACGGCGCCGAAAATCGATCTCGGCTTCACACCTGGACGTCGACAAGCTAACAAAGTAAGCAAAAATTAATTCAATGATATTCGTGAACGATGCACTTAAGGACATGGCTCACAAGTCCGGTAGGTAACAATCCTACGGCCACGTTTTCTCCCCGACGAATGACATTTCGGGCAAACGAAGAGAACGACGTTGTTCGTCGTTCAACAGAGCGGAAGCTGTTTCTTTTATTTTTTCCGAAATATCAGCCGTCTCGGAGAACACTGGGCGCCTGCAAATCAGCTATCTCTCTCGCACTTATGGCCACGTGGTCGGTGTGACACATGGCCTTAAGGGAAATACAAGTAGACGACCAAAAAATAGCCATTTTTTTTAGGAACAAAAAGTTTTACATTTATGAAACTTTAGGTCCTATTTATTTCATAAACTGTTTAAATGAATTGTTTCATTTAAAAATATTCCAAAATGGCGACGTTAAGGCGCGGCCTTTCAGGAAGGTTTTCGAGCCAGTTGTCCGTTTGTGGGAAACCCAACAACTTTAATTTTGATCTGAAAAACACGTGCCACGAATTTTTTAGTATTTTAACATCCAAATGCTGAATGCATACCTAAGAAGCATTTACAAAGGTGAACATTTAAAAAATAGGACACTTCAGAGGAAAAAATTAAAAATTTTCGCAACATTTTCGTTCTTTTTTGCAATAATAAAGTTTATTTTATTATTGCAAACTTTTTCAAAATAATAAAATTCAAGGGAATATTGTTATTGAGTTGTGTGTACAATTTCAGCACGAGCGGTCAACTCGTTTTATAGTTATGTCTACCACAAAACTTAAAAAATGTAGTTTTGAGAAAAACGTGTTTAAGGTATTACTGGATGGACCGTCGGGCAAAAAGTTAGTCAAAATTGAGCGAATCGTGGATTACAAGTCTAGCCTCACAAATAGCTAATTTAATAATAAATTAACACTTAGAAATGTTAATTTTCCACTTTTAACAATAATTGAAGTCAAATTCGACGATATTGGTGTGTGCTGGAGTGACTGTACACTGTCGGTGACTGTACATCTGTTTCAACTGTCCAACAACAACAAAATTCTCAATTTTTAAATTTAATACGTTCATATCATCTTATTATTATCAATAATTACCCAAAAACTCAATATATATTGAGTTTTCCAATGATTGCTATTCATTCATCGTTAAAAAAAGCGATACTTCTCATTACTTTAATTAATTTCTCGACAATTACTCAGTCGATTTATTTGACACTTAACACAATCAATCCCTTGATCCTAAATCTTGATGATATAATATTTTCAGAATTTACAGCGATTTAGTTCCATTCGTTTTGCAAACATTAACGTATGCAGAAGCTGTTTTCCCATAAGCGACCGTGGAAAAATTCATGTGTTTATAAGTACTAAATTATTTCGTGAAAAAATTCTAAAATAATTCATATATTATTATTCTATCAAGAACTATCATTAATAAAATCTTCCAAGTTCCTAAAATTTTCAAGAATTTTGGTGATTTTTTAATATCCATCTAGTAATACCTTAAAGTTTCGAACTACGATAACTCAATGGTTTTAGTGTCTTACTGGCTAATTACTTACTTTACCGCCGTATTCTTAAGATGTTTAACCAACATTTTACGTAAGAAAAAAAATATCGATTTTTTTATACCGCTACATTAATTTCCCCCCCTTAATTTATCGCGTTCCGTCTCTTTGTAGATCTTCAAGGAGGCTCGCAGTCGTTTGGAGAAGGAAGGCCGCGCCGAGGCCGCAGATCTCGACATCGATCTTGGTCTGGTTTACAGGTATTTTTTTAAATATCGAATTTCGTCAATATCTTACGAAAATTTCTTGACTTCCGCACACCTAGTGCGTACCATAGGAAGTATCAAGAACAAAACCACAAGGTCAACAACCTCACAGATTTTTCAACACTGTTTTCTCATAGATACGCTTAAGTTAAGAGAAAAAAAAACGTAGCATCAAGCTTCAGAATTCACCGACGCCCCTCCTCCCTGTTCCCCTTTTTGTTACAGCCTCGGTGGACCGTTCCCCGATCTCGAACTGACGAATCCTCACAGCGATCACATAATATCCCAGCTCGTGCCGTTCCTCGAGCAGCGAATCAACAAACGTAACATCCTACGTTCCGATCTCGAGCAAAAACGTAAGTCGAGGGTGTTGACAAAGAATCGCGGTTCGTCATATTCAATTAAAAAAAATACAATTAACATTGGTCGATTGCAGAGAATGATTTTAGAAAAATGCTGCTCGCCATGGAGCAAGAGAATATCACACTCAAGGTCGAGCATGCCTCCCTCAAGGCTTGCACGACACAGCAAAAGAAAAAAGTCACCGCCCTCGAGGCTCATCTTTGCAAGTCCGAATCGCAGATTGACAGTTTGCTGAGGAAATTGAACAGCGCGAACGATACGATACGAAGCTTGCAGCAAGAGGTAAAGAAAAGAATTGTTGATGAGAAGACAAAAATAGGAAAATGCTTGTCATAGTAATTTTAACTAGCTCCGAATCAAATAATAATTATTGTTATTATTATTATAGTAGTAGTTTTATTTCCGGGGTACATTTAAGGTATTCTTCTCATGAACCCGAATATTTAACAATTAACTGATTTTCGTCTACAATGAAATAAAAATACATCCCAATATCCGGGTGAAATTTCAAGCCAAGTTACGGAACTTTTAACAAAAAATTGTGACTCAAAAAACGACTATTACTACTAATAATAATAACTACTAATCTACTACTACTAATAACAACAATAATAACCTATTAATAATTAACTAAATTAAATTACTAACTAATTAATTTAAATAATTAACTAATTAAATTAATCGACTACTACTAATAACAATAATAATAACCTATTAATCACAGCAATAATAACCTATTAATAATAATTATTAATAATTAATAATAATAACACTTCGACTGCACACTGGGTCGTTTTGACCACAGGGTTTTTCTTGCAAGTACGTATTTTTCTCTACGCATTTCCCATTTTGAACGTATGTTTGGGAACTTAATTTTTGTTTTTCTTAAAAAATATATTTTGACCCATAAAATAAGGATCATTGACTACAAAAAAACGCCGCTACAAAAAAAAATACATATTTACCAAACATAACGATCTGAAAAACGTCTGGGGTCCGATCGACCCCACATGCAGTCAGAGGTTCGTGGCGGAAGTATGCAGTCGAGGGGATAATAATTATTATTATCATCCTTACTATAATATTAATAATGGAAGAATGGAATATTAGGAAATTAAAATTTAACAGCAATAAACTGCATAATTAATATTATGATCTGAAAAATATTATTATTATTATTATTGTCGTTGTTCGACAGTCGTAGATGCGCGGTCGATGCACAACTTTCTTCCATTCTGAATTGATAATTCAAGTGCAACAATATTTTCACTACGTGTAATTGTTGCAGCTGCGCGATCGAGACATGGCGCTGAATCAGCGCATGATAGACAAGCAAAGAGTGAAGCAAAAGTACACGACCAAGATGCAAGCCGAGGCCGACAAGATGAGTCGAGAATTGGAGAATAAATTGCGCCAGCAGCGTCAACATCTTCAGGTAAAAATCCTCGATTGCCAAGTACTTTGTCGACGAGCCTTTTTCATAGCAGTAAAAAAAAGCTCCAATAATAAGCATGGGGAAAACTTTAGCATCGAGCAAAATGAAACGTATGTTAAAAGTTAAATAGGAATTGAATAAATGATGTGCTATGAAAAAAAAATGCAGAATCAAATGAAGGAAAAGGACGACAAGCTGAGGCTGGTGAAGCAAATTCTCGTTGACGACGATCCGAACGCGATAGTTTGCCCGAAAAGTCCGGTGGCCAAGGAGTCGTTGGCACCGACGAGCGACACGGGTGAACATTTGACGAGTTCCAAGACACCGTCCACTGACACGCGATCACGAAAGGTAATTTATGCCTTGTACTTTTTTCGTTCAGACAAATTATTCTTCTAGTCAATTTTTATGAAGTCTTCGTGATGTCGATTGATTCGCTTGGATTGTGAACGTTGCAATGCTCCAAGCACGAAGTCTTTTTATACCCTTTGGTTCAATTTGTCAGGACAGAATTGCCGTTGCTAATCCGCGGCACAGAAGATCGCAGAGCGCCGATCGTTGGGTTGATCACAGACCCGGTGCTCTGGTGCCGATAGGCACGGTGCTGCAGCCCCACATGAGACGGCGACGAAGCGTAACGAGGCTCACAGATCCTAAGGAGATTACTGAGGGAGCCTCGAGATACTGCCTGATCGCTCAGGAGCACGACACAGACGGTGAACTTGAGACGAAACTGTACAAGGTTCGTATTTCACTCGTCATTCGTTACTCGTATCCTCCAAATTATGTTATACTTTCTGCTTGCCCATTGGCGTAGCGCGGGGGCGGAGGGGGGGGGGGGGCAGAACGCCCGGTCTACGCTCAGAAAAAAATCGACCCAAAATAATTTAAGTCAAATAATCGATTAATTTTATTTAAGTTTTATCCAAGCAAGTTTAAAGAAATAAATAAAACTTGAACTATTCGTCGTAATTTTGTAAATTGTATGAGAAGTAGCTATTTCATTACGTAGAGTAAATAGATATACAAATTTCGCAATTAAGGACTTTCGACACCATACTCGAAATGCTTGTAAACGATTAAAATTTATATCGCTGAGAGATTAATTTAGGATTCATCAACTGTCCAATAATCAATTGGTTTCACAACATAGTTTCGGAGATTTTTAATGTTCAAGTTGAATCTTTGTCCATTTGGACTTGACGCCTTGTAAATACCAGTTATAGAGCTACAGGAACAAAAATAATACTGAGATTTAGATTAAGGTAGTAGTGTCGCCACAGTCACGTTGAAAAGTTTATTCTCCGCTCGATCGATGAAAGCTTCGAAATATTGCAAAATATTCTTATAGTGTAGGTTATACATCTTATCGGGATGTTCTAGTCTGCTCCAGTCACTTAGTGGCGCTAGCGTCGCTAGACATTGCTTAATTTAAATCGCTATATCTCTGAAACTAGACGGTCAAAATGCATGATTTTTTTTACCCACTTCCTCATATGTTTCTCTGTAATTGAGAATTTTTTTAAACTGTAGAAAAGTTTCGAAGTTATTGCGTGAATATGAAATTTTCCACTGCTCCCCATAAGAACACGTGTAAAACCATGAAATCCTTGCTTGCCAATATCTCGAAAACAGAACGGTGAATCATTTTTAAATTTTGCAGGTAATCATTTAATAGTATCCTGAATGAGACCGCAAAATTGAAAAAAAAATCTATAGAAAAACGCCTTGGCGAGACTACTAGGGTAGACTGGGTACGGTTGTAACAGTTTTCCGTTTATCGCCCATAACGTTGCAATTATAATATATGACGTGCAAATAAAATGCTTTATATTGAAGACTGGACATCTACCTTCAAATCGAAATCACAATTAGGTGCCCATCTCTTTAAGAATATGAGATAAAGCTCGTTTTGTAAAACATGCTCCAATGTTACAACCGCACTCATACCAGGGGCAGTTGTAACAGGGCTGAGTGTCAGTTGTAACAAATCCAAATAACACACAGTGCACATATTGCTCCCACTCCTACCTCCTCCATAGATCCCTTTATTTCCCGTCCCCATTTGGATGGGTTTCCATTTAATATTCCTCTGGCTTCTGCTTTCAAACACTTCTTCGGCCATCTATCTGCCTCCATTTTCATTATCTCACATAGGCAGTTTGCTGCTCTATTCCTATGCTGCTTATTCCCGCCTCCATTTTCCATATGTGGCATCCGCCCCCCGCCCCCCTTTCTTCTTCTAATTACCGACTTTGAAACGAACCCAGCAAAGAAAACTAGAAATCGAAACAAATGCGTAATAATTGACAGTTGAATGCGCAGGGTGACATAGTACCGACGAGTGGCGGAGGTGCCCAAGTGGTGTTCAACGACGTCGAGTGCCTGAAGCAAATGTCACCGACGGCGCGGCGCAAGCGGAGTGGAGCGACCACCGGTGCCGTGGATTCGGGTGACCAGGTCTCCGTACTGCCGGAACTCAACTCAAAGAGGCCCAGGGTCTACAATTGAGCTGCACCTCTGCACATATCTTTCTTCCCCACGCAACCGCTTCGGATCTTAACTCTTTTAATCTGTTTTTACTTAAATTGTACTTAAGGAGTTTCGTCAAGTAACTCCGTATACACTTCAGGAATGATCTTTATTTCGTTAATTAATCCGTAGCCACAAAGAGGAAAACGCGAACAATACACATTCGCGTAATGATTATTCGTGAGAAAACGAAAAAAAAAAAAAGGAAAAAAAAAGACGACGAATTTGATGTGTTGGGTGACAACGAGGCCAGGAACATCGAGGCCAGGACCATGTACATCGAGGCATGTACGCCATTTTTTTTCTTTTTTCCTCTCCGTTTATCCCGCTCGACCCATTATTTCTTTTTAATTTTGCAACAATGTGTAACGTGACGTCAGACAATTAAAAGGCAAAATGAGCGAAAAAGTGAGAGTCATGTGTCTCTTATTGCGTTCGTCAAAACAACGATCGTGTTACGAAATAAAAAATGGAAAAAAAAGAAGAAGCAGAAAACGGTAATTTGTAGCTTTAGCGGAACTGCGAAGTGATGAAAAATCCGTAATAAAAACTTTGAAACGAAAGTTTCGAAAGAATCGACTTATCCTAGTTACGCTTAGAGTGTACATACATATCGCAATATTTAATTATTGAGCGCGTTTTATGTTTTAGTTTATTTTTCTTGTTTTTTTTTTTTTTCAAATTGTGTTTCGTTTTTATTTTTCATTTTCTTTGCCCAGCCTTTCTCTTCAATCTCGAACCCTAGTCTTCCTTCACTCGATTGAAAAATAGAGTATAAACAGGAACTACTAGTTATTGGTCATGATCCTGTGAAAGGGGGTTGTAGGATATGTTTTTCGCTATGAAATAATTTATGCAAAAGTCAACCATTTTCGAGATATTATTTTGATTCTTTTTTTTTAAAGGAGAGGTAAGAAACTTTTAAAAATTAATTAAAAAAAACTTTTATATCTTTATATCTTCTTGAAGTTTGAGGACACAGTAACAAAGAATTATCAACAATACGATAAGAATAATGTGCAAACATTTTTGAATAATGGATCCAAAACTACAATAATGTGTTATTGTTTTTTCAATTATCGGCAAGCTAAGTAACTTAGTGATTTAAAAAATAAAACCTGCATTATTGTCAAAGAAAATTTCGAAAATTATTAAACTCGCAGAGTTTTGGACCCCTAATTAAAAAATGTTTGCCAATTATTCTTACTTTATTGTTGATAATTCTTCGTTACTGTGTCCTCAAACTACAAATAATGAAAAAGTTTGATTCCATACAATAGTTTTTTTTTAATCAATTTTTAAAGTTGCCTACCCCTCACTTTAAAAAATGGTTAACTTTAGCATAAAGCATTACCGGGTTATTTGATAGCGGAAAATATGTCCTACAACTCTTACACGGGATCGTGATCAACAACCCGTAGCCCTGTGTATATATATATATATATATGTCTACATATGTATATACGCGAAAAGACATATGATACAGGAACGAGTATAAAATAATATTTCACTCTCGGTTTTAGCCGGATAATAAAAATTAAAAAAAAAACAAAAGAAGGGAAAATAAGGTTGCGAAGAAAAGCAAAGAGGCGAAGGAAAGAAAAAAAAAACGCGTTGAAGGAAATAATATAAATTCGTAAAAGTACTTAAACGTGAGACTAGATGAGAGTTCTTAATAATTAAATCGTCCCCTTTTCGTTCGCTCGACCTCGTTCGAATTTCACGACGGTCTCGAACAAAAATATAAAAGAGAAAGAAAAAAATATATATATATATATAATAAACGAACATCGGGGGAAATATAAAATTATCTATAGCGAATCCACGCTTCTCTTCGATACACTGGAAAAAGGAAATGTCGAAAACTTCAATCGAGACTTATCGCCATCCATCCATTCCCCCTCCCCCCCCCCCGCGGCCGTTTTGCTCTGCTTCCAAATCGCATTTCACACGAAGGAAACATCGTATTCGTTTGTGTTTACGTGTGTTGTTTGCCGTGTCTCGTGTGTAGTTGGTTATTTGTTTTTTTTTGTCTCGTTTATTACTTTATTGGCTAA
The DNA here is from genome assembly GCA_963932345.1 of Ophion ventricosus. Lineage (NCBI taxonomy): Eukaryota > Metazoa > Arthropoda > Insecta > Hymenoptera > Ichneumonidae > Ophion > Ophion ventricosus. The sequence goes on along the minus strand of OZ010711.1, from coordinate 34,258,888 downwards.
TCTTACTCTATCGCTTTGCTCATGAATTCTATGAATCGTTTGCCGTATTGCTCGGGATCGCAGGTAGATATGCCGTCAACGTTCGCTCCGTATTTAACGGTCTTGGCCGCTTTCGCCGCCTGCTTCCTCACCCCGTAGTGCGTCAGGACGTCTATTATCGCCAGGAAATAGATTTCCTTCGTTGGTGCTCCTTTTATTTCACGAGCGAAAAAAAAGAGAAGAGAGAGAGAGAGAGAGAGAGCGATGTAGGTGTGTAAGCGCGTGTTTTTTAGAAAATTCATTGGAAAATTTGTTCGTGTCTCACCTTCGGAACTTGGTATCGCATAAATATCGAGTTCCGGTATTATTGCGTCCTCGTACTGAAGACTCGTCTCCCTCACGAGAGCGGCGTGCGGAGATTCCGGGGGCGTTGTCACGCCTGTGACCCCGCTCCAGCCCCACAGGCGACTGCAAACATATCAAACATTTTTTTTTCCTTCTTTTTGATTCTCGAAGGTTGTTGATAAATCATTTTTGAGGGGTGAGGGGAAAAAACAAAGTTCCAATAGTAATACGTAATTGCGTAACGTTACCAATGCTATCTTGTTGTAGGAAGATGTTAATTATGTGTACGAATAAATAGGATACACCGACCAGTAAACGGACGGGGACCAGTGGATAGACGAAAGCTGATTTATATTTAACCCTTTTTAAGGCATAGGGCATATTTTTACCACCAATTTATTTTTAAATTATTGGCCTCAATTTTGTAGTAGGATTATTTTTAGTCTACTGGCAACATTCGCAGATGATATTTTTTTCCTCAACATATTTTTATTTTCTAAACTAGCCTTATGTATAAGGACTTAATTAAAAACACAAAACCACTAGAAAAAGTTATTTATTTTGCTAGATCCTTATGCCTTATAAAGGGTTAAAATAAGTGAAGAATATGAATTATTCATAAAAACTCGAATATCACTATGATTTAGCAACAACGAAAAAATCGCAGGTGTCGTTAAAACCAACTTCTTAGTTTAAGAGGTTACGTGGGTTTGAAAATTTCAAAAAATCCATTTTTTTTATTTTATTATCTAGTAGTACAATATGTCTAGAATATTCTCCCAAAGTTTCAAGTCAATCGGTGTAAAAGTCTAGGAGAGAGAGCCATTGGGAATTCCCCCCGTTGGGAAAGACCAGCCGGGAGCGACGCAGGTATACGCATTTTTCTCAAAACACTATTTTTGAAGTCGGTGGACACGATTTCTCAAAAACGAATGCACTTATTGAAATTTTGCAGACTTCTTTTTTTTATGTGCTTAACATTTTGAATAAAATAATTTATATATTATATTTTTTTAAATAGAGAAAATATGCTTTTTTGGCTTCGAAACTCACGTAACCCCTTAATTTAAATCGCTATAGCTCTGAAACTAGACAGTCGAAATTCATGATTTTTTTTTACCCACTTCGTCATATGTTCCTTTGTAATTAAGATTTTTTTCTAATCTGTAGAAAAGTTTCGAAGTTATTGCGTGAAATGTTGAAATTTTCCCCTGCTCCCCAAACAAACACGTGTAAAACCGTGAAATCTTTAATTGCCAATATCTCGAAAACGGAACGTTGAATCCTTTTGAAACTTTGCAGGTAATCATTTAATAGTGTTTTGAACGGATCCTCAAAATTAAAAAAAATCTACAGAAAAACACCTTGGAGAGACTACTACCTTAAGGGGGTGAAATGGGGTGTAAAAGTTTCGTATGGAATATCGTATTGCTTGCGTGTATCAACTTGAAACTTGGTATAAACATTCTTCAAAACAAATAATAAAACGCATATTTTGGGACTTTTACAAAACAACCCCTAATCAAGGGTTCAACGGGGTTTTAAAGTTTGCACGGGAAAAGCGAATTCCTTGCTTTTATCTCAATGAAATTCGTAAGATAAGTTCCTCAAAGGGTGTAGAGATGCACTAAGAAAGGATTTTTCAAAAATTAACCCCTAAAAAGATACAACGGGATGCAAAAGTTTGTATGGAAAATTGTATTCGTTGCGTGTATCAACTTGAAACTCGGTATAAATATTCTTCAAAACAAATAACAAAATGCGTATTTTAGGATTTTTTTAAACAACCCTTAATAAGGGGTGCAACATGTAATGAAGTTTCTATGGGCCAAATTCAACGCGGGCGGAAGCTAGTATTCAATAAACGAGTGCGAAAACTCCGTTAGGAGAAAACTCCTATATTCCGAAAATGTACCATAACGACTAGTAAACTTTTCATTAGTATCTATTCACCCTAATATTTTTAAGTGACGACCTTAAACCGACGTACTTCCGGTTTCTTTTACTAACACGCGTTATCCAAGGATGTAGGGGGCGGAGAAAAACTGTGTGCGGGGGGCGGGGGGGGGGGAGGAGAGAAACAAAAATTCGACGTACTCGCCCATGGGTCCTCGGGACTCGAGTCCGCTTCCGGATTCGCTGTCGTCCTCGTCATCGTGGTTGTCCTCGTCCTCTTCTCTCTCGGCGCGTTCGCGATTCTCCTGCTCCGCCCTCGCGCAGTCGTGCAGGCCCAGCAGCAGCGAGTAGTCCATGAGATGAAGTCGCGTCAAGAACTGCAATTGACAAAAAGACAGCAGAAAATGCATATCTTTTATTACTCTTCGCTTGCTTGGATTTTTTTTTCTTCTCATCTCGCGCCGATCAATGTTTGAAGAAAAAAAAAAGGAAAACTTTTGCAAGAGAATGTTTGCGCAAAAGATCGCTGGAGTGAATGGAAAATTGACTAACATCAACGTCAGCTGTTAGGGTCTCGATGAGTTTTGATTTGGCTTCGTCGCCGATGTGAATCTTCATTCCGTCCTTGACGAAGTCGTTGTCCTTGTAAGTCGGTAGATCCTTCTCCTTCTCCTTGTCGGACGCCTCACGGTCGACCGTCGAGCCCTTGAGGTCGAATTTCTTGTGTGTCGTCAGATGATTCGAGAATACGTTCCTAATTGCTACGACGTAGTGCTCAACACCGTCAACTGTCAGTCGATACATTCCCAAGTATTGCGGCAAAAGGGTTTTCCCGTGACGCTCGACGATGTACTGAAAAATCCATTACGAATTATATCTGATCAGATTCCATTCCGTCGCACGAAAAAAAAACCAACGAAGAACAAAATAGGATACAACGACCAGTTAATCGACGAAATTTCTGATTTATATCTAGAATACGTAAAGATGAATTGTTGATAAAAGTTCGAATCATTATAATTTGGCAAAAAATCACGGGTGTCGGTTAAGGAGGTACGACTACGTCTTCAAGGTTAACAAAGAGACTAAATTTATGTTACCCCACGGGTGTTCTGATTTATGTTAACTTATGTTGAATATTCGTATCGTCAATCCCAAAGTGCCAAATTTGTGGTAAATATTTTATTTATTACATATTTACTAATAAAAAGTGAAAAATTAGATCCTCAACGACTCTGGAGTAATCTCCGTCATATTCACTAGACAGTTTCACCATAAAAACGGACTAAAAAAACGTTACACCAAATCTATCAGAATCTTATTTAAATAGCCCGGAATTACCTCAGCGGAATTAATATTATAGGTAAAATGTTGCTTTTTGTGGCGATTCACGACGATTTCTAAGCAGTAGCGAGATTCTGTAACTCGGTAGCGACTGTTTTCGTTATCGTTAGCTAGCGACAGCCAATAAGAGGCTCCCTTTCTTCTGTGATCGTGTATGCGATTGGCTGTCGCTAGCTAGCGCCAACGAAAACTGTCGCTACCGAGTTACAGAATCTCGCTACAGAGCTAGGTTATGCTTGCCAAACGAATCAGCTGTTACGCCCGACGTTGGCAAGTCTATGGGTGCTATTTCGTCATTATGATAATATTCAACCGGAAGTTGGAACCGTTTTATAATGTAGTGCTTGAACGACACGGTGAAGTTCGAAGTTTCGATTTTTTACAATATCTATTATGTCTAATTTATCAAATTTCAGTTTTCCAACGACCTTAGTTGGACACGTGAGCAGCAAAACCGTGATCACCGCACTTCCGGTCGACCGTCTCCATAAGACGACGTGCTTCACAAACTCAAAGTGCTCGACTTTGCAATTTTATTACGAAAAAACTGAACGGTCAATATAGCCCAAATTTTGCCAAACGGTGCATAACGTATTCGTCAACATCATATAAAAATTTCAGGCTCGAAAGTTGGATTCTCCTTGATGATCGTACCTCCTTAAAACCAATTTCCTAGTTTAAGGCAGTAGTCTGCTTTACAGGCTTCAAAAAATCGATTTTTCGTTTTTGTCTTAAATCTATTCCAAAACTATCCAAGAATATGTGTTCAAAATTTTAGAGGCCAATTCGACATATTTTCGAAGCTAGATCAGTTTTAGTGGCCGAGCGTCGAGCAGGTGCGAATGCTCGGGCAGAACTTTACAGCCCGTTTTCTCGAGTTTTCATTTTCACAAGTTTTGGAAAACGGTGCCGGCGATAGTAAAAACAATATATGTCCGATCGAAAAAAACCAAAGTGATCTAGCTTCAGTATTGAATTATCTTCTATTTGAACTAAAAAAGTTGGACAAAAGTACTATTTAAATTACTTGTTTTGCAACTTAAAGTGAATTTTTTTTTTCAAAAAAGTGAATTTTTTTTTCAAACTTCGAAAAAATTTGGAATTTCGTCATTTCTTCGGAATTTTTTTAGTTCATATAGAAAAGGAACTTATAAAAACTAAAAAAAAATTTGGTTCCACTGTTTCAGATGCATCGCACGACCTCCATCACCGGCACCGATTTACGAGTGCACACTCCAGGCGCCCCAGAAAAATCGTTACAACTTTGGCAAATTTCAATAATTTGTAATAATAAAAATTGTTTTTTAAAGCTTGAATATAATATACTATCGTCTCAAAATTTCGTTTACCGCAATCATTTCCTTCCCTTTCAAAAAAATTGTTGAAAAAACGCTTTTTTTTCGGCTCCTAAAGCAGACTACTGCCTTAATATCGAATTTTGATGCCACACGAATTTTTCCTAATTTGTCGTACTTGCACACCGCACAACTTAATTACGATATTGAAACAAACATTCACTGATCGGATTATCCTAATCGCACGAAAAATAAAATAAAAAAAACTTGCAATTTGCTTCCTCGTCAATTTATTTCCTGAATTCAGACCATTTTTTTTTTGCTTACCGGATGATAGTGTTTCAGAAATGAATGCATCCTCTCGACCTCTTCGCTCGTCAGTGTCTTGATGATGAAGAGTTTATCGTAAGATTGGTAAAACTTAGCGCCGCTTTTGCCCGACGAGTCATCGAGAGTCGGCTGTGACCTGTGCTCACACAATTAAATTCTCCAATTAGAAGTCGATCCATGTTTATTTATTTATTTTTTCAATTATTTTCATAACACATTTCTATTATCTAAAATGTTATTATTGTTTGTCAGTAAGTCGTCTGCAGTGGACGATTGTTAGCGAGAAAAAAACAAAATATGGCACCGGAACTGACGCGGTCTCCGTGCGTAGGCGTAACGTGAATTCCGTGAGCGTATTTTCGTGGCACGTAGAAAGAACAACAAAATAGACGATAACAACGAATTAATTAATTTTAATTAACGTGCTTCGCTCAGGCGTGTCCGGGGAAGGTGTTGCGTGCTGTGAGTCATCGAAATATAACGGGTTCATAGAAAACCAAATGAACGTGGATACAACGAAAAAAAAAAAAGAAAGAAAAAAAACGCTAATAACAGTAAATTGAAAGCTAATTAATAATGCGAGCGCATCGAGGTCACGCGAATTGCATGTTCGATTCGAATAGCGCTCGCTCGACTGCAATGACCGCGTCAAAATCGGTGGAATTGCAACCGCACTTATTATTAATATTGCAATGTTAATTGTATTTAAATTGTGACGCTATTAATATAATAATAATACATCGTCCGTTATTAATTTAATAATAATGTATTTCGTGCATCATTAAATTAACAGTACGCCCATTAGTACGTTATTCATTTAATAATAACCTCACTAATACATTATTCATTCGATAATAACGTAATACATTATTAATATTAAAATATTAATGTTGTTATTAATATCGCAACTCGCACGTCAATATTAATATTAATAACGATTAATACCTCATTAATAATATTAATTACAATATTAATAAACATTAATATTGTTGTATTAATATTACAATATTAATGTGTGATATGTTATTAATATTAAAATATAGATAACGATTAATTCCTTATTCATATTACAATATTGCTTATTAATTCGTTATTGATATTAAAAAATCAGCAACGACTCTATACCTTATTAATATTACAATATTAATTTTTTAATAAGTTTTTCACTGGTACACATGTGCAGGTGTACCGTGGGGAAGAGGAAGATAGGCGAAGTTATCGCAGAGAGGGTAGGAAGCTGGTTAGTAGGAAAGGAAAAAAACGAAACAAAAGAAGAGATAGAATTCCTGCTACAATCGGGTCAGCCCTGGAAGGATTTGTGCACATCACGATCTTACATACGAGTCTGAAAACTCCGTCGTTTTTCAGTGGTAAACAGTGTCATCGTTAGTGAGGCAAAAACTTAGTTTCTCAACTATTTGCTAAAGGTGCCATCACGTAGGGGTCTTGTAGATATAGATATACAGTAATCACCGTGACGGCGATGACCTCCTCAAAATCTCTGTATCGTGTTAGCGTATTCCGTTGTAGGATCGAAAGAAAGTAAACGGTCTGTCAAATTCAGAAAATGCCTAAAGCGTTCATCGTTCCGAAGTGTTGGAAAAGTTTTAAGAACGATAGTGGAAAGTGTTCAGTGTTCAAAGTTCCGCCATGGTGCATATATAATAAATCGATCAAGAAAAAAAAAATTATTTTCGTGGGAATTGAACCCTAACTGTCCATGTGGGGGAGGGGGAGGTACAGATGCTATTAACTAACAAGCTGGAGGAATTTTTTAAAATCACAAATCATTGTCATTCTCACCATAGGATCAGTAGTACAAAAAATGAATCATTTTCCATTCGTAGCGTTCTTTAAAACTTTGTTTATTCCGAAAAAACATTGCACCATTACACATCTGTTCGGGCTTGCTTTTGATTGGCTCACCCCAAGGTAGCAGCACTTTACGCGACGGAAGCGGGAACCACGGGTTTCGCCTCGTTATCTGAGACACTCCCCACCTTACAAGTTTCCAAATCTGGATCTAAGACCGTGATGCACATACATAAACGCTTCGAAAAGTTAGCGAATGGAAAGTAGGGAAGCGTAATGCAGCCACGGTGGAACGTTAGAGACAGATCCAGTTTTGTATGTAGAATATTTCTAGTTACCAGTAATAAGTTGAAAGCTCATTTTAAGTTAGTAGTCTCGCCACAGTCACGTTGAAAAGTTTATTCTCCGCTCAATCGATGAAAGCTTCGAAATATTGCGAAATATCCTTATAATGTAAGCTGTACGTCTTATCGGTATGTAAAAACTTATAAAGTAATGATGAAAAGGCCTAATATAATGTTTACCTAACCCTCACTTTTGTATCAGACTATCCATTCTGGCTACTAATACGTAGATACTCTGAGTATACGGATATGCACACACTACTGTAATCTAGTTCTAGTCTGCTCCAGTTGCATCGTGGCACCAGCGCCGCTAGACATTGCTTAATTTAAGGAGGTACGACTACTCCCTCAGGGTCAACAAAGAGACTGACTTTATGTTACCTCACGGGTGTTCTGATTTATGTTAACTTATGTTAAATATTCGTATTGTCGATCCCAAAGTGCCAAATTTGTGGTAAATACTTTATTTATTGCATATTTACTAATAAAAACTGACAAATTAGATCCTCAACGACTCTGGAGTCTTCACGACGATTTCCAAGCACTAGCGAGATTCTGTAACTCGGTAGCGATCGTTTTCGTTATCGTTAGCTAGCGACAGCCAATAAGAGGCTCCCTTTCTTCTGATCGTGCATGCGATTGGCTGTCGCTAGCCAGCGACAACGAAAACTGTCGCTACCGAATTACAGAATCTCGCTACAGGGCTAGGTTATGCTTGCCAAACGAATCAGCTGTTACGCCCGACGTTGACAAGTCTATGGGTACTATTTCGTTATTATGATAATATTCAACCGGAAATTAAAACCGTTTTATAATACAGTGCTTGAACTACACAGTGAAGTTCGAATTTTCGATTTTTTACAATATCTATCATGTCAAATTTATCAAATTTCAGTTTTCCAACGACCTTAGTTGGATACATGGGCAGCAAAACCTTGATCACCGCATTTCCGGTCGACCGTCTCCATAAGACGACGTGCTTCGCTAGCTCAAAGTGCTCGACTTTGTAAATTTATTACGAAAAAACAGAACGGTCAATACAGATTAAATTTTTCCAAAGGATGCATAACGTATTCGTCAACATCATATAAAAATTTCAGGCCCGAAAGTTGGATTCGTCCCCATGATCGTACCTCCTTAAATCGCTATATCTCTGAAAATAGACGGTCAAAATTCATGATTTTTTTCACGCACTTCGTCATATGTTCCTCTGTAATTGAGATTTTTTTTTTTTGAAAATCTGTAGAAAAGTTTCGAAGTTATTGCGTGAAATGTGAAATTTCCCACTGCTCCCCATAAGAACACGTATAAAACCGTGCAATCTTTGATTGCCAATATCTCGAATACACAACGGTGAATCCTTATGAAATTTCGCAGGTAATCACTTAATAGTGTCCTGAATGGGTCCTCAAAATAAAAATAAAAATCTATAGAAAAACGCCTTGGCGAGACTACTACTTCAAGGAAATCTGTAAACGCCCGACAAGGGCATACTTTGGACATAAATACATTAATTTATTGATTGTTCAATACGTTATATTAAAATATTAATAAAGATAAATACCTCAGTTTGACAATATTAATTATTAATATTGTCAAGCCATTAATATTACAATTAATGAATAACATTATTAACGTTGCAATTCGACAATAGCAACCGCGATTCCGACAATGTAAATTCAAAACCGCAATGAAATCGAGCTCTCCAAAGTTCGTAACTAAAATTACAAACAACAGGCACAATTCAGTTACAACGCTTGGGCGGGGGGGGGGGGGGGGTGCCAAAGCTATGCTAAGAACGAAATTCCACTCGATCGCAACTACAATTGCATTTGAACGTTCGGAATAATGTACCCGAATTGCGACGAGATTGCGGCACAAATTGGAGCTGCAACGGAAAACGAGGTCATATCTGCGATTCTCAACGGCGATTAAATCGACCTTGTTCTAAAATCGCAGCTCATATTGTCGCAAGGTCGTCGAACGAACTCAGAGTACAACTGCATTCGCGTCAGCTACATTCGGGGTTAGATTGACGGGGGAAACTTTTGATTCCTGACAAGGAGAATAAAGGGGAGAAAAAGTGTCGATGCCGAGGGGAAGAAAAAAAAAAGCGGTTCCGAAGCTCGTTACCCAAGCTCACACGATTACAGGATTGCAATGAAATTAAAGTGCTGTGAAGAAGTTCGCGAATCGATCGGTTGCTCGTTGGAGAACGATATTCCAAAAAAAAAGGCGATCATCATCGACATTTGACGTGTAGAATTTTTCGAACGGTGTCTCGAAAGTATGGTGGATCGAGCCTTGTCAAATTACGGTACTTCTCGCTCGAATTCCCTCTCTCAACGTTCTTATCTAGAGACGCGGCAACGTCTCGACGCCAATTAATTAAAAAGAAATAGAAAAGAATTAAAATTTAAAAGTCGAGACATCAGTCGCGCTCTCTACTATACAGTAACATGGCGATTTACTGGTCAGATTTGAACTTTAAACTGCTCTTCCATAAAAACGCGTTGCTCGAACGAAAAAATAATGAAAAAATAATGAATATCTGAGTATGAAATTTTAAGGAGCTTTATCGTTTCTAATTTGAAAACGCGTTCACATCAAAGTTAAGGTAGCAGTCTCGCCACAGTCACGTTGAAAAGTTTATTCTCCGCTCAATCGATGAAAGTTTCAAAATATTGCGGAATATCCTTATAATGTAGGTTGTACATCTTATCGGGATGTAAACATTTATAAAATAATGATGAAAACGTTTAATATAATGTTTATCTAACCCTCAATTTTGTATCAGACTATCAATTCCGGCTACTAATACGTAGATACTCTGCGTATACGGATATGCACACACTACTGTAATGCAGTTCTAGTCTGCTCCAGTCGCTTCGCGGCGTTAGCGTCGCTAGACATTGCGTGAATTTGAAAATTTCAAAAAATCCATTTTTTTAAATTTTATTATCTAATAGTCCAATATGTCTAGAATATTCCCCCAAAGTTTTAAGTCAATCGGAGGAAAAGTCTAGGAGAGAAAGCCTTTGGGAATTTTCCCCGTTGGGAAAGACCGGCCAGGAGCGACGCAGGTATACGCAATTTTCTCAAAACTCTATTTTTGAAGTCGGTGGACACGATTTCTCAAAAACTAATGCACCGATCTTATTGAAATTTTGCACACTTCTTCAAAATAGCATTGGCTAGTGATTGAACGAAGGTTTTTTTTTCGATTACAACTAATTTTACAAGGCTATACGTAGTGTAAATTGTACCAAAAATTGAACTATTTTGCATACAACTCTTCCAAAAATTCAAATTTCAATTTTTTTTTAATCCTTCGTTCAATCACGAGCTATACTTATCTACCATCAGAAAAAATTTGGTTTTTTAATTTCAGATAAAGCTAGAGTTATCCTGACCACCACGAGGACACTTTTTTTTTAGGGGTCTCCGGAAACCAGGTCCCACCGGCTGAATTTGCCAAATTTTTTGGCAAATTTGTCTTTTATATGCTTAATTGCTCTTTTATATGCTTAACATTTTGAATAAAATAATTTATATATTATATTTTTTAAAAATAGAGAAAATATGCTTTTTTTGACTTCGAAACCCACGTAACCCCTTAATTTAAATCGCTATATCTCTGAAACTACACGGTCAAAATTCATTATTTTTTTTACCCACTTCGTCATATGTTCCTTGGTAATTGAGAATTTTCTTTTTTCAAATCTGTAGAAAAGTTTCGACGTTATTGCGTGAAATGTGAAAGTTTTCCACTGCTCCCCATAAGAACACGTGTAAAACCGTAAAATCTTTGATTGCCAATATCTCGAAAACGGAACGGTGAATCCTTTTGTAAATTTTGCAGGTAATCATTTAATAGTGTCCTGAATGGATCCTCAAAATAAATGTAAAAAATCTATAGAAAAACGCCTTGACGAGACTGCCACTTTAACAACTGTTTTCACATATTGCCTATTGGCTCCATGCGCAACTCTAGCCCCGTGTAGCGTTCATATTTTTATCGGCTCTATCTAAAACTCTGTGAGCTTCAGATAGAGGCACGATATATTTTCGATATATTTTCATAAAAAATAAAAGAATAAAAAAACACTAAACAGCAAAGGACCATTATCTAGACGAGGTGAAGAAAAAAAAGAACAAAATTATTGATCCTTTCGTTCCCGAAATACAATCGCGAAAAGGATGAAAATCCTCACTCAAGAGAATACTCTACAGCGTACGAGTGTCACGGCACAGGTAATTATTTCGCGTCTACCAGCGATACGAGTATACAGACTCAATTGAAAAAATTCGACGCTCAACAGACCCTGCATCTCAGCATCTACTGCGAGGAAAATAATCCCAATTGCTACTGCATCAATTATCTTAGACTTCATGGAAAAAAAAACCAACCCAAAACAAGAGGCAGGGGCACTCTGCAGACACGAAAAAGATTAAACAATTCCCAAAAAAAAAAAGCTCTGCCACGCAGCGGAAAATCCGAATCGAAGAAAAAAAAACACCTTCTTCGCGATTCGTGTTAGAGGGCAGGAAAAGAAAGAACAAAAAACTCGCTATTAGTTGTCGGACTATTATGTGAAAAATCAATCTGGCTCCGATGAGAACGAAATAAAGGGGGTGAGAATGTCATGGAAAAGGGAATTGCTGTTGCAAAATCAATCACTGATTCTGATGAGTGAAACAAATAAGTGCGTTGTGTAAACACGACCTCTCTCTCTCTCTCTCTCTCTCTCTTACTCTAACCTCAGACGCTTCGGTTTAAAACTGTAGGTGCGCTGCGGCTTATTTAAAACGGGAATACGAGAATTGGCCGAGGCAGAAGTCGAAGAAGAGGTGGAAACGCGAGACGGAAGCGAGAGGTTTATCGTAGGAAGTGTGGCCGAACGCTGAACCATTTGTCGTATCCTTCCGGTTGAATTTCCGACCAACCTTCCGCCTCGTCGCTTCGCACACGAAGGATTAAAGGCACGACATCTATGGCGTATCGTGAAAAACACACAAAAGAAAAGTCTTCCTTTAACACAAATTCTCATTGATTTTGTCCTTCGCTCCGCCCGATACCAAAGGAAGAAAAAAAAACACAAAGAGTCTTCCCTTAAGGAGGTTGTAGCGAGTTGAGCGCACCGTTGAAAACAAACGCACAAAACTACATGATAATAATTTTTTTTTTATTTGTACATATACTTGAAGGATCAATGAACATGTGTAAAAAAATTCAGAAATAAAAGTGCAACAGTTTAACAATTATTCCATCCTAAAAATCATCTTCAAAACAGAGCTCTAAACAACAATACTACCTTAAGAAAATTCTTTTAATTTTATTAAATTAAATTTAATTCAATTAAACTTATTTTCTCTTAATTTTGTCATTTAATTTTTATTTTTATTCAATATCTATTTTATTCATTCAATTGATTCTTAAGAAAATAATTTTCATTAATGTTAATAATTTTTTTCCGAATAAATTAACGTATCGTTTTTTTAATTCAAAATTTTTCGAAAAATCCTTCGAGTTCTTTAGTGTTTTATATCCTCACTAAATCATTTCGTATTGAAAAAAATTAACGCCCGATATCTTGGCTATAATTTGAGAACCTAATTGCGAATGTTCGACAAAATTCATTAATTAAAAAAAAAAAATAACGTTAAATCCCCGTATCAGTTTGGCCCAAAAAAATCCCTTAAGGGGTTTGTTTGAGCTTGAAATTTGAAAAATACAACTTTTCATGGCATAATTTTACAGCCGATGGTCTTAACTTTGCGCGAGCACACATTTCTCCTGCGAATGTGCGACAATAAAAATAAATTACGACGCTCGGCAAGGCTGCGTCTTTTTTTCCGCGAAACGTTCTTGACAGGTGAATTCTACCGAAAAAAAGATATCTTCTCTCTCTCTCTCCCTCTCTATTTCTCCAGCTCTGTTTCTTTACCGGAACCGCGACAATTCGTGTTTCCTCCGATAAAGGAAAAAAATCGCGTTTTTATTTTGTCGAACTGTTTGTCGCATTGACGCAATACTTTTTTCCTGGTACGCGACCGTATCCGCGCCCACCTTTTATCGCGACACTTTATAAACCGTGACACACCGAGGGAGCTGGCGAGACAAAAGAAGAAAATAAAGGCGATAGATGTAAGGAAAAAATATTAAAAAATAAAACGAAAACGAAACACGAGGAGCGCAGATTAACGTTCTCGAATTGTGCTTATCGCCCTCGTAGTAGTGTCGAGTGACTTACAGCGAAACGATCGAACCCCCTTCCCGCACGGACACTCCTCCGCAGGACACAATCAACGGAAATTCATCACTTCTTTTATCTTACTTATTTTCTTCTGTTTTATTTTTTTGTCTGGTCGTTTTATCTTTAGAAACGTTTATCTCACCTCGTCATTGATTCCTTGTAGTCGAGATCGTCGATACCGAAACGTTCGCGCAGATTTCGAAACACCAGAGGGCAGTACTCCTTGATTTTGAAGTGCGACGGCATGTTTTCCCTTAAAAATCGCAAAGAAATCATTTCTTTTATTGTTGAACACGATTATCGAGGACGCTGCATAGGCTTGAAATTTTAGAAATAACGTTTCTTTTATTGCATAGTTTTATAGCTTAGATTCGGTTGCATCGATCCAATAATGGAACTCAATTTTTTGCAATAGTCTTCAACGGATTGCATTGGATTATGCAGATTTTAATGTTCTCTTTTTTTACTATGCTAAAAGAAATGCTAGATAACAAGTCATAATTACGATTAATTACAACCAAATTTTTCATGAATTTTAGTTTTCCAAAAGAATTATTTTTAATATTTTTTTTTTGATTTGCCAAGAGAAATCCTCGATAAAAAGTCATAATTATAATTCATTTTCATCAAATATTTGATTGATTTCATTCTTCTGAATTTTCCGGATGAAAACCGTCATCGAAAGTTATAGCTTCTACAAGAGTTCATAATTAAGGGGCTATTCTACTATGATGGTTCAAAAAATAAGCTATTTTTAATCACTTTTTTTTAACTGTTGCATGCATCGGTACAAACTTTTTTTTCGCTTAAAGGTACACTCTTACAGAATAGAAAACATTTTTTTTTGTTGCATATAAATGTATATCTATTTAACAATTTCAAAATTGTTAAATAAATGAAATTGTTAAAAAAAACGTGTTCAAAAAACACGTTTTTTTTTTCGTCATACTTCGGGCGAAAGTATAAGTAAAAATGAATATTTTTTGATAATTCTAGTTCGAACGATAGCGACACTCATACAGATTAAGAATCTTTTTGAATTTTTTGTTTCAGATTACCTGGAGAGCCGTAAATCATCAACACCAGCGACATACTTTTTTTTCATGACTTGACACGATTACAAGCTGTTAAATAATTATACATTTATATGCAACAACAAAAAATTATTTTCTATTCTATAAGAGTATACCTTTAAGCGAAAAAAGAGTTTGTACCGATACATGCAACAGTTAAAAAAAAAATGTATTAAAAAATAGCTTATTTTTTTAGCCATTACGGTAGAATAATCCCTTAAGGAATTTTTGGGACAATTGACGAAATGTTACCATTCGATTCAAATTTATACAGTAGATTTATACAGTAGACTGAAAGCACCCTCCAAATTTTTAATCGATTATCTATACCGTTCTCATAAAATTTACATTGACAAATAACTTTTTAACATAGGGAGATGCCACACTCATCGCTGATCGACAGATTTACGCACAAAATAATATGAAAAACTGTTAAATCGCTCAGTGCATAATTACAATAATGTCACCCAACAATTACATTTTTATAAATGAAAGCAATCAATTTTTCCCCCAAAAAAGACTGGAAAATGGATACGAGAAATATTTTTAGTTTTTTATTTGTTTGGGTTCAAAGCCTCTAGACTAGAATATTGCCATTAGAAAACGAAACGAAGTTCTCTCGCGAAACTTGGCAGAGTTTAAATGAAGTCAACAATGACAACGAGGCTGCATGGTTCCACCTCCCCGTCCGGCTAATCGAGTTTTCGATCGTAAAACGCTGTCAAGTTGGACAGAAGTTTGGCGACTAGGCGAATAATATCCGTACCAAGGGTAGAAGCAAAAAGCTTAACATTAGTTTCTATTATTAACGGGGGAACGCATTGGCGAAGTCGCGCGATAGGAACGAGCGCAATATGCGCTATTAAACCTCTGAGTTATATATTTTTAGAATAAAGCTGGCCGTAACATAGCGTTATGTCGTGGTCGTCGTCTCTTGCCGAGCGCCGATCGAACCTCGAGACGTAATCATTATCAGTTTATTCAATAATTTATTCTTTTTTTTTCGTCATCCTCGCGACCACGCTCGTAAATAAGAGTCGCGGGGAACGACGTGAGGCGCAGAGGCAAACGAAAAAAAAAAAAAAAAATTAATGAATTGCAAATTGCGTGGGTATAGTCGTTCTTTTTTTTTCCTCCCGGTCGCGATACCGATTAATCCATCAATTTTGTCTTCACTCACTTGTTAAACAGATGATTGTCGACCTTCAGTTTGCTGTACGCGCGAAAATCGTCCGGCAATAGCATTACCGGTATGTTAACGTGGCTCAGCTCGTTTATCTGCAACGAAAATCAATAATGATACATATGTTTTTACGATTTATATTTATTTTTCGTAACGCCAGCAACATATACTGTCATTCATATTTATTCATTATTTTCATTATTATATTTATTATATTATGATATATTGTGTTATATTACGGGCCAATTATAATGTGTGGGTCTGAAGTTTGCATTGTTGGATTGCAACGAAATTCTTATTTATTCATTTGTTTTATTATTTTAGATAGTTTATTTATTACCGTTTTAGGCGGAAAAAAAACAATTTCATCGCTGAAAATGAATTTAAAAAGAAGAAAAAGTGATCCTTTAATTGATTTTTCACAAACGTAACAATTTCAATTGTTCGGATCACAATTAACGAAAGATCGCGCATCGGTTTGAACTCTTGCGGATTTATTCGGGATATTTTGAGGTCGAAAAAAAAAACAAAAATATCTTTAGCCCCCTAATATATTCATTGTGTATTATTAATTTATTATATATTATTATTGTTATCATTACTACGATTAGTAGTAGTGATTTATATTTGAAAGAAGCTCTTTGAGGCTGTGAACACTCTTTAAGGGTTCTGAGAGGTGAGCCCTCTTTTCACATTATATAACGCAATTATATTTCAAGGATTATTACTGTTCTCGAAAGTTTCGTGGATGCCAGATATTTCGAGCATTCAATCGTTTTTTTTTTTCCATTGCGATGCAACGTTTCTCACGAATGGCACATTTTCAGGGCAAGAAAATTACAATACCTCAGCCTTATCTGCTGAAAATTGCTAAATTAATTACTGTTAAAAATTGACAACGTACATTTCATCAAATGTCATAATGTCGTTTAATTCGTTTGTAAAATTTGGACAAAATTTGCTTTTCTGTTTCTCTGTCGAAATAAACACTTTGGTCATTTTGTTTGTGAATGTTTAGAAGAATTGAGATGAAAAAAAGTTTTGTGTATTTTTGTGCAACACATTGATCTCCAAATCTAGCATTTAGGAATTTCCGGGACGAATGACGAAATGCTACCATTCGATGCACATTTATACAGTAAATTTGGTGTCATTGACGGAATTCACCCTTCAAATTTTTAATCGATCATCTACACCGTTCCCATAAAATTTACAATTGAAAAACCACCTTTTAACATAGGGAGATGCCTACACTCATCGCCGATCGGCAGTTTTACGCACGACATAATATGAAAAAATGTTATGAATGCTATGAAAAACTGTCAAACCACTCAGTACATTATGACAATGATTTCACCCAAAAACCAAATGATCTGTCTATACTATTAATTAAGGGGTTACGTGGGTTTGAAAATTTCAAACAATCCATTTTTTTAAATTTTATTATCTAATAGTCCAATATGTTTAGAATATTCTCCCGAAGTTTTAAGTCAATCGAAGTAAAAGTCTACGAGAGAGAGCCCTTGGGAATTCCCCCCGTAGGGAAAGACCGGCCGGGAGCGACGCAGGTATACGCATTTTTCTCAAAACACTATTTTTGAAGTCGGTGAACACGATTTCTCAAAAACTAATGCACCGATCTTATTGAAATTTATGCACACTTCTTCAAAATAGCATTGACTAGTGATTGAACGAAGGTTTTTTTTTTCGATTACAACTAATTTTACAAGGCTATACGTAGTGTAAATTGTACCAAAAATTCAACTATTTTGCATACAACTCTGCCAAAAATTCAAATATAAATTTTTTTTTTAATCCTTCGTTCAATCACGAGCTATACTTATCTACTAACAGAAAAAAATTGGTTTTTTAATTTCAGATAAAGCTATCATGAGTTATCCTGACCACCACGAGGACACTTTTTTTTTAAGGGGTCTCGGGAAACCAGGTCCCACCGGCTGAATTTCCCAAATTTTTGGATGAAAAGTTTTAAAAATATTGTTGAAATGTTGCTCTTTTATGTGCTTAACATTTTGAATTGAATAATTTATATATATTTTAAAAAAATAGAGAAAAAATGCTTTTTTTTTGGGCTTCGAAACCTGCGTAACCCCTTAATTCTTGACATTTTTGTAAATGAAAAAGTTCAGTTTTTCCCCCACCAATGAAACGTAACGGCGAAGTGTGGCAAAGTCGCACAAGTTCTGAATGGTGCGGCGCGTTTTTGAATACCGCTAACGGCTGTGGCACGTAAAGTTATACATTTAATAAAATGTTTAATCGTTCAGAATTAGTCAATTTAATAAACACGATTTCACAAAAACTAATGCACCGATCTTATTGAAATTTTGCACACTTCTTCAAAATAGCATTGACTAGTGATTGAACGAAGGTTTTTTTTTCGATTACAACTAATTTTACGAGGCTATACGTAGTGTAAATTGTACCAAAAATTGAACTATTTTGCATACAACCCTGCCAAAAATCCAAATTTCAATTTTTTTTTCAATCCTTCGTTCAATCACGGAGCTATACTTATCTACTAACAGAAAAAAATCGTTTTTTTCTGTTAGAATTTTTTTTTTTATAGTGTTGAAATATTGCTCTTCTATGTGCTTAATATTTTGAATAAAATAATTTATATATTAAATTTTAAAAAAATAGAGAAAAAATGCTTTTTTTTTGGTTTCGAAACCCACGTAACCCCTTAAAACACGTTATTAATACACTCGTGTAAAAATAATGACCTCAAATGCAGATCTCGAAATTTATTACAGTGATCATGTTGTGTTCAAACGAAATATTGGTCTGTAGAAGTTGATGCCCTATTCAAGAACAATAAAATTCCCCGCCCTGGTTCCCCCTAAAGATAAGCTGTCCCGAAACTCCTCAATAAAAATAACAAATTATTATCCAGAGATGATAAAAGAGGGAAAAGAAATAACAATAATAGATAATCTGATAGTCAAGGGATTAAAAAACTTAAAAAGAAAGACCATAGACAGAGAAAAAGAACAGATACAAAAATTCACATATAATAATTTATACAAAGCGTTAATAGAAAACGACGAAGCACCATGGAATTATTGGGCGGCAAAAGACATTAAAAGAGAGGATAAGGAAACATGGACAAGAATAATGTGTGGAAATATAGAGGGAGATGGGGAAGTGCCATGGATTTGTAGGATATGTGAACAAGAAAGAGAAACAATGGAGCATCTGATCACGTGTGAAAAAGATAGAGGCGTAATATCTAAGAAAGCGAGAACATATATAGAGAATTGGGTAAAGAAGGAAAGGGATAAGAAGGGAATAGAAGATAAATTAATAGGGATGCTGAGAGGGGAGATAGATGTAAATATGTGGAATTTTTTTCAAGAAATAGAGTGTGTCAGAAAAAAGAAGTGGTGGTAAAGGAGAGCGAGAAGTCAGAGTGTGTGGAAAATTAAAGATAATTAAAGATTATAAAAAAATCTTTAATTATCTCTTTAATTAACCGGTAATCTCGTCCATTCACTGATGATTTAGTCATTTTGCTACTTATTTATCAATTCCTCCAATAATATTTGTCCCAATTACTTTGAATATTGTTTTCTACTATCCAAATAATATCCTTCATTAGCTACAGCAATTAAAAAGTTCGTTTCGATAATATTTTCATTTAACAGTCCATTTGAATCCTACAGTGTCGTTATTCGTCCATTCACTGGTCGGTTTACCCTATTTTGTCCCATTCCTATCAATTTTCCCCAGAGCGTTTGAGAATCGTTTGCTCAGGTTCCGATTTGCTGGAAAATGTATCGTAAAGTTTAATTCAAGTCCAGCCTCTGGACGTGCCAAAATTCGTCATGTTTCAAAGTCTCGCCCAGCGAGTACAACGCAGGAAATCCTGATACCGCTCCAATGCCTGGAAACTTATGGAATACGACCAGCGGAGTACTCGCGACAACGGATCTCCTTTCGGTTCTCTGTTTTCCAGCGTCGCTCGAGAGCGCCGCGACTTCTCGGACAAGCGTGCCGATGGAAACGAATCGATCGGACGGAGCGCTACGACACGACCTGTTAGCTGCGTCCTTGCGCAAGATCTCCCGGAGCGTCGGACGATAACGGAACCCGCAGAAATTTCGTTTGTATTTGTTCGCATTGCGAACGTCTGAGCTGCACTGACGTTCGAAGGATCGCGACATTTTCGTTAACGCCGGAGGAAAAAAATAAAAACACAAGCGTGGAGGTTACGCGTGGACTAAACGGAATGAAGAAAAAAAAAAGAAGAAATATACGTTTTGAAAGACTCACCGTGTGATTGACACCCCACATGAAGACGCTCAAGAGCGGTTCGTTGGCCCTGAAGAGCTTGACCTTTTGATGCTTGACGCGAAAGTGTTTCTTTTTCAATTTGCTGAGACCGCTCGACATGAGCGGTACACTCGACATTTTTTCCACCGCCGATTATCCTCACCGAAGTAACAACGAACCGTTCTCTTGCAAATTTATACAGATATATTTATATATATACGTGCGTATACGTCTCTATGTGTAAATATGTTTTTTACGCGTGTACGCGAGATACATCCATCGGTTATGCACGATCAAAATATTGTGCGACATCGATCGAGCGAGGAAGACCGGGGTGGGGGGAGAAAACACATTTTTCTTTTTCGTCGTCTTCTTCGTCGAACGGCCGAAACGTCAGTGAGTGGCGCGAGTAGCGAAACCTGCCGGAACGAAGTAGCGAAGAGGTATGTTGTGTGTGTGTGTGTGTGTGTGTGCGGTGAAGTGACTACGAGCCAAAACTTTTCGCGACGCACTTGGTCACGTGACGAAATTTTGCTACGATTTTTTTTCGCTGTAAAGAGCGCTGTTCGGGAATTGAAAAAGAGGAGGAAGAGGGGTGGGGGGGGGGGGTGCGAATTCCCTTGGGCGCTACCCGGCGACTTTACGCGAGAAGACGAACGGCGCGAAATTTCGGAAGGCCGTGAACGAGAGTTGGAGTTTGAAAAAGAAAAAAATTATGTGCGAATTTCAACGAGAAAAGACGATGTTTTGTCGGGAGGCGCGTCGCGCTCGATGACGAACGCGCACTGCGTCAAACGTTCGAACGTCGACGGGACGACACGCGAGCGAATGACAATACTCGCGTGACACGGCGTCAGGAGAGTGCGCGGTAGATGCGGGGTATTACGTGTGGGGAAAATCGTGTTGCGAGTGCAGCGGACCTTTAAAAATGGCGATATCCGCACCGCGGGCAACGGTCCGGGATGCGCACTCGCGCGTTTACTTACGCTGCGCACGCGAACTGCGCAGACACACACGTAAGCGCGGCGAACGAAGTGGCGGGGGGGGGGGGGCTTGGTACGCTTGGCGGGGCCGAGCCTACGCTTTGGCAGACAGTATGGAGGGGGACGCCAAACGCGTATTACGAGGCGTTCGCAAAATTTGCAAATATTAGCGCAGGGAGACTATACCACGATCGTATATACAGGTCTGGGCACGGTCTTACAGGTCTGGAACTCCGTTGTTCACATGCTTCCTTTGCCGAAGCTCGACGCTAGAGGCGTTGCAATCGAGGGGTCGACGCTAGAGGTGTGCGACAGAGACAACAATACTTACGCATTCGCGTTAGAGCCTAACCTAAGAATCACATTTTTCTACAAGCTATTGGAAAACTAACGACATTTCGATGCAGATAGAAAAACAAATTCATAACGTCATGAGTATAAATCTAAAAAACCTATCCAGTAATCAATTAAAAAATTTTCCATCGATCCTACCATTGAAAACCAAACGAGTCTTGTGGATAAATCAATTTAATTTTCTTATGTATAAAAAAACATTCTTCAATGTATAAATGCGTGCATAAAAGGGACGCGCATTTTGATAAATTGTAAATGGCACGAATTATTGGAGTTACTGCTCGCAAGTATTTCTATGTATACGTGTTCATCGACTGTTATTTTTGTTGACAATAAATATGGAGATAGCACCTTATATTTCGAACGCAAACATAATTTCGAGTGGACCAATCTTAAAATAATTATTTATCCCTTAAAATTCAACCGATTAATTGATGTTGTGCTGGTACAAAAATCTAAAACAATGTAGTAAATAGCGGGAGAACCAACATTTTATTCGTTTGTCAATATAGACAATTTTTTTTAACAATTTTTTTTTTCAATTTCCTGTTTTCTTGAAGGGCGTTTTGCCTCATGCGCAACCTGATATAATAAACGATTACGTATGACAAAATATCCTAGGCATGTTCTTCGCATGGAAAAGTAAAAGTCTTCGAGCGTTAACTTAATCTACGCGCAAGAAAACGATTGATTATATTTTGATTATATTTTTGACAGGACTCGACTGACTGCACTCGATAACCATGTACGTGGAATCATACAATACACAGGTTATGTGTTCACTACCAAAACAACACGTATCGATACTAGCGACACTACGATTTCGGCTTCAATAGTCGAGTCACCCCCACGACCGAAATTTCATCGAGAACTTCCAGAACTGTATGTAAAGGCCCCTCTACACTACTCGTGAAGTTAATCGAAGTTGGACGAGGACGAGAGTGTAGAGAAGCACTTCGTGCTTCTTCGCCTCGCTTTGCTTTACTCGGGCGACTTCCGATCGGTGTCGGTATTTTGAGCCGAGTCAAAGGACCGAAGTCGCGAGCACGAGTTCTCGCGAAGTTAAGCCACGGGTTCTCGCAAAGTTGAGCGAGTAGTGTGGTGACGCTCCTCGTACTCGGCTAGCTTCGGCGAGTACTTCTGCGAGGAACTTCGAACGAGTAGTGTAGAGGGGCCTTAAGACCGTGGTATAGTCTCCCTGAATAAGCGGTCCGCTCGGGCATCGCTGCTGTAGGCTGCGTCTAGGGGTATGACACCGCCTAGTATTTTGGTTATGCGAAATGTCGGGATTTATTAGTGTCACACTCTGCCACTCGTAGTGCTACTTATCACGTGGCACGAGAGATCCTTGCACGCCCGAGCGCTGCGGCCATATACATATATGGCGGCGGCATTGATGGGTGTGTGTCGCACGCCTATTATATGGTATGTGTGTGCGTAGTTCTTGCCGGGGCCATTTGGGAGCTCCAGCGCAGAGGGCTGGCACCTTTTAATATTTTTGCTACGCAAAGTGACCGCTTTTTTTAGTGTCCTACTCTGCCACTCGCAGCTCTTGTTATACTCTTACAAATCTGATGCGCGTGCAGGGGCTATGCATATAAATACACGACCCATATAATCGGTCAATATATCCATATAACATCATCAATACACATTGATGGGGTTACAGTAAACATGGGGGTGACACTCCTCGAATATCGTGTCCCCCTTATTGACCCTTTCCACGAAGGGCGCTAGTAGTCACTTGTTTGATTTATTACCCGACGTGCAGCCAAGAACCATGCACGCAGGTATTGTTAAGGGGGGACGACCGTTTACAAATTTGAAAAAATCAATTTTTTCCCCCGCATAAATCGATAGTTCAATGTCTTAAGAATATTGTGTGTAATTTGTAGAGCGAAATTCCATGAATTGCCTGAGTTTTCGCGGAAAAACGCCAAGAGCGTTCGAGCCGAGTAGACGCAGAGGTGCGACCGAGAACGTCGGTGCATGCGCCCCCCTATATTTCGTCTTGCTCCGATCTTTTATGTTTGGTAGTCGTATAGACCGGTAGACCTATACCCTACCGGTATAGACCGGTAGGGCCCATCATTATCAATTCAGAGCGTCGCAGGTGCTTCAAATTTGACCGTGTGCCAGTTGTGAGCTTACTGCTTCTCAAAATGTCCGCGTACCCAAAAGATTCGCATGCAACACCGAAGGGACCTCCACGGAAGAGAATATTTTGTTGGAAACCAACATAATCATAGCTGGTGCAAGTGGCAAAAAGCTCAGGCTACTGGTGACACTTTCAAACACCCTACGCCTCTCCATCCTGATGTCCAGAAGCATCTCTCGCCGATATACACGGTTTTATCCAATCACAATCTATTGGAGAGATACTTGGGTGGCCACACGCAAAATGCAGACGAAAGTTTCAACTCCACCGTATGACGCTTTGCTCCCAAACATTTGCATTCAGGCTTGAGTGTCATCGAAATTGCAGCTTACATTGCAGCCAGCATATTCAACGAGGGAAATTCTGCAATTTTAAGAGTTATGAGCGCTCTAGACATCTGCATTGGGAGGCAATCGAAGAAATTCGCAAAGAAAGCCGATGAGCGACGCGTATTGCGCCAGGAACGTCGCAGCTCTCTATCGTCCAAGAAGGGTCTGAAAGCCTTTAGAGAGCAGCAGCAGCAGTAAAATCGTTCTTACGAGGAAGCCGAAAGAGTCCTGTATGGCGCCGAAATTGCTGATTAGTCGGTAAGACATCAAAATCATTAAGTTTTCCCTTGTTGAAACTTTGAGCATGTTTTTTTCAAAACTGTATTTTGATAAAATTTGTCACACATCTTCCTTATACCAGCAGTTTGTCGGTGAACCTGAATAATATTTTAATTCCAAAAATAAAACGTACTTTTGCCTTTAAATATAGTAAAAATTTCATAAAAAATCACAAAATTGACTTTATTAAGCTGTTATTTCATGAATTTGACATATATTTCCAAAATCCTGGTTCACCGACAGCGTACGGATGTTACCTTTAAGAATCATTTTGATTTTTTTGTTTCAGACAATTATAGCATGAGGGAGAACTCCAGCAGTGCGGAAGCTTTTTCAGAGACTTCCTCTGAACATCAGTGTACACGACTGGCAATTTGTATTGAAAAATATATATATATATATATTCTTGTATACTTAAAATATTAAATGAAACACACACAAAGTTACAAATTTCCATGTATATTCTTTTCCTGAAAAAAAAAAAAATCATAAAAAAACTCCTAATTTTTTACCTTCTAAATGGTCTTCCCCCCTTAAGTATAAAAACGAAAACCAGCGAAAATGTTTTTTATTTAATCACTTTGATGACGAATCACCACACTACTCTTTTTTTGCACCGAACTGCAGAAAACTTTCTAAAAATTCGACAATTTTAAATTAAAAAATCGAGAAAACGGTGAAAACCAAAAAAAAATGTCAAGGTTGCGAAGGTTTGAAATGACGCGGCGAGGCTTTACAAGTCGTTTACAAGTTGAGGGTCATCACTTCGAGCATCTTCTGTAGGTAGACCCAAAGCAAGGTTAGTGGATCCTTTGAAAGTGATTATTCCGATATTTTTCGATTTTTCGACTATTTTCATACTTTGCGTGACTAGAATGACCTTGTGTTGTAGGTCGCTGAATTCGTCTTAAAATCGGTAATGTCATGGAAAAAAAAAATGGTTCCATTTAAAAAAGTGGAGTTGACCTTGACGTAGCTTCAGCGCCTCCACCGATAAAAAAAATAGGGTGGTCCAGTATGACGGCCTTCTCGAACACTGAAACTTTTGTCTGAAACATTTTTGGATATGATCAATAGTTTGAGTGCTATTGCTCTGTAACACTTTATGTGCCTCACCCTGTATATACATACACCATTGATTATGCTACCATTATTGTCTTATTAATTTACCTATTATTCATCAATTGTTCATTGGCTATTAGTCTATTGACTAATGATCGTGACAACAAACAATTATGAAGATAAATATGAAAACGGAACTATTTGGTACCAAATTATAACTTTCTCAAGGAGAAATTAAGGAAATGTGGGCAACAATGAGATGCGGAAGTGTTGGAAGAGAAGCAGAAAAGGGATTTAGACAGACGAGTGTGCAAGAGGGAGGGGGAAACGCTAGATCATTTATGGAGATGCGAGGAGGCGAAGTCGCAAATGGACCAGGAGGTGGTAAGGGAATTCCAGAGGTGGACGGCACAACACCAGAGCGAACGAGCGGGATGGGTCAAGGCCTTAGAGGGAAAAGAAATTAGCGAGGAAATGTGCGACATAGTAAGGCAGTTTGAAAAGATAGCGAAGAGAAGGGCAGAGGCGACAAAAAGAGAAGGGGGACGCGAAATGTAATGCGAAATTGGTCGTTGTAATTTAATTGTAAGTGTAATTGTAATCGTTATTCTACGTCTAAGTTGGAAGAATTGTGCAAGTGAAGAAGGTGGAAAATGTATAAGCCCGCAAGGGTGTACAAGTGGAATAAAATCTATAAAACTTTCTCAAAACGGTAGGAACGGTCGGAAAAATGTAAATTTTAGATTATTCGATATTACACAGTCCTATCCGATAGGGGTCTTTTTAAAATTGTTTGTTTGCGGCAAGCTAATTAAAAACGAAATGCTTTTATTGTATTCTTTACAACAGATCGCGCAGCTCTTGCACTGACGATAGGAATTTGCGACCGCCGTGTTCTTCAACTTGCGAATTTACATGGAATCCCATATATTCAATATCAGGGTCTTTGAGGCAGAAAAAATCGTACTGCTCTTTTGTCGCGTTTTATAGTCACTTTTGTTTACTATTCTCTCTCTCTCTCTTTCAATATATACTTCACAGAAGCAAACTAGATCGAATTTTTTTGTTTAAATACATATGTATATAGATATAGGGGGAGCCACTCAAAATTAGGTACTCAAAAAATCACAAACATTAATTTCAAACGAGAAAAGACCAAGACAAAATTCAATTTTCTTTTCCAAGGTCTCCATTTTAGTCACCTCTTTTTTTTTACGTAGTTGGTTCAACTCGATTTCAAGGTCACCTCCACTTTTTCATATCCAAGGCCCCGAGTGTCTAATTTCCAGCAGCCATCGCCCATATATTTAGATAAAAAAAAATTGAGGCCATCTTAAAATCGCGTTGACCGATCGTCGTGAAAACGAAGCGCCGGAAAGGCAGATGAAAAACCGATGAAATTTTGACCTGCACTTTTTGTTGTTGTTTAAAATCGAAATTTACGAGGTTTTCGAGTGTCTAATTTCTAGTGGCTCCCCCATGTAGATATATTAAGCTCGACACTAACGTTGACATTAGTATTGCATAAATAATTGAATAATCCTCTAAATGTGCAACAGTCAACTTGAGAAAAACAATAAATTACACTATGTTTCGAATGAATAGTTAAAATAATAATGATTCTTACGGTTAATAATAAAAAGTACACTTGTTCGCAGTACGTTCGAATATCACACAAAGTGTTGCATTGTTTTTCTTATCGGCTTGTTCCTTTCGTCTTTCTCGTCCCGTTCCTCGAGAGGAGCGAATCTTCGTCGGGTTCCGGCGAAAGAAAATCGCAGAGAAAGAAGAAGATGAAAGTGATCAAACGGAAACGAGCTCGTCCTTGTCGCTCATTTGAGCGGTAAGACTGAACGCCGTGTCCGTGCTCGCTTCGCTGTTGACGCTCTCGTTGAATATCGGCTTTTTTTGGCTTGCGTCGTTCATTTCGCGCATAAGACCGGCCATATCGTCGTCCGGATCGATCTCCTGGCCAACCATCATCGAACGATCGATCTCCATCGCGGTAGCACTCCGAAGAAGGCTCGACGACGGCTTCTGCGGCTCCTCGAACTGAAATGTCAATAACGAAATCTTGGTGTTTTCTCGCTCAATGGGAAATGACAAATTAACGGAAGAATTGCATCTTTCCACGGATATGGGGCGGCAGTTTACCGTTAGCGTTTCCAATTTACAGGGAGACGGTAGATCCATGTGGAAAACGCAATTCGAATCGAACACAACGGGCACGGGCTCGTGGCACTCGATGTCCGCTCTCATCGCGCCGCACGCTTTGAACAGTACTTGATGCTGATCCTGTAAATTTTTCTTTTCATATTACCGATTCACGAAATATAATAAATCGCTCCGTTAATGTAGTAGTCTCGTAAAGTCATTTTTCTATTGATTTTTTTTTTCAATTTTGAGGACTTATTCAGGACACTATTAAATAATTAGCTGCAAAATTTCACAAGGGGTCACCGTTCCGTTTTCGAGATATTGGCAATCAAAGATTTCATTGTTTTACACGTGTTCTTATGGGGAGCACTGGAAAATTTCACACTTCACACAATATGTGAACATATGACGAAGTGGGTAAAAAAAATCATGAATTTTGACCGTCTAGTTTCAGAGATATAGCGATTTAAGGCGGGCGACCACTTAAGATGCTTCAATACATTTTTTTTTAATTTCATAAATCGTTAGCAAAATTTCTTAAGAATGTACCCTTAAAATTTCAAAACGATATTCGGATTCCTTCGGTGTGTGTATAAATCATAAAGACTCTCCGCTCGACTCCGAAGCGCACTCGGGTATCCACGAGCGCTCAGCTAGGTAGCTTATTTGGGTTTTCATAACCCAAACAAACCCAAACTCGACCGTTCAGCGATTAGCTCCAAAACATCTGCATTCTGGGTACAAAATAATCGAGGTAGCGACATTTCTTGCTGCTATTTTATTCAATGAAGGAAATTCGGCCCTACTCATGGTTACGAATAAACTACAAATCGTAGTTGGCAGGCAGAGCTACGGATATACCGAGCAGATGGATCAGATGCGCGTGGCTCGGCAAAACAGAAAAAGTTTATTAGAGACAAAAGAAGCTCGAAAAGCTCGTAAAGAGGAAATGCAAGCTTCAAATGAGTTGCATGAGGAAGAGGAAGGACTGCTGTATGGTGCTGGAATCGCTGATTAATCGGTAATACACTTTATCATTTGATTAAACACATTTAACTTTGAGTTTTTCGTTTGTGAAACTTTAAACGTGTTTTTCTCGAAACGACATTTTTTCAATTTGCGGGAATCATAACTCAAAAACTAATTGATGAATCATCTTCAAATTTGGAACACGTTTACATAATATAATTTATTAAAACATGAACCTTAAGTTGGAAAGATTAAATTGTTTAAAACATATTTATTATTGCAAAATGCCGGGAAAAAAATGCTAATAATCGATCATTTTTTTTTTCAAACACGTTCGAACATTCAATTCTCGATTTTTTTTTTCAAAATTTAGGTTCATGGTCTTAAAAAAACATCTCAAGAATGTTAAAAATTTTGTTGGACTATTTCAGGTGCGAATTGCGAGCTGCACAATTCCCGCAAATTGACAACGATGATGAGGATACGCCAAGGGACACCGCGGATTACACCTTAATTAATGCATGAAATAACTTGAAAAAATTCGCACAGATGTATGAAAATATGAATAAATTATTGTCAAAGTTGCGGAAATTGCCGTTTTTTTTTCACGATAAAAAAAAATCCAAAAAATCATCTAATTTTCGGTCTCCTAAAGTGGTTGCCCGCCTTAAATTAAGAAATGTCAAGCGACGCTAGCGCCACGAAGCGACTGGAGCAGACTAGAACTAAATTACAGTGGTGTGTATATATCCGCATTTGCAGAGTATCTACGTATTAGTAACCAGAATGGATAATCTGATACAAAAGTGAGGGTTAGGTAGCGGGACACGTTTTCTGCCTTTTCGGAAATAAAAAAGCGAAATGCATCAAAAATACACTTTTTTTCCTTCCATGTTAGAAATATAATTAAACTTCTTATACGTCACGAATCTCGATGGCTACTTTTTTTAAATGTCGTGACAATCTTCAACTTTCACGTAATATACGACACTTCGTATGGTTGACGTATGGTATGACTGGAGAAACAACTACGAACGACATCTGTCGGAATTTTCTTACGGAATTATGCATAGACCCAATACACTCGGCTCTCTGTACCTTCAGTATGTGCTTGCGACAATGTTTCGCGGATGGCAAAGTCCTCTCGCCGCATTTAACGCCACCCTCGGTGAATATGCACTTCGGCACGCTCGGTGGTTTTTGCGTGGGGCCTTCGGTTGCCTGAGAATTGAAAGTGAGACGTGAGAATTCCCTTCCACGGTAGGTCAGTGTAGCCTTTCAATTAGTACATCTTTCAATTTTGGCTTTTGCATCGAGGAAGCGGAAAAAAAACTTGCGTCCACCGTCGGCTTTGGGTCAGAAAATGTTGACCGGCTTAAAATCCACCGATTGTCACGAAAATTAAAACCAAAAATTTCAACGCCATGCTCTACTCTTGTGCAAAAGATTATCCGGGTGGCTTTGAAAATTTTGTAAATTCAAACTTCTTTAAAGGGGTATTCTTGTCTAGAAATAAAATTTAAAAAACGTTTTTTTTATCTAGTTTTTCTAGTCTTTTTCTACAATTTTTTCTCTAGAAAAAGAATTCTGCAGAAAAAGAAACATAAGAATTATCTATAGAATTTTTCCGTCTAGGCAAATAAAAAAAAAACGTTTTTTTTTTAATTTTTATACAGTTGAGGGATTACGTGGGTTTGAAAATTTCAAAAAAATCCATTTTTATTTTATTTTATTATCTAATAGTACAATATATCGAGGATATCCTCCCAAAGGTTTAAGTAAATCGGAGTAAAAGTCTAGGAGAGAGAGAGCCTTTGGCAATTTCCCCCGTTGGGAAAGACCGGCCAGGCGCAACGCAGGTATACGCATTTTACTCAAAACACTATTTTTGAAGTCGGCGGACACGATTTCTCGAAAACTAATGTTTTTTTTTCGATTACAACTAATTTTACAAGGCTATACGTGGTGTAAATTGTACCAAAAATTGAACTATTTTGCATACAACTATGTCAAAAATTCAAATTTCAATGTTTTTTTTAATCCTTCGTTCAATTACGAGCTACACTTATCTACTGACAGAAAAAAATTGGTTTTGTAATTTCGGATAAAGCTATCATGAATTATCCTGACCACCACGAGGACACTTTTTTTTTAGGGGTCTTCGGAAACCAGGTTCCACCGGCTGAATTTCCCAAATTTTTGGATAAATTTTTTTTAAATATTGTTGAAATCTTGCTCTTTTATGTGCTTAACATTTTGAATAAAATAATTTATATATTATATTTAAAAAAAAATACAGAAAATATGATTTTTTTGGCTTCGAAACCCACGTAACCCCTCAATGCATCCTAAATTCATCTTTCGACGATATAAATTTCAACCGTCTATAATTTCTATTTTAGTGTCGAAACTCCTTAAAATCTGAAGCCACTCACAAACGTGCGGGAATGTTTTTTCGAATATACTTATTCCTGTATACGAATATTACCGTTCGTTCGCATTGGCGAAAAAAAAAAAATGAATAGATTTACCCGAGCTCGTCTCTCCAGTGATTTTCTGTAGAGAATCGCCTCGACGCCGCTCCGCCTGTGATAGCCGTTCAGTGCTTTCAACTTCTCGTAAATCTTCTTCTCCCGGGCCGTCTCCTTAGGCTGGTCGTGAATACTGCCTGGAAACAACGTCGCCATCTTTTTCATCTCGATCACCGAGCTTTCGAGTAACGCAAACCGGCGAAAAGTGGATCGCAAATATTGCAAAATCGACGAATCCTCGAGAACTTTAAAAACCAATTACTCACAAAGCGTTTCTTTCTCCTTCTTAAGGGCGTGCAAGTACTTTCGTCTCTTCTCCTTGAGCGTATACTGGAGTCTTCGGAATTGATCGATGTACAGCGACTGGAGCCTTATTAATTTTTCACGCGCTATGTATATCACCTCCTCGGCGGTGAATATACCCGCGTGCCTTAAAAAATTGATACTTCAAATTTTAACGTGGCGTAGAATCGTGTTGTTCGTTAATACGTTCGGCGCAAGCATCTACGACAGGACAGTGATTCAACGAAACGGGGAGAAAAAAAAAAAAGGAAAATGGAAGAAAAAAAGTAACGGAAAATTAAAAATGAAATTAAGGAGTTTCGGTATAGCTTCCCTGACAACCACTCATTGCTTTTGTACCGCTTTGGTGGAGTACGCCGTACCGCTACACCGTACCTACCATGTACGTGCATACTGGTACGCCGTAACTGGTATTGTACCGGTACCGTGGCACCCCTATGTGTGATTTTCAGATTCCAATGTACTGCCACGGCCACGGTCTTACATACAGGTCTGGAAACTCGATGAAATTTCGGTGGTGGGGGTGACTCGACTATTAAAGCGGAATTTTTGATGTCGCTAGTATCGAGGGGTATTGTTTTGATAGTGAACACATAACCTGCGCATTATAAAAAATATAGTCGAGTCCTATAAAAAAATATAATCAACAATCGTTTCCGTGCGCTTGTATTAAATGTGATGCCGAAGTCCTGCGTTGTACCAAGGTGTAATATGGGCTACAAAAGCGTGAAAGTCAAACGGTCAGTACAGGGAACCTTACGGCCAATTTCTCCCGCTAGAGGGGACATTGTACTACAACGGCAACGGAACATAACGTTAAGGTTGATTTCCATCAGTGATCTGAGCTTAGGATGTATATAAAAGCAACCAATCGGATCGCTTTATTTTCTTTTTGGTCGTCCTAAGCTATGGCAAATGAAGCGATCCTATTGGTTGGTACATATCCTTAGCTTGAATTTCTGGTGGAAAGCCAGCCTTAGTGAGATTCTCCTTGGTTTTGCCTGTGTTTCTACGACTACTGTTGCATTTTCTTTAAATAATCCGTTTGTCGTGAGGAAATTGTGAAGAATGCTTCATCAGTGTTGTGCAATTGGATGCCGAAACGAAGGCGTTCATTTATTTCCTCAAAATGAAACACCGCACGCAATAGGAAAGTACTAGATGTCACGTGCACTTTATAGCTACAAAACATTCAAGGTTACATTCTAAGCATTTTAGAGCTGAAGATTTTTCAATTCCGGTATAGTTAAATATCCGGTATTATTGTTCTTTATGTCAATTCCTATAAATTTATCACAAGGCAGACGACAGGCACAAGGCAGACAAACGTGAAAATGTATCGCGCGCGTTGACAGCTTCTTTTGTTATTGTTTTTTTTTTTAAGAAAAAGGTGAGGACTATGGCAACACCATCTAGCGGACAGTTTCTCAAGCTTATGTCATGTTTACGTTGCGCCATGTGCGCTGAGCTTTGCGTAAGGTTCCCTATTCAAAGGGCCAACGAATAGTGAACGGTTCGTAAAGTGGAAAGCCGCGCTTCCCGTCGAGAAATGAACGTCTTCGCATTGTGTTTGTGAGACGCTATTTTGAAGAACGATACATTCTCCCAAAGTACATTAAACATGACGCGAATGAGAATGTTATTGCAGAGGTAAGTTTTAGTTTTCGTAATTACACAGTGGGATTAAATATATTATCTCTATTATAGAGGTCAAGCTATAAACGCGAATGCGTGGCTATTGTTGTCTCTGTCGCACACAACATCCCTCGATTGCAGCGACTCTAGCGTCGTGCTTCGGCAAAAGAACCATGTGTACTAATGGACTTTCCAGACCTATATGTAAAACCGTTGCCAGATTTCGCCTCTACGTTTCGTCGGTGGGAGAAAAACTGATCGTTTTCATTTACAGAAATGTCAATAATTAACCCTTTGAAGCATACATTTTTCCTTACGTGCAATCAGCTCAAAACTTTGTACTCGGGGGTTTTCGGGGTCGCTGATTACAAATCTGCAATCAAAATTGGAAAATTCAAGATGGCGGATCCAATATGGCGGAACACAAATGCAAAAATTGTTTGATGAAAACAAAAGTTGGTACTCGGGGGTTTTCGGGGTCGCTGATTACAAATCTGCACTCAAAATTTGGAAACTCAAGATGGCGGATCCAATTTGACGGACCAAAATGCTCAAAGTAGCTTGATGAATATGAAACTCCATATGCAGGGGTTTTTTGAGTCGTTGAATTCGAATCTCAGTTCAAAATTGAACAATAAAAATGGCAGTTCCAATATAGGATAATGAAACACAAATCTGGGGCTTGGTCACTGATACTAATCTGAGCTTATAATTTAAAAATTTTGAATTTCTGGATTTTGAGCTCGAATTCGTAATCAGCGACCCAAAAAACGTCTCTGAATTCATTTTTTGTGTATGGTTTACCTGTTAGATTAGGCACAATTACATTTATTGTCTAAAAAACGTGTTTTTTTGTACTTTAGTGATGATCAACATCCACTAAGTGCAACATAAGCCCTTAATAGTGATATTATAGTAACAATTGATCTCCTAACATCCTAAATATGCATTTACATTCGTCGTTATGCGCTAAAAAAAATTTTATTCCAGAAAAACAGAGTGGAAGTAGGTGACATACCAGTATGTCACTATGCTTCAAAGGGTTAATAAACGGTGTAGAAGGACCATCTCATTTTCGGGTGACATAATTATCATAATGTACCGAGTGGTTTCACAGTTTTTCATAATATTCTTAGCATTTTTTGACACTATTTTGTGCGTAAAACTGCCAATCAGTGATGTGCGTAGGCATATCCCTATGTTAAATTTCTTTTTTTTCAAATGTAAATTTTGTAGAAACGTTGTGGACGATCGATTTAAAATTTGGAGGGTGCATTCTACTGTATAAATTTCAATCAAATGGTAACATTTCGTCACTTGTCCCGAAACTCCTTGTCAGGCGTAATTTCCGCGAGACAAATACTGGCGAAAATGCACAAGCCAAAGCATGCTAGCAATTTAACTGAGCGTTGTAGAAAATTGTACCAAAAAAAAGAGCATTTTGTTATGGCTAGTTAAAAAAAAAACGTGCTAATAATTTTAGCTCAACGCTTCGAACAGTTCTCCGGTTCGTGGCGTCGCGATATTTCCAGCGAAAAAAAAAAATACAAATGAAAACGTAAAAAACGTCTGGGAGAATTGTCGACAAAACGGCGCATGCAGGGAGAAAAAAAATGCAAATGGTGGTCGCTCACTTCAACGGATCTTCCTGCGCACTGTGGAGGCTCTCGTTGTCGCTGTCGTCGAGAAAAGTGGCCTTGAGGGTGTCGTTGACGACCGTAGGCTCGACATCGCTGTCGCTCGAGCTCGCGTAGTCCAGTATTACGCAACCGTTGTCCGTATTCTCACTGTGGGCGTTTATGTCCGCTGAAAATGTAGCAACGATTGGAATCTCGAAAGGCCGGAATGATCTTCTTGGTCTACGAGACAGGCAGGTTTTTATTTATTTTAAGGGGTTACGTGGATTTCAATGCATGAAATCATTTGAAAAAATTACCAGAGATGTATGAAAATATGAATAAATTATTATCAGAGTTGCGGAAATTTCCGTTTTTTTTTTCACAATAAAAAAAAATCCAAAAAATCATATAATTTTCGGTCTCCTAAAGTGGTTACCCGCCTCAATGATACTCATAAAATTAGCCGAGTTATAGAAATTATAAGGAATACGCTCGGGGAGCGCGGTAGACTCACTGAACGGATCGAGACACTTGACCTGTCCCTTGACCTCGTCATCCTCCGTGTCCTCCGAATCATCGACCTCGACGTAGTGGCTGAGATTCAGCAGGAGAGTCTCCGGCGATTCGGGTAACGAGTGCTTCGCGGTCGATTTTATTCGCGCTGTCTGTGCCTTTCGCGTGTGTTCCGCGCAATACCTGTAAAAATTCGCGCATACATTCGAATCTTGTCAATTCGCGGACTCGTCAACAGTTGAGCAAAAGAAGAAACAAACAAACAAACAAACAAAACAAATCAATAAATAGTAACAGTAGGTAAGAGATAATAGAAGAGAACGATGTTTTTCTTGTAAATATAAAATACAATCAACTCTCGTTTTCTTTATGACTCACGACAAGTCTCGTCGATCAAGCTTTGGCGCCGGATTGTAACATTTTCGTCCGTTCGCATTGTAGATAAAGCCGCACGGTTTGTAAGGCGCGCTGGGATCTTCGAGTATGTGCTTGCCGCAATACGCATAATTGTCGAGGCACGATTCTGTGCAATCGTAATTCGAATAAGTGCACGTTGAACGGGACGTTTTTACGGGAGCCATTTGAGTTACGACCGGCATCGCAGTCTTTGGAACCCGAAACATTCCTCTCCTGAAAAATAAACGATTTTACATGTGAATACGCGCAAGTGTGTATATATATATATATATATATATATATATATATATATATTCTGTTTATTTAATTTTTTGGAGTATTGTGTATATATATATTGTTTACTAAAAGATCTCAAAACTAAAAACTTGAAGCTTCAAAATGCTTTTTTTTCATCTCTATACGACCATTTTTCACACAGATACCGCGCTTCAAAAAACACTTTAAAAAATTAAAGAAATATTCTGTTTATTTAATTTTTTGGAGTATTGTGTATATATAAAATTAAATAAACAGAATATTTCTTTAATTTTTTAAAGTGTTTTTTGAAGCGCGGTATCTGTGTGCAAAATGGTCCTATAGAGATGAAAAAAAAAACATTTTGAAGTTTCAAGTTTCTAGTTTTGAGATCTTTTGGCAAACAATTTTCGTACGTTACGGTTATCGCGCAATCATAAGAATTAGCGCAAGACAAAAATTTTCCAAATTTTTTTGTTTTTTTTTTCAATGGTCCACGGGCTCGGGAAACTTTTTTCAGTTAAACCAATGCGTAGGTCAGTTAGCTTGTTTATTTAGCTTCAATTTGTTTTTTTGTTGATCTCTCTACGTCAATTTTTTGCTGAGTTAGCCAACTTTGAATGAAAACAGGATCCTTTTGTCTTTGATCATCGATATCTCAGCAACCAATGATCGCACAGGGAATTGAAGGGTAGTTTTGAAAACTTGAATAAATTTCCTACAAGACCCTTTCATTGATTTTTGAGAATTTTTTTTTCCAATCTCAATATCAATTTGATAAAAGCACAAAAAAAATTACTTTTTATGGTTTTTCAGTAAATCTAACACTACTTTACATATATCAATGAAAAGACAGATGGTGCCAGGTTTGTTTTTTTTTTTGCTTAATGTACCCCCAATAGCCCTGTCAATTTTCAGATTGATTCATCGAACCGTTTTTGAACGCATTCAAAAACGGTTCTACTATATGCGTTTTGGACGCATATAGTAGAAGCGCAGTAAAATAAAAAAATTTCAAAATTCGATTTGTCTGAGCAAAATTTTTGCTGGATCAAAAGGTGGCCCTTTTCAAAACGTTATCCCACACGAACACGCGCATGCGCATACGCGAAAATCATAAAATATCACTGTAGCTCCAAAATATAGTAAAAAAAAACCGAGCTTTTTTTAAATCGCGATAGCTTCGTTATTTAATCGAAAGTCGATTTTTATTACTCTTGAAAAAGTCTTTCTTTTGGCTGAAATATCAAGATCGCGTGGTCAAAATTTGGCGCCCCGATTATCGTAGTATCCCCAATGAAACTTGTTAAATACATTTTTCGAAGCTCAAATTCACGTCCAAGTGAAATAACATGCGAGAAAAAATAATCCCTTTCTTTTAATAGAAGAGTGAATTTCAATGGAAAAAAAAACCGTATAGAAGCGAAAACAGCAGAGATTTACTTTTTTTTATTTCTACGATAATTCTTGATTTTCATGATGACGGGGGAAGAAAAACAAAAAAACGTTCGTAAGATCACGGCAAATTGCAGGCCGGGTGAAGCTGCGGATTTGAAAAGAGCGCGCGTTTTCACCGAAAAATGGTCGTCCACCGTGCTCGTGAATACAAAAACAAATAAGAAGGCGTGGGACAGATGCAAAGCCCGAAAATTACAAATATTACAAGGATAATAATGCAATGTAGGATTTTTCGCGTGTAAATTGGCGTGTTAGACGAGGTCTCGTAACAATTGCATCGTCGACGCGTCGAAACGTTCAATTGAACACGGTGGTAATCGAGTTTCGTCGGCCATTACGTTCGCGTGGGTATGTTGCTCGATATATTTTTTTAATTCGTCTCGATGTATTAACAGTTTTGGAAAATCTAGCGTCGATATAAATAAGAGTAAAAGAAAAACGAGGCAAAAGTAATTGACGAACGAGCGAGTTGATCGGAGTTTAAAATATCGCTGATACGAGAGAACAAACAAAAAAAATTGCGAACTTAAACACGAGCGTGTTGGAAGAGAAGAAAAAAAAAAAGATGGCCTCGAGTCACGAACGAACGTGAGTGCACGGGCGTTGCGTCGAACTCGGTTAATGAAAATTTATGATTTTTCACGAGAAAGAAGAAAAAAAAACAAAAACAAAAAGAGCGATTTGTGGCAAACGTAGGAACGCGAGAATTGATACTCGGCCGAGCACGAATTATCACTGACTCGTGGACTTCGCTGTCACGATTAAACTTGTAAAAAAAAAAAACAAAAAAAAACGGCGAAAACTCACCGCCTACCTCGATCGCGAGCAACAAGTTGAGAAAATATTTTTTCAAAAGACGATAATCACGTAGTGTTTTTTTTTTTATTACGACGCACTAAATATTTGAAATTTCGTTGTCTCGTGTAAATCCGAGTGGAAAAGCAAGTTTTTAATGAATATTCGCTCTGCGGGAAATCGAGCGTAAAGACGAAATAAGAGCGACGAGAGTCGCCATTGATCACACACGACTCTGTTTATCTGCCGACTGAACTCTCGGGTTTCTCTCTCTCTCTCTTTCTCTTTCTCTTCCTCTCGTTCGTTCCTTTCCAACGCAATTGACTCGAACAGTGGGGAAAATCTCACGGGCGAAGGTGCGCGGTGAAGAAAACGTGACCCGCGTACAATTTCGTCCCACGATCCACTTACCCCCACCCCTTCGTTTCTTATTGGCTGCCGCCATCCCCTCCACCGGCCACGCTCCACCGCCGGCTCGCGCGCAAGCGTGCTTCGCTCCTTCGCGCTCATTCGCTCCCGCGCACTTGCCCCGTGAACTTGTCACGCGGTGGAGGTCTCCCGTTGGCAACATTGATCGATAAATAACTAGCTCAAGTACTATGAACAAATGATCCAGGATTCTTCTTTTCACTCCGTATCTATAGATATTCCAATGATTTGCATAATTTTCAACTACGCGAAAAATTTTCATCTCGTAAAAATCTTCCACCGTCATGCCGGTCCTTCGACGTCAATATCCCCGCTCTTGAAGCGTTGAAACCACTCGCATGTTCTTTCACTAAGAGCAGACTCACCGTGAGTACTTGAGAGCATTCGATGCGCCTCAGCCGCAGTTTTCTTCAAATGGAAGTAGAAAATCAAAACTTTCCCGCAAATGACGAGAATTTGGCTCGAAAAGTGACATCTTCGATCGAGAATAAATTTATGATGCAAACACAAATTCACTAATGTGGTGCTGTCGTTATGTTCACAGATGTCCAAGCTTACTGTGTGACATTTTTTATATGACTATTTTGACCAGCAGTTATCACTGCAGCCATCTATCGAAAAATAGCGGAAGTAAAGTTAGTACACCTAATAATTGAAAACTTTTGAAGATCGGTTAACCCAGGGGTTGGCAAGTATTCAATAGTAGGGTCCGGATACTTTTGAATTTTTTAAAATTAAGGTCCAGAGAAAAAAACTGCAAGTAACAATTACAGCAAGCAGGTTATTATCAATAGAGTTTTATTTGCACAACTTTTAACAAGTTTTTTACAAAGCTTATACATATCCAACCACTATTTACATTTCTTATCATCTCCCACTCTTCATCCATTTGCTCAAACCTATAAGCCTTACATCTAACTCATCTCTCGCTAAACTACCCACTTATTCTTCCACTCTCACACTCCTTAATTCCAAACTCTTTTTATTCCACACCTCTTCTATTTCCCTGACATATGCACATATTTCTTTTTGTATTTTTCCCCCTAACATATTTATCACCTTTCCGCAGATCGCCACCTCATCGATTCCTTCCATCCACACCTCCACACCTTTTCTTGTTTTTTCTGTCACCAATTCTCTGCTTTTCTTACACACCAATAAATGCTCAAAAGTCTCAACTTGACAAGCAGGTTATTATTGTTTCTTAAAAAGAATGTGGCTTAGGAAAACATATATCATTGGTTTTTATTTTTCTCTTTAAATTAATATACTTTACATAGGTTCTTAAGGCCTTGGGCCACTCTGGAGGCCAAAAACGGGCATATTCTGTGATCTTTCTTCAGCGAAACCATAAAATAAATCGGAATTACAAGATAGGGGTTTTATTATACACGTAATTGAGTATACAAAATTATTTTTGCACAGCGATACATGTCAAAATGGCTACTGTGCAGCATTTTTCCGATGACGCCTTTATTTCTGGAAGGTCAACGGCCGGACCAACAGCTCCTATAATTTTTGAGTTATGATGAGACACTAAAGTTTTTTCGATTTTATATAAGAATAGCTATAGAAGTACGTAGGATTTTTTTGATATATTGTTTTTTGTCAAAATGGCGCTTTTCTAAAACAAAAAGTATAAAATGCCATGAGAAAATCGTCAGAAAATTGTTTATAAAAAAGGAACTATGCAATATAATTTTTAAAATCCAACGTAGTGCCTCAGAAAATGTAATTCTAAATATACAGTTAAAATTTCAAGTGAATCGGTTGAAATTTGTTTGAGTTATGAGTCCGGCCGACTTGAAAAATGTAGTTTTGAGATAAACGCGTTTAAAGTTAGTAGAAAGTCACGACACGAATCAAGAGGGATTGCGCTAGAATTCGAAAATCGAGTACTTAGAGATTTTTCACATCCATAATCTTTTGGAATATAATTTTATAGGTACTAAGGTACATTTTTAACAAAAAAAATCGAGTTTTGGAAAATCCTAGAGTGGCCTAAGACCTTAATGTGAGAAATTACATCTTCGATCTTGAGCCAGTTTTTTATAGTTTGGTTGTCGCGAGGAACAACATTTGCGAAGAGTTTTTTCAAGATGGGCGTCCGTTAACCTTGAACGAAATTTATTTTTCAAAAAATTCATCTTCGCGCAAGATGCTTCATATATTTATGCCGAGCCAAACATAGTTGCCAGGTTAAGAGCCAGTTTTTTTTTTGCAATTTGCATACTTTTCTGAAACATGTTTACCCCAAAATTCTTCAATGGGTGCAGATTTGTACATTCGCAAGGGAACATCTTCTTGCAAATCGATTATTTCTTCCGAAGTGTTATTTTTTTTAACTTTAGCTCGGTTTAAATTTAACTCAGGGCCTTTAGAATCGCACACAGAATGAGTTAATTAAAGTTTTGGAGTCGCTGGATACGAATCTCCACTAAAAATTTTTTTAATTCAAATGGCACGATTCGTCATTTTGGTCCGCCATTTTGAACTTCTGAATTTTGAAGGCAAATTCGTAATCAACGACCTCGAAAACCCCATAACACCAATTTCCATGCGAAGCAAGTAAATTATTGTTTTTTTTTTGTCTGCCATATTGGATCCGCTATTCTGAATTTCTGAATTTTGAGAACAGATTCGTAATCAGCGACCTCGAAAACCCCATAACACCAATTTTCGTGCGAAGCAAGTAAATGATTGTATTTTTGTCTGCCATATTAGATCCGCCATTTTGAATTTCTGAATTTTGAGAACAGATTCGTAATCAGCGACCTCGAAAACCCCAAAACACCA
The DNA here is from genome assembly GCA_963932345.1 of Ophion ventricosus. Lineage (NCBI taxonomy): Eukaryota > Metazoa > Arthropoda > Insecta > Hymenoptera > Ichneumonidae > Ophion > Ophion ventricosus. The sequence goes on along the minus strand of OZ010711.1, from coordinate 34,217,713 downwards.
ATTTTCGTGCGAATCGAGTAAATTATTGTAATTTGGTCCGCCATATTGGATGCGCCATTTTGAATTTCTGAATTTGGAAGGCAGATTCGTAATCAGCGACTTCGAAAACCCCATAAACTCATTTTCATGCGAACTCATTTTCAAGTAAACTGTTGTATTTTGTTCCGCACATATAGGATTCGCCATTTTGAATTTCTGAATTTTGAGGACAGATTCGTAATCAGCGACCTCGAAAATCCCCGAGTATCAAATTTCACGAAAATCGTTCGAACCAATCACAAAATAATCGTTGTGCGTCATATAGCGTCAATGCCGCTTCGGGCATCACAAAAATGTGCGCCAAATGGCGTCAATACCGCTCAAGAGGTTAATAATAGGCAACGGTATTCTAAGGATTGCCTTCAATTTTATTATTCGGGGTTTTCTGACCCGTTTTCTTTTACAAACCGTTTTTTTTAAGTCAATCAGATCGAGAACAAAAGAAGTTCCGTGTCTGGGTGTTTCCTTCGCGAATTAATACAATGGCGGTGCGATCGAGAACAAAAGGATTCTCCCAAAGAGAAAACCTTTCTGCACGGAAATGGAAATTATACGACCTGCGAAGTATACTCGCAGGTTACTTTATACCTGCTCGTCTGCCCGCTCGCCCGGAGCAAACCATTGGCCCTCCTCCCCTTTCTGGAAAAGTCAAACATTTTGTCGCGCGCCTATTGGCCGAAAACTCCGTACCGACCGATGGTGACCGACTGCCACGAACCTACAAAACTTCGAGTACAATAATGCGACAAATAAAAAGCTTCAACGCGTCAGTTTCGTTCAGTTGCAATTAAAGATCGTCAAAGAGGATTCGAGAGAAACGAATCGAGCAATTGCAAAAGTAGGACGAAGCACGCAAATAATTAGTTTAAGAGGTGAAATTCGAAGACGCTTGCCGCGCTATTTTCAGTCTGAAGTGATCGACGCAACGCAGTAGGTCTTAATATCGCGATTACTTTCAATCATAATTATTTTTCAAACAGTCCGGGCGTCATTGTTTCTGTTCGTACAGGGTCGAAATCGAAAAGTTTCGGATGACGCGGAACTGGACGATCGACATGGAATAAGACTTTATAAGAAACTCGAACGAACCGGAATTCAGAATTGCCGATCGGAAGTGCCATTGACGATCGATGTATTTGGTGTTTTTTTAACGTTACGAAGTTCCACGCAGTGTTTTCGTAAATAGAATCGTCAACAAAGAATATGGCGCAAGTACAAGAAGACTGACTGACGAATGACGATATACCGGAAGTCGGAGGTGAACGCAGGAACGGAACGATCGAGACTCCAAAAAAAAAAAAAAATCGACAACTTTTCAATGCTGACAGCTCCACACAGTGTTTTTATGATACGTATCGTTAACGTACGAAAAAATTACCGTCGAAAATCGGTATACCGGAAATTGTCGTTGATCGCCCGAACATCCGGACTCCACAAAATCGTTAATATTCAATGTTAAAAAGTTCCACGCGAGCGTAAAAAAAAATCGGTAAAATCGGTAACAAGAAAATCCACAAAATCGATCATTTCCAATGTTAAAAAGTTCCACGCAGCGTTGAAAAAAAAAATCGGTAGAAGAATAAAAATCTAAAAAATCGGTATCAAGAAAATCCACAAAATCGATCATTTTCAAGGTTAAAAAGTTCTACTCCATGTTTTTTTAAACACCCTCCGTATAAAAGTATTTTTAATAAAATCGTTAACAAGAGAATTCGCAAAATCGATATTTTTCAATCGTCGAGTAACGCCATACCGGAAGTTACCCGTGAGCGCCTTAAAATAAAATCGGTAAAGGCACAACAAAAAAAAAAAGAAAATCGGTAAAATTGTTAACCAGTAAATCCACAAAGAGAATCCACATACGAGAATTTGATTTATTAAAAAAATACGATAAAATCGTTAACGAGAAGCCTCCGAGTCTCGCTAAACCGGAAGTTGTTCTGTGCACACGCCAGAGACTCCGCAAAATCATCACGAAATTTTCAACGTCGCAAAGTTTTCCTGTCTCAAAATACACAACGAGCATTGCGTAAAAAAAGAAAATGATATACGATCGATGTTCATTGCCGATAAGGAAGATCGAGTTATCGTAACAATAAGTGGCAGCCATCGAAGTGATCGATTCTTCGAGAATTTCGATACGTGCGCGATATCCTCGAGGCGCTCGCTTGACATATGTACACAAAGGTATATATATACATATATATATAATGGGTGTGAAAAAAGCGTGTTTCGTGAAGTGAGCGTCGAATGAAAAAGACAGGCGGTCGGTTTTGCATTATATACGTGCGTGGTTTCGTAAAAGACCCCGACGCAGTCGTCCCAACGCTTCTATCCCGTGTGTGTGTATATATGTGTATATATAAATGGCGGCTGACGAAAAATGGTACTTCACAAAGGAACAGCTTGCAAACACACCGAGTCGAAAATGCGGCATAGACGCCGATAAGGAGCTGAGTTACAGACAGCAGGCCGCTAATTTTATCCAGGACATGGGCCAACGTTTGTCGGTGTATCCTTTTTCATATTTACAATCGTGCGCCCGTTCAACGATTTATTTTTTTGCCCCTCCGCGCGCGCGAGGACGAGCGAAACAATTTCCTCTTCCTCCCCCCCGCCTCATCCTTGCCTCGCGTCCTCATCGTCTCTCACTCTTTTATTATTGTTTATCGTGTTACACTCGTTCTTCTCGTATCGTACTACTGTTCCTCCGTCCGTACGTCTTCTTCGCGGACACGCGGAATCCACGGGAAAAAGTCTCTCGCTATCCTAACCTCACTTTTTCGTTCGCGGCCCATCGTCGTTCACGGACGTACTTTCAAGCGCCATCGGACGCGCTCCCGTGTTCAGCGCGTGTTTCTCTTCGACGATTCATGATCTTTCGTTCGTCTTCGTGGTGATCCTTTCGCAGGACGAGTCCGTCTGAGACTCGTGGCTTAGCGAATGTATCGAATTTACGTTTCATCGCAGGACGCGAAACAAGGTCGCTTCTCTTTCTTCGCATCGTACGTTCGCGAAGCTTTGGACGACTTTTGTCGCCGCTCTGTGGACTCGAGTCGTCGAGGCTAAAGATCGGCATGTAGCGTCTTCCGTAGATATCGTCTGTAAACTCGATTCGTGTTAAGATATTCCTTTGGCAAATGCGAATATTTAACAATCGCCTAATTTTCGTTTACAATTGAGTAAAAATACATGCCAGTGTACTAGTGAAATTTCAAGCCAAGTTATCCAACTTAAATTGGAATGTTAAAAGTCATCTAATTTATGCAGCACTTTATGGAAATGACACGCTAACCACATTTTCAATTTATATACTAAATAACTGTAGGTGTCTGATATAAACTGCTTTGAGAATGTAAACATTCTGAAGATTCTGTAATGAGATAAAAACCAGGAAAATGTGTCTAGCGGAAGAATTTTAGTAACTGCGCCTTCTTGGAGAACATACAAAAATGTCTAAATCTACAAAATTTTATGACATTGAAGTTTGAATAGTTGGAAAGCGACGAAAGTTTCTTAGCCGAATGTTGATTTTTTTGCCAAATTTGGAGCTCAACAATCATCTAAAGGTTTTTCGGAATTTTCATTAGAGATCTTCAGTCTGAATATGTGAGAAAAGATTTTGCATGATAATGAAAATGATGAAATAAAATAAAAAAGAATTTTCTGTTCCAACGGTATAAACTTCAACATTGTAAAATTTATGTAAAATTTTTTCGTTCCAGTTTATCGTTGGGTATAATGACCGTAACTTATCAAGTGCGAATTTGGAAGGGCCCTGACTTATGCGTTGACAAAATACAGCCCTCTGCGAAAGGAATATCTTAACCTTTGACGACATTCGGCTGGTGGCTCTCTACTGAATTCTGGGTCAGAAATTTTTCGAACGTTGATGCTCGATATTTAAAGTCGAGGCAAAATCGCTGAATTTTGCCTCGTAGGCTGGAGGATGTTGAAACAGGCAATTTACACTCATGTCTATAGAACAGAAAGGAAATTTGACGAGAGGAATACATAACCTGTAAAATGTATTCAGAAATAGAAAATTGCATAGCGTTGCTTGGTTTGTTTTGAAGCCAGTTCTACCTTTATCGGTTTCTGCAAGCTCGGGGCCCAAAAAATTGGTCGATTTTCAGTATCGTTTTTCATGAGTTATCGGGACAGCCAGGTCGGGTTTTTACACACAATTAATTTGGCCAAGTTTGAGTTTATTTTGTCCATTGAAGAGTATCGGTAAACAGCGCAGCCATTATTATCTAGGGTCGTCTGAAATGAAAAATGAAATGTGTACTTTCAGTATAATAATGAAACTTCTGACCGGTTACCTTTTTAAAATTTCGAGTATTAGGAAAATTCCAAGCTGTAGAGAAAGAACGTTCGATTTTCGAGCGAAACGACTTTGATCATTCGTTATTAACAAATACTGGAAAAATCGTCCGGTCGTACTATAGAAAATTTTATAAACTATGCTCTGTCCGAATTTGAAGCTAATCGGACTTCTACATTCCAAATTACGACCCGCACCTTTTCGTAAAACAGTGTTTGAGAAAAAGGCATGAGAAATGATGTTAAAGTGTGCATCCTTGAAATGCAATGAAAATTCTTCGTTTTCTCATTTTCACGACGATAAAAGTCATTCTTTGCATAGATCGTAAATCTTTGAATGAACACCTTCGAGAAATGCTTCAACGATTTTTGTAGGCAAAATATCCCGAAAGAAACTCAAGTAGTAGAACAAATTAATTTTCATTGCATTCCAACGAATCAAAATTCAATTCTATAAAGAAAAAAATGTTAAATCTGACCCCGACTCTTCACAATAATTGTCATAACTCGATCAATTTTTCAAATTTTTGCAAAATCCTCGTTGCACATTAAAGACCCTAGGCTATAAAACTACACAACGAAAAAATCCTATTTTTTCAAACATCAAACTTATGCAGAGCCCCTGATCAATCGTCGCTCTATTAACACGCAAACCGAGCAAGAATATTCATCTCCTCAAGAGCTCGGCACGTGAGGTGTTTTTCAGAGTCGCAATTATCGTTGTTCTCATTCCATCTCTCTCGCTCTCTCTACGTCCTTTTTTCTCTTTTCTCGAAAATTTATGTTCTATCTTTTCCTTGCAAAAAAAAAACGTCGTAGTTTTCCCTTGTGATTGGTCACAATGTCTCCACGAGGCTAAAGACACGAGAATAATAAAGTGCTCTTCGGCTATCTCCTCGACGATTTCGTTTCGCAGTCAGGGTGAACACTCTTGACGCTCTTCGGCTGACCCATCGTCGCTGCTTAAAACCAAAACGGAAACACTGTAAAACTCGTCGCTTCGAATAAATGCGTCTTTGGCACCAAACGAATTTTTTGTCACTTTTGTTATTACGGACTTTTTTTTTCTTCGCTCTTTTCTCTTGTCGCTTCGTTCGTGTAGAATACGTCCCCCCGTCCGCCCTTGAAAATGTTGCGAAAAATGGGTCGAGATTTTTGAGAGAAACATCCTTGCTCATTTTCAAAAAATGACTGCGCAGACTTTTAACGTTGAGCTGAAAAACTTGTTTTCCATCTGTGAAGCCAAAGAAACCTAAACCAAAATCCGAATCTATATATTTGTTTGTTTATTTATTCATTCATACACCTCTCCTTGGTTTATTTATTTATTTATTTATTCATTTTCCCTCCCGCTCTCTCGATTGCTCTTCATCGCCCCGCAGACTCTTAAAATTCAGCTACGAACATTATTTTTCATCCGTGAATCCTGTCAAAATTCTTTATCACGCTCGCCCGCTTTTTGTGACTCTGCAGACTTTAAAGATTGAACGGAAAAACTTATTTTTTAGCTGTGAAGTCAAAAAACCCCAAACAAAATTCTGAATCTCTCTATGTATGTATTTATTGATTTGGTTATCCCTCGTTGGGGTCTCTCTCTCTCCCTCTCGCTCTCTCTGTTGCACTTCGTTGCTCTTCGTCGTCCCACGGACTCTTGAAATTCGCCTACGAACATTATTTTTCATTTGTGAATCCCAGCAAAATTCATTATCACCCTTGCTCTCGTTTTGTGATTCTGCGGACTTGTAAAATTAAGTTTCAAAAATTACTTGTGACATGCGAACCTAAACAAACCCAAACCAAATTCCGTACCTCTCTATATATTTATTTATTCATTTATTTGTTTATTTATTCATTGATCTATTTATTTACCTCTCCTTGGATGTCTATCTCCCGCTCTTTCTATTGCTCTTCATCACCCCACAGACTCTCAAAACTCAGCTACGAAAGATTATTTTTCACCTGCGAAACCTGGCCAAATTCTTTATCTTTTTGTGAATCCGCAGGCTTTAAAAATTGAGCTGCAAAAATTACTTTTCATCTGTCAACCCAAACAAACCCAAACAAAATTCTCAATCTCTGTATATATGTATTTATTCATTGACTAATTTATTTATTAATTCATTTATTTATTCACCTATCCTTGGGTTTTCCTCTTTCCCTCTCTCTCTCTCTCTCTCTCTTTGACTCTCTACGAACTCCTAAAGTCGAGCTATAAAAATTGTTTATCATTTATGAACCTGAACAAACCCAAAGATCCTTCGCTGTCCTTACTACAGACACATATCTATTTATTTATTTATCAACCTTCCTTCGATCCCTCTGTCTCTCTTTCTTTTTTCTTTCTCTCTATCACCATCTCGCTGTAATCTCCAGAATTTCAATTACGTTAATCGTTTTCAATCTATACATTTTCTTAACCAAGTTATCTCGCATTTCACCGTTGTTTTTTCACATCGAGCAGTACGCAATTATGTATAAATACAGCGATCGTGTACATGCACAGATTCTACGTGTTCCATTCGCTGTCGCAGTTCCACAGAAACGCGATAGCGACCGCGGCGTTGTTTCTCGCCGCGAAGGTCGAGGAACAGCCGAGAAAGTTGGAGCACGTTATCAAGGTCGCTCACGTGTGCCTGCACAAGGATCAGCCGCCACCCGACGTGAGATCCGAGGTGAGAGTGCGAACAGAAATGCGACAGCGAGGCTCTGAAAAAAAAAAATCAGACAAAATACACGCGGGCATAAGTTAAACGAAACGGATAAAGAGAGAGAGAGAGAGAGAGACTATGAGAACGATCGGTTTTGCAGCAATATCTGGAGCAAGCTCAGGACGTGGTGTTCAACGAGAATGTGCTGCTTCAAACATTGGGTTTCGACGTGGCGATAGATCATCCCCACACCCACGTTGTGAGGTGTTGTCACCTGGTTAGAGGTGAGCCCTTTTTTTTTTTTAAATTAATCCAACAACGCCCACTGCCGGCGATCTTTTATTTCTAAGAATAAAAGATAAATAATTTTATCAGAAATAGATTATAAAACTTATTTAGGCAGTATTGTTGTCTAGAAATTTGGGAAAAATCGTGTTTTCTCTTTATTTTATTATTCTGCAGACTTTTATGAATACGTCTGTGAAAACCACCGGTGCAGCAAAACTTTAAATGCGTTTTTTTCGAAACTATGTTTTTCAAGTCGGCAACCACGATATCTCGATTGCAATAATTTTAAATCAATTGATTGAACAATATATATTTGTTAATGTATTATTATTAAATTTAAATGTAAAGGGGAATAATATGTAAGGGGGAACTTTGTGTAGACACCCTTAAAGGATACTGCTTTGTTATTGATATATATTTTAGATTGGGGTTTTAAAAAATGTATATCTCGTTATGAATTACGGATTATTATTATACATTTAATCATGGATTATGAATTATTATAAATATTATTGACCTTCAGATTTTAATTGTAAATCATATCGTGGTAGAGGATTTTTTAAATAAAAAACTTTACTGTAGATTATAGAATTTTATTAAAAATTTTGTTACAAATCTCGCTCAGATTATAACATTTTATTATAAATATTCCGACAAATGATGCATTTTTCCATAAATCTTTTAAATTTGCTATCGAAAAAAATTGTGCCCATTCGAGATATTTTTAATCCTATAAACTATCGTGTCACTTGGTTTGGGTGACCGTTTCACATAAAATTGCAACCTGACAACCTTCTGTGGGCGTTGTTACTGGAACTCGATGTAATTGGAATTTTTATCGAATTTTTTGTTCAAATCTCTGCCCCATGAAAAGGATCTTTCAATGTAATTAATTTAAAAATATTAAAACGAAAAAAAAAACTTAAGATCAAAACGTATAAATATAATAAAAAAATAAAAGGAGGATTTAACTTTCGACAGTGCGTAAAGTGCACAAAAAACTAAAAAGGACTGACAACGTGTGTCAGACGTTGTCGAATATGAAAAAATAAATTTATATTTAAAAACCTTGATTTATATTTAAAGAATTCAATATTTCGAAACATTTTATGAAAGAAATCATTTATATTCAAGAAAAATCAATTTATTTTGCAACTCTCCAAAATTATAATCGTTTTTTCTTCAATTCACAGTCAAAAGGAATTATATTAATGATTTATATTTATAAATATTTATCATAATGACGTTACAAAGGGAAAGTCATCGTCAACTCGCATAACCGAATTATTTCTTTTCTGTTATTTTCAGCGAGCAAGGACTTAGCCCAAGCTTCATACTTCATGGCGTCTAACAGGTGGCTACATAAAACAAGCATTATTAAAAAAAAAAATATCATCTTTCGCGTATGCGAGCTCGCGCAATATTCTTCTCACCCGTCCAAGCGTAATCGTCAATTTTTCATCGCTAAAAGTTGCAACAACGGGACCCGCTTCTCGTTAAAACGAGTCGCAATTTCGCGAGAAGAATGTTGCGTCGGAGCTTCGCGTGATATTATTACGATTTCGGAAAAAACGCCCCGTATGATAAAAAAAAGAGAGAGAGAGAGAGAGAGAGAGAGAGAGAGAAAAAAAGAGAGAGAATTGCGAAGAATTTTTGCTTGACACGTAAAGGTAAATGAAATTAATTATTTTAACACAAGATTCAACGTAGATTGAGCCTAGTCTTTTTTTTCTCAATGTGCGATTGTCTTTTTGTATTCTATTGTTTATCATCGCCATTATTATTGTTATTACTATTATTGCTGTTATTATTAATATTATCGTTATAAAAATTGTTATTAGCGATTGACGGATCTGCGCAAGCTTGGGACCCATAAAAACAGATAGATTTCCAATTTTTTTTTTCTGACGTGAGTATCCAGATGACAAGGTCGCGATTTTACACGCAATTAATACACGGTCTTGCTAAGTTTGGTTTTTTTTTTCATTGATAAATATTGATAAACAATGAAGTTATTATTGTTTAAACAAAGTACCGCCGTTGCTGCACGGTCAATCGGTGAAGGTCGTTTTGGCAACTAGGCTCAGCGTAAATGAAAAATATAAAAAAATCTACTTTCAGTATAGTAATAAAGGTCTCGTATGACCGGATGGTTTTTCGAAATTTGCAAAATTACTAAAATGCCAAGCCGTAGAAAAAAAAAACGTTTGATTCTCGACAAAAAAAAATCGTTTTTCTTTCGATTTTTCGAATCTTTACCAAATCTTCGTTTCAAATTAAAGTTCATACACTAGGCTATAAAACTGCAATAAAAAATATCGTACCACCTCAGTGGGCGATCGTTCACGAAAATCGTCATAACTCGTTCAACTTTTCCAAATTTTACCAAATTTTTGTTTCCAATTGAAGTTCAGACACTAGGCTATAAAACTGTGCAATGAAAAAAATCGTGCCATCTCAGTGGGCAACCGTTCACAAAAATTGTCATAACTCGTTCGATTTTTCGAAATTTTACCAAATCTTTGTTTCAAATTAAAGTTCAGACACTAGACTATAAAACTGTGCAATAAAAAAAAAATCGTACTACCTCAGTGGCCGACCGTTCACAAAAATCGTCATAACTCGTTCGATTTTTCGAAATTTTATCAAATCTTTGTTTCAAATTAAAGTTCAGACACTAGGCTATAAAACTACAATAAAAAAAAATTGTACCGTCTCAGTGGGTGACTATTCACGAAAATCGTCATAAGGAATTAAATTTTTCGAATTTTTACCAAATCTTTGTTTTAAGGACTTGTGTCACACGTCCAGTCGGTAAAAATCCTACTGCCAAGTTTTCTCCTAGACGGATCATATTTCGGGCAAAAGAAGAGAAAGCGGTTGTTCGTCGTTCAACAGAGCGGAACGTGTTTCTTTTCTTTTTTCCCAAAAATCAACCGTTTCAGAAATCATTGGGAATCTGCAAATCAGCTATCTCTCTCACACTCATGGCCGCTCGGTCGGTGTGACACTTGGCCTTAAATTGAAGTTCAGACACTAAGCTATAAAATTATGCAATAAAAAGAATCGCAAAACCTGAGTGGGCGACCGTGCACGAAACTCGTCATAACTCGTTCAATTTTTCGAATTTGAACCAAATCTTTGTTTCAAATTAAAGTTGAAACACTAGGCTATAAAACAGTGCAATTAAAAAAAAACGTAATATCGAAAGTACAAGCTTACGCAGAGATCCCTTAATTTCGTTTCGTACTCTTGTTGCGTTTTTTTCTAATTATTTTCTTCACATCTTTTTTTATTTCCGACACGCGATATTAATGAGAAGAGTCATTGGATACACCGAACCGTTTCTCCGTAAACGTTCCACCGAGCATATTGACGATAATTCTACGAAAAATGTGTTTCTTCTTTCAGTTTACACATGACTACGATGTGTCTGCAGTACAAACCGACGGTGGTCGCGTGCTTTTGCATACATCTCGCCTGCAAATGGTCCAATTGGGAGGTGAGACATTTTTCTCTCACCGTTTGCCCTCGATCGTATCTCGATAATTATCGTTCGGCGATGGGCGAAAGAAATTTCTGGATCGCACCGATGCGGAGAGAGAGATACGTGTGCAACGCTTTTCGGATTTGTTTGGGTCTGTTTGGGTTATCGATCCAGTAGGGGGCTCGAAATAATTTCTCAACAGAGCGACACGAGGATAAAAAAATTTTCTACGGCGAATAAAACTGAATGCCTGACAAAACGCGGAAGCAACGTCATTTTTTGGGGCCTTGTGTTCTTTTTGTCGACAGATACCGCAGAGCAACGAGGGTAAACACTGGTTCTGGTACGTCGATCGTAGCGTCACGTCCGAAATGCTGCAACAGCTGACCGCCGAGTTCCTTCATATATTCGACAATTGCCCGTCAAGGCTCAAACGACGAATAAAGAGTATCTCGGCGAAACAGAGCCCGAGCCTTAATCATCCGAGCTTGCCGAATTCGCCGTTCGTAAGTGTCCAATGACTAGATCGATGCATAGCTTAAGGCAGAATCCTAGTCTTAAATTTCTTAGCGTTTCGAAGAGGCTTATATTTCGGGCTTAAGTCTTTTCGATATTTCAAGAAATTACGAAAAAAAAAAAAATTGTGCAAGAAAAAGGTTGAGGCGGTTGACATGATTCCAAAGCTCCCATTCGTCTGAAACAGAACTAAAACCAATTTTCCTCATCAACAAGACTGTGATTATGGCAAGTACCAAAGAGAAGAAAAAAACATTTAATGGCGACGGAAAAAAGTTAATTTTCCGACCTATTTTTTCAAAGTTAATTTTTTTTTATAATAATAATAATTTCGCAATGCCCGAGATAGGGATGATAGAGGGACTGAAGGTCCATAACAAATTTCAAAGCCAATCGCTTGAATATAGAGATGTTTGATATTCTTTAAAAAAATCGATTCCGGAAACGATTCTGAATCGGATGTCTGAAGAAACGATTCTGCAAAAAATCGAAACGTAAAAGATCGACCTCGCAAAAATCGACTTTTTATTATTATACGGTATTAAAAAAAAAACTGAAAGAGCTGAAACGTACGCGAATGGACTGGTGAAAAAAAAATGGACTTGCGACTCTTCCCTGATGCGTTTTAGAAATTCTATCGCGACTTTTTCAAAAAAAAAAGAAGTGATTCTCAAAAAAAAAAATCGGACGCCAGACAATCGATTTTTGTCATCGAGAAAATCGATTCTCATGAAGATCGATCCAGAATCGAACATCGTTAATCGAATAGAACTCGAGATTTTATGTCAACCAGGTTGAAAAAAGGAGTTTCGAGAAAAACGCGTTAGCGGAGTTTCGGGACAATTAGTGAAGTGTTGCCATTTGATTCAAATTTGTACAGTAAATTCTTTCTCATATACTGAATGCACCTTCCAAATTTTAAATCAATCGTTTACACCGTTCCTATATAATTTATAATTTAAAAAACCCTTTTTAACATAAGGAGATATTTTAACTGTCCACGCTCATCGCTGAATGGCAGTTTTACGTACGAAATAGTGTGAAAAATGTTTAAAAAGTTAAATGCTCTATGTTAAAAGTCGTTTTCGCGTTACACGTTATTTTTCAAATTGTCTCTTTTTTCATAGAAATCAAAATATCTTTAGAAAAAAGAATCGTACGAAGCTTGAAAAAAAAAACAAAATTGAAGCTTGAGCTTCAATTTTGACCTTTATGATTCCGGCCAAGAAATGCATTAAAAAAAAATGTTGTCTGTAAACGGGGTAACCAGAAAAGGAACAAAAAAAGGCGAAAAATGGTCGTTTTCGAAAAAGGGTACTAGTCGTAAAAAAAATAGTCAAAAATTTTCAAAAAGAAACGGAATGAAGGTGAATTCCTCCCTTTATCAAATTTTTTTATATCAACTGTCAGCGAAATGGCATAAAAAATCGTTCCGGAACTTTTTTTTATTTTGAGCGCCCCAAGCTTTTACTTATAATGACATATGGGGACTTGATAAAAAAAATATATTTTCTACTTTTTAGTACATTAAATGAAAGCTTGTTTTTTTAAATATTTTTTCTACATATAAATTATTTTCTACTTTTTAGTCTTTAATTAATTTTACTAGAGCTCTGAAATTTTTGCAAAGAGGGATTAATCCTTTCAAACGGACTGGTTTTATTATTGGTTGATTGTCAGGAGAAATCCTGAAGAACTGTGATAGGTGGCATCTATCCCAGATGTTGGCTCACCACCTATTGGACCTTACCACTTAATGTGCGATCCGAGAGCACTTAGAGCCAATTCATATGTTCTCATGCACTTTCCATGTAGTTTAGATCTATTCAATACATCCCATTCTGTTAATTTCTGCTAACGCTTCATTATTGCAAGCTCTCCTTCCTGTTAGCTTTTCGCAGTCAAGTTCTTCTATGAGTAAACCTTCCAATGATCTTACTCGACTGAGAGCGATATATGAGATCTTATATGGATCATTAGATATTGCTAATTTTACACGAAAAGTTAAAAATTTTATGGATTTTTTTTTAGTTAAATCATTACCTTTTAGATGCATGTTTGCAAAATTTCAGAGCTCTAAGTAGTCGGGAAGTGGGTGAAATATCGTTTTTCCGTTTTGCATCTCCCAGAAAGTCAAGTTAAATAAAAGCTCGTAAAAAAAATCGTTTTTCTCAAATTTCTAGACTGAAATATTGCCGTAAATCTCAAACATCCTCGCCACGTTGTTTCGTTTTCCCCTAGGATACGGAGCCCCGTCAGGTATCGCCAGCGGCCGACGGTGGTCCAACCTTCCAATCGTCCCGTCCATTTCCGCTCGAGGAATCAAAGAAGCCAAGCGGCCAATCGTCATCGTCCTCGACAACGACGAGCGCGACCCCGAGCGCGTCGTCTCGGCCGCCGGTCGATTATCGCGAGTATCGCGAGAAGAAGGAGCGCGAGCGTTTGGAGCGCGAGAAAGCTGCCGCGGGTGGATCGACGGGTGCTTCAAACTCTGTCCAAACATCGGAGGGTCAAGGTTTACCGAAGCAGTCAACGTCGTCGCATCACTCGTCGTCGCATCACGCGAAGCAACAGCAGCAAGGTTCGACGGGCACGTCGACGAGCAAGCAGCATCCGGGTGTGCCGGGCTCGAAGCCCGTGTCGCATCACAATCATCATCACGGTGCACACCGAGGGGATTCGAAGCCAAGCGGTCAGCAGCCAACGGGATCGCAGAGGCATTCGGTGGCTTCGGCGAGCGGTCAATCGGGGAGACCGTCGCGTGGTGGTCCGCGTGACTACAACGCGAGCGTTACGTCGAACGCGGCTGGTTATCAGCAAACACATCAAACGAAGGATGCGACGAGCCAGGGCACTTCCGAAGCGGCAACCGGAACGGAGCTCAATCCTAGCGGCTTTGAGGAGCCGCCGCTCCACGTCAGCGAAAAGTCTAGCAATAATCGTTCGGTCGAGTCGAAACACGAAAAGTCCCAACGTAGCGGAAGCGGGGGTGGCTACGATCCACGTCACAAGGCTCTCGATGGCAAGGAGGCTGAGCAGAAGGGCGGCGCTTACGCGAAGTACCAGCAGGATCAAAGGGGACGAAAGATAATCGACAGTGTCGAGCAGAGAAGCGAGGAGGTGCGCAAACTCATCGAGAAACCGCTACCTCTGCCAAAGGCTACCGCGAGGCCCGATGCTACCTCGCAGAAAGACGATTACGTCGCTTACATGATGAAGCAGCAGGCTCACAACGCGAAGTACGGCCAGCCTCAGCAGCAACAGACAAGTAGCGAGAAACCGGGTCCTCTGCTCGCTACGCCAAGCCTCGCCACGCGCAATCCGCCGGATTACGTCGCCGGATCGACGAGGGACAAAACCGCAATGGCGAAGAACTCGTCGCAACAAACTCACGTCCAGGTTAACGCTTCAACGGTCAAGAAGTTCGACAACAAGAGTAACGTGAAAAACGGCAATTCACAATTGATAAGTGGCGAACAGCAGGAAACGACGAAGCACGAGAAACGATCGCGTCATCAGCCGGAAGATGAGAGACTCCAGGGCAACGCGATTGGCCAACAACAAGCCTCGAACGTTCAACATACCGGTCAACCCGTAAAACAACACAAGTCGCTATTCAGCCCGGAGAAAACGACGAATCAACGTGAATCACACCCGCGCATCTCGTCACGTTCGTCACGACAGAAAACACCACCAAGTACAGGAAGTGTCACGAGTGCCACAACTACAACCACTACAATAAGCTCCAAAGCCCACGATCGTGTGCCCGATCAATCGGGCAATCTCGATCATTTCACGAGCCTCGATAGCTCTCAGTCGAATAATCAGAACGTAATCCAACATCAGCAGCAACAACAGCAACAACAACAACAACATCATCATCATCATCACCATCATCATCAGCAGCAGCAACATCACTCGCAAACGCAAAATACCCAGGAATCGTCGTCGATAAAAGCGACCACGTCGCACACAAAGCGACATCGAACTTCGAGTATCGCCGACACGACGAAACAACAGCAAACGATAAAAGCCGAGCATCAGATCAAGACGGAGACGGGACAGATGAAGATTGAGAAGCTCGATACGTCGACTAGAATTACGGAACAGCCGATTAAGATCGAGCCATTGATAAAACACGAGCCCGACGATAATCGCGAGACTTACGAGAATATGAAGATGCTTGGACGTGTACCGGAACTTTTGCAACCGATACGTGAAAATCCAAACTCTAGCAACGGACGAGGCGGTAATTCTAACACGATGATCACAGCACCGTGTTCACTCGCGAACGATCTCAAATTGCCCGAATTGATAAAACCGTTCGAGCCAGAGCCACCTGTACGACAGATCGCTCTTACGAACGGTCTCGAGTCTAAGGCTCTTCATCTCGCGAAGCAGCACGAAGACGCGTTGCGCGACTCCCAGGATTCGGGTATATTCTCGAGAAGTTCCCAGGATTATTTGTCACCGAGGAAATCGGCACAGAGCATAAGCGCTCTACTCCAAGAGCCACTTGCCCCGATGCCTTCGTTGCTTCAGTCCATCGACGAGTACGACGCCCAACGTAATCCCGCGTCACAGCCGCCGAGCCAGCCAAGCCAGGAGGGACAAAACTCTTCGCAACGTTCGTCATCTTCATCCTACCAGTACAACGAGGCCCGGGAAGCGCCCGGTCGGGAGACGAGGCGAGAAGTCGGTAACGCGGATGTTTCGGCGATTAGCACGCAAGACAAGGACGTCGTAATCTCAACCGTGGATATAACGGCTCTCGCGGCACCTCCGCAGACTCTACCCGAAGCGACTAATACTCGAGTTCTCAATCCCGCCCAAGCGCCAAGCAACAATCCTCAAGCCAGCCTCGACGATTCTTGCCCGACGACGACGTCAACGACGACGACGACCGCTGCCACGATACCTGTCACCGCGACCTCGTCTAGCGCGAACGCGAGCGCCGCCGCGGCGACGAGCGCGAATGCTCGAAAGTCCGGTCATCACAAGAGCGACAAGAAAAAGAAGAAGGACAAACACAAGCACAAAGAGAAGGACAAGGAAAAGTCAAGGGACAAAAAGAAGCCCAAGCACAAGGACAAGGAAAAGGAAAAACACATAAAGATCACGATACCCAAAGACAAATTGAATCTTACCGGGGAAACTGCCGCGATCCAAACCAACGCGAATCCCAGCCAGTCCGAGGAAAAAAAATCGCCACAGGCTGCCGCTACCGGGCTCAAAATAAAGATACCCAAAGAACGACTGAAGGCCAACAACGAGGCGAGCTCGCAGAGCCTCGTTCAAGCTCCCCTCAAGATAACGATACGCACGTCCGTCAACGAGAACTCCGAGAGTACAGTCAGCATGAGCAGCACGTCGAGTCGAAAGAGAGACAGATCGAACATGGAGCCGCCTAACGAACCACCAACCAAGAAACAATATCCCCATCATCATTCACAGGGTACGAGCACGACGAGCATCGTACCGACAACGACGACGACGACAACGACGACCAACAGCGGGACGACCAATCAACAGCAACATTATCATCATCAGGCGTTGCAGCAGGGATTAACGAGTTTCGTTCAACAGCCTGGACAGAGACCAAACGGACGACATTACACCAGCAATAACAAGGTACGTGGTGGAGCCGGGGCTCGGCAATTCAACGATTTAGCGTCACTACGAGCCCCCTCACTCTCGTCCTCGTTTGCCTCTACTACTACTACTACTACCAATACTACTACTACTTCTACTACTACTTCCACTACCACTACCAATACCACTACTACCGAGTCCTCTCCGTCCGCCGGGCGTATCGATGCCCAGTCCGTGATAAACTGCCAACAACAATCGGAACTCCGTCGACGTCCAACCAGCATCCGTCAAGCTGCGCCCCGCCGCGACACGGATCCCGTCTCACGACAAATTCCAGGAGCCCGAAGCACCTTCGCCGAACACCCGGGCGACCTTGCAAAGTCCCTTCACCTTTCGGCGCGATCCCGTGACGAGCCACACAAAGTGTCCAATCAACCGCGTAACTCGGGTAATCGTCAGGCTAATGGCAATCGCGGCCCATCCGGACGTCCAAACTCAAGAGTCCACGGCGGACGAGCCCCGGGAAATATTAGCCAGGATCCATCCTCTTATTACTTTGCCAATTATCCACCACCGAGCGTTTACAATCATCCGGGCGGCCCGACCTTCAACGTTTATGATCACGCTATGTACTATCAGCAATTTCAACAACAGCAGTACGCATTAGCCGCTGCTGCTGCAGCTGGCATCGCTATTTATCCTACCGGCAACGTCATCATGACGCCCGACGGCGCGATCGATACTTCCGTGCCGCCTCCAGCTTTCCCCACTGGACCGTTGAATCACCCCAGACACGATAACAACAAAAGTTCCGTCGAGTATCCGCCACCCTTGCCCAGTGGACCACCACCCAACTCTTCACCACCACCGCCACCACCGCCACCCGAATAATATTTATCTCCTTTCGCTTCGACGATCTCGCTGAATGACGAGAAAGGGAAAAGAATACGGTTGGAACGGCCATGTCTTTTTGATCGACTGCATTCTTTTCCGAAACACAGTTTTCGGCACCGGCCGAAAACTCACTACGCGGGCGCTGAATTCGTGAATTTTTCTTCCTTTTCTTCTTTCCTATTTTACGGATATCTCGCTTCCAAATAAATTAGACACGGTGGCGATCGGTCGTTCTTGCGGAGGTCTTTCTCCAAATAAAATCCAACTCTCTTCGCGGCCAGGTTTCGATCATAGCTTGAGACACTGATTGACTAAGCCAAACTCCTCGTAGGGACTCCGTTCTCTTCCCATCTAGGATTTCAGAGAAAAAAACAATGCGATGTACTGTTTTTTTTTCTCTTATCCGTCTTATTAATGCAATGAAAAATGGGAAAGCTTTTCCTTTTCCCAGCGATTCATCAATCAAAGCTCCAGTCGAATTTATTTTTCGATCGAGCCCCTTTTTCCGTTAATTTTGCCCCTGCTCAACACGCTATCAGCAGTTCTCCTATCGTTTGTTTTTTCTTGGAGCTCCTTAATTTAGTATATTTCAATTTAACTGCCTATTAGCCAGATGGGTCTGTACGAATAAGCCCAGTGAAGGAAAAACTTATTTAGGTAGAACGCAAAGCACCTTTTCGAGTCCCCGACGTCGCGCTCGATCGAGTCAAGTCCAAAAATTCAAATTTCGCGGTCTCGCGTCCACGTGCGCGCGCCGTTTCGTACAATTGCGTGACACGACGGAACCTCGCGGCGCCACTTGCCCGTGCCGTTCCCGCGCGAAATTCAAAAACATACGCGATCGCTTCTGAGCAGGATCCACTGGCAGAGCGAAAAGACGGGGGGAGGGAAATTTCCATTTCCTTTTTCTCGCACACTTTTCGAAATTATTTCCGAAACTATACCCTCTCCAGTTGCGTCCCTCGCTGACGCGTCTTTTGTCACGCGATGTTGGCAATCATTCGAGAATCATTGCACTTGGAGAATTGCCACGGGAATGCCGCTGCATCGAAATAAATAAAAATAGCAAAGTTAATAAATCGATAAATTTAAATAAAAAAAAGAGATAAAAGGAGGGAAATCCCTGCAATTGGAACGACCGATGCTGCGAACATTCCCGTTTTCTTTCTCTCCGTAGATCATTCCTTTCCCACAGAAAAAAAAAATTGTTTTGGTTTTTTTTCCCCCGTTTTTTCTTGAATGCGTAGCGGAGGAAGAGAAAATGACATGCCGGAACGTTTAGATGAAGCATGGGCACTGTTACACGCAACCGTATTTCTTAATTTACCCCGTTTATTCTTGTACCCACATAGTGTTGGGTATGACGAGGTCGAAGGAGCAAAGAATTTTTTTAAAAGCCGGACCTTGACGAAACAACGAAAAAGAAACTGCCAAACACTTTTTATTCTTTCTCGTTCGACTCTCGGGCAGCATGTTCCACTTATCTTTCTCGTTATTTTATACGTTTTTTTTAAATGGTATTGGAAAATAGTCGACGAGCCGAACGAACAAATGAAACGAGGTCGCGGAATTTCGTCGATTTGAAAATACGACGAAAAGACTTAGAGAGCGATTGTGTTTGTTTTTTTTACAGTCGAAACTTGAATTATATGAGAAACGCCTTTGCTGGCGAAGGTTTTGCTCACGTGTGCGTATATATATATATATGTGCTAACACACATACACATATACATACATACACGCATAGGTCTCAATATTACAACAAAAAAAAACAAAATCAACCTAGAATTTATACGATAAAGCGCGAAGACAAGAGTCCATAAATTACTCGACCGTCACGTGAGAATTTTTTTCTTCCGAAAAGCCAATTTATATTCTCGAAAAAAAAAAAGAGAGAAAAACTTCAACGGGCATACCGACACCGCCGTAACTTGATTAATTTCAATCGAATGAATATTCAACGAGGGAATTGAATTACTTGCGGGGAACATTGAGAGGGCAAGATTGCCCATCGTACTACCGAGCGGTTTTTTTTTTTTTCGAGAGAGAGAAAAAAGCAATTAAAAAGATGGACTCTTGAGAGAGCAGCTGAGGGGTGAACATTTTTACTCGGTAAGTTTTTTTTTTTAATCTGCATAAATGCGTATGTCATATGTATATAAAATTTCTTCTGTACTGGATCGTATCAAAGACGAAACAAAGCGCGCCGATACGCGACGAGTATACGAACGAACAATTGAAAGAATTTTAACAAATGAATAAAAAAATAAGAAACATACCTCGATTGCAAAAGCAGAAAATCAATGAATTCGTGATTTACGATTGAAGAGAAATCATGTAAGTAGTTTTGATCGGAAGAAAAAAAAATATATGTATACAGGCATACACATATGTATATATCATACATAAATATATATAAATATAAAATAATACACGTATGGTGTTTGGAACACTGTACGTTGTATATTGTTATTGCGAATTGCCATTTTGTGACGATTGAATATTATTGTAGAGCTGAAGAAGTAGGAAAAAAATTCATCGCGTGTTGATTGATTAATTTGATTGATTAATCGATTGATTTTTTTTTTCCATTTTTTTAATACAATTATACAACGAGCAACAATTGTCGATGTTTTTTTCCTTCGGTCGGAATATTCTATAGATACGTGTATGTGTGCGCGTGCGTATGTGTGTCTGTTAAATATCAATGATATTTTGTAATCGTAACTAACAATTTGTTACATTCGTAATAATCGTCGTAAATGTTGTGACTATATATATATATATATATACATATATATACATGACACGAATGACATTATTTTTATTTTTCATATTATCGTGAGACGCGGGAATAATCGAGGCCCCGTTTCCAGAAAAGAAGGAAAAAGGCAAAAAAAAAAACAAATTAAACCTCAGTCCGGCAATTATCCTCACGATATGCGTCGATTTTTTTTTTTTCGTGCTGAGAAAAAGAACTTTTTTTTTTTTTTTCATTCCATCATCCAACGAATTTGCTGTTACCGGCGATGGACAATTTTATCGCGGCCTTATTCGTGTTATTGATGTTTTTTTTTTTTGTCGTTTTCATGCCAAGTTTTAGGCGAATTTTAAAGGCGAGACGCGTACTTGACAAAAAAAAAAGTGGTGAATTCAGTGGAGAAAGGTGTGCAGCAACGACAAAAACCGTAGACAATATTGATGGAAAGTGCGAGTGGTCGAAGAAGAATAAAGACGAGAGAATAATGTTGGAAAGATTATTTGCTCAATGCAGGTCGTTTTTTGTTTCTTGTTGTTTTTCACAATGTTCGTTCATTGGAGCAACAAAGAGGAGGAAAGACATAATGAAAGTATAAAGTTTAAAGTCAACCGTGACATTCATCAATAATAATACGCAATCAAAGATTGTAGCGTAATTTACTATCGTCTTAAGTGTCGGTTATTTCGATCAAGTTCGATTCTTCGTGTGCGTGTCCGTGCGACTGCGAAATGTGCGATGAGAGAACAATTAAAAATCGCGATCAAAGCAAACAAACCCAAACAAAAAAAAGCGAATTCTGTTCTGCTTTTTTTTTTTCTTCATTTTGTTGTGGGAGTAGCTAGATAGAAAGAATCGTCGTGGGAATCGTAAAAAAAAGTGCAACGAAATAATAAAAATCTGTTTAACTATATACATATAGTATACACATGCGCGACAGTGTGTTAGGAAGACAAAATAATTGCTAAGGTGTTTCGAACTGAGCTGGGCGAAAGAGATTTATATCTGCATAATAAAAAAAAACGAATAGACAAATATATATATATATATATATATATATACACACACATACGTAAACACATAAATGTATATTAGCTTTTGTACGGCAAATAAGATTAGCAAAAATTGTTGAGCACCGATTGACTCGAAGTAGAAGAAAGTTTCAGCTGTGAAAAGAAAACTTGTGGTCTAAAAATTTCGACGAAAACAGCGTGAAAAATTCACTTTTTTTTTCGCTACAAACCGACAAAAATGTAACGCGAAGCTACGCAAGAGGATTTAACGAGTTGAACAAACAAAGAAAACGAGAACTACCTTCATTGTAATGTCGAAACGATGTGGGTGAGAGATTTGCGAGTCCTCGAAATTCCAATGTTATAACTCACGTAATTGAAAGAGAAAAACGAGAGAACAAAAAAAAACATTTACGAGAAAAAGTAGACGTACATAAGTTATATCAAACTACGAGGAGCAGACGAGGATCTGTTACAACGACAATGAATAAGAAAAAACAGTAACAAAAAAAAGATGAAATAAACCTTCTGTGGAAACGAAAAACAAAGCCTTAGTAATTATTTTGTCTCTTTAACTCATCCATTTATATCTTAAGTATACTATAATACACACACATACACACACACACACACACACACACATATATATATATATATATATATATATATATATGTGTGTGTAGATTTATAGCACCGCTGATGCATTGTGACATTATCATTACAATTATTGTTATTATTATTATAACGATGAAAATTATTTTTACTAACACACTATTCATGGATGATGGAAGAAAAATCGCATCCGTCTCGGCCAAATAATTTACGAAAAATACGCGCCGTTTCATTTGCTCGCTTGGTGTGAAAACTTGACATTGTGGACATTTGGGATTTGCCTGCCGAAAATATTTTTTTTTTTTGTTGCCTAGGCAGTTACGGATCGGAAATAATGCGGAATGCTTTTTTTTTTCCCTGGCGAGTACGAATTTTTGCATGTGTTGCTTGACTACGACCCATTCGTTTTATTAAGCCCTTTGGAAATATCCGTGAAATTGCACTCGATAACTCCCGTGCCACTTTTCTACTTTTTATTTTACAATACGAAATTGGCATGCTTTTTTAAATGAAAGTACGGTAGAGTTGGCTTTTCTTTTTATACGCCAAAGAGGGAAAAGTGGTGTAAGCGTAGACTGAGACTGATGGAACGGTGATTTTGTATGTTTTTTTTTTTGTCGTTTTGTTTGAAGTGTATGAGTACCTATACAAGGCAGGTTCTAGCACAATACAGAAACTTGTTTTTGTGCTAGAACCCTCACTGGGTTTCCGTATTGTGCTAGAATCCG
Organism: Ophion ventricosus; assembly: GCA_963932345.1. Classification (NCBI taxonomy): domain Eukaryota; kingdom Metazoa; phylum Arthropoda; class Insecta; order Hymenoptera; family Ichneumonidae; genus Ophion; species Ophion ventricosus. Next base: position 34,194,812 of record OZ010711.1, on the reverse strand, counting down.
TTCTGAACTTTTGTTTTTGTGCTGGAACCCGTACTACACTTCTGTTTTGTGCTAGAACCTGCTTTGTATAACTACTTGTGTTTCTTTGTGCAATGTTGCAACGAAGCAAGTGACACTAAAAACAGATTGATGTGTAGAAAAAATGTGTAGCTATAAACACTGCAACCTCTCCGATCGACAACTCCATAGATCAAATCAGCACCCACTAAGTACCGAATATCGATCGGTTTAGCGCATGGTGAGAGAAGGCTCGAAGCATGCTAGATAATAAGAGAGGGATTGGAGGGGTACTGCTATCCGCTACTCCAGCTGCGCAGAGTTGGCTTTAGTAGATGGGGCGCAACCTTCACGCTTGCAAGTGTAATGCGCAGCCGATCCCGCCACTGTGCCGATTAGAGAAGTCGTAGTGTACGCCTCCGTGTGTGTGTGTGTGTGTGTGGGGAAAAATGATTTTGAAGACATTCGTTCTCGAGGAAGGTTCGCTGGAAAGTTAAATGTCCCCGCTACTCAATATTATATGAACCCCGACGTCTCCAAAATCACGTTTTGATAAATGTAAGCATCCTTATATGAAGGTCAGTTCAAGAGTTATCCGCAAAACAACCGGATGTGCTGATGGCTAATATTGCATAGATGTAATGGTTTCAAATCATTCTTTCCCCACGTATATATGTTTGTCTGTCTTACAGTTAAAACCCATTTTCATTTGAAACGCGATTTCAGTCAAAACGCGTTTTCCCTAATAAAAACTAGTTCTTACTGAACGCCTCCGTTATAACTAGTATTTCATAGTTAAGCTATATTTTATGATAGATAAATTTGAATTTTAAGACTCGCGTTAAATCTATACATTTTTAACTGATTCATTTCGTTAGAACTAGTTTGTTTGGCTTTGCTAGTTAAAGTTAGTTTATTAGTTACTTAGTTAAAACTAATTTTAACTAACTAATTTCAACTAACTAATTAGCACTAATGAGCAACTAATTTCAACTAATTAATTAGCATTAATAAGCAACTAATTTTAAATAACTGATTGGTACTAATTAGTAACATTTGAATGTTAATTGACACTAGTTTTAGCAAACAGTCGGTTTAACTAAAAACTAAGCGAACTCAAACATTTTAACTGATTCATTTCGTTACAACTAGTACGTATGGATTTGTTTGGTTTTTTAGTTACTTAGTTAAAACTAGTTTTCACTAGTTAGTTTAACTAAGTTAGTTAAAACTAGTCAGTTTAACTAAGTTAAATAAAACTAGTCAGTTTAACTAAGTTAATTAAAACTAGTTAGTTTAACTAAGTTAGTTAAAACTAGTTAGTTTAACTAAGTTAGTTAAAACGAGTTAGTTTGACTAAGATAGTTAAAACTAGTTTGTTTGACTAGGTTAGTTAAAACTAGTTAGTTTGACTAAGTTAAAACTAGTTAGCTTGACTAAGTTAGCTAAAACTGGTTATTTTAACTAAGTTAGTTAAAACTAGTTCTAACTATTTAGTTTAACTAAGTTAGTTAAAACTAGTTTTAACTAGTTAGTTTAACTAAGTTAGTTAAAACTAGTTTCAACTAGTTAGTTTAACTAAGTTAGTTAACACCAGTTTTAGCTAACGACCACATTTATGTATCAGCAAATTCTAGCTTTCACTAGGAAAAACTAGTTGTAACGAAGGCGTTCAGTCAGAACTAGTTTTCAATAGGGAAAACGCGTTTTGAATGTAAAATATATATATATATAATACATACTTACCTACATAATTCACAGACCTATTTTTCTTCCCCTCAAAAGCAAACAACTTTCATCTTAAACCTATTTTATTGCAATCCGTACGTTTTTAGATATTAGCTTGTAACATTTCAAATGGACCACCCTGTATATATATATACATGTATAGATATAAGTGCGAACAAATTTTTATCATCACGTGGCAAGTTTCTTGTTAAATTGCAACGGCTAATTTTTTTCTTCTTTTTTCAAACGTTGATGAGAGACGCGGCAGTAAAAATATTGCTCATATTGTGCAATCGAAAATTTGTACACGTGGGTGTGAGCGTAAAGAGCAACGATAGAGAGAAGGATTGTGTGTTCCGCACGGACATGACGACGCCACCTGAACTCTCGAATCCAGCATAGAATTTTTTTTTTTCTCAATGTTTCAGGACAAACACACCTCGTCGTCGTCGAGTCATCACAAGAGTACGAACAAGCTGACGCAGCAGCAGCAACAACAGCTCTTGTTGCAGCATCAACAACAACAACAGCTGCAGCTGCAACTGCAAATGCAATTGCAACAGCAGCACCACCAACACTCGCATCCAACGTAGTAGTACGCGAAGCAATCACGACACGCTATACCGCGCTGTAAAGATGCTTAGGAAAGAAAGAAAACGAAAAAAAAAGATAAAACAAAAAAACTAAAACAAGAGAAGAAAGGGAAGAAAAATAATTGTAAACGAATCGTCCAAACGGCAAAACTGTGGGAGAGAGATTTACGGCGAAGAAAATAAAGTATGATAATCGTGCATTTATTGGGGAAAACGAATCCGGTGGAGAATGACGTAACGAAGAACATTGAGGTTATGCCTAGAGGTGCAACGCCATTTTGTTTCGTTACGCCATTTTGTCTACGGGCGCGCGCGCGCGCGCGCGTCTGCCTCATCGTAGTAGTAAAATGAACAATTCTCGTTTCGCGATGAGACGACACACGCCCGAGTGCAAACGTCTGTGCCAGTTTAGCCACGATCGTCTTTAAGTTTCCTTTTTTTTTTCCTTTTTCTTCGTTATCAATCAATATTATTGTAGTAGTTTAATTTAAAAACAAGCGAGAGAGAGAGAGGGAGAGAAACGAGATCTCCCGGTCCTGGAACGCAGGCTCGTACACAACATACTTCCGGTAGTGAAAACACACGAGAGTGCGATAAATGATAATACAAATCGAATTAAAACGAATAAAAACGCTCGCATTTTTCATAGCGCCCTCCTCCCGAGACACACAAACCCATGTTGCCGTGAAAAATTTAGGCAGCGAGGGAGAAACGAAAAATAAAAATAAAAACAAAAAAAGAAACACGTGTAAGATTGTATAGAGACGCAAGCTGGCGCCTTACGTTAGCCAAAGTTCAACGTAATCGGAATTATATAAGAGTTTGAAAAAAAAAGAAAAAAAAAAGAAGGAAAACACGAAACCACACGTCTCCGATTAGATAAACGAAGAAATGATTATTAACACATAAATAAAAAAAATTAAACAAAAAAAAACAATATAAATATATATAGGTATATATTGCGAGAGAAAGGAAAGAATTCAATCACACGAAGCAAACCGTGCGCGCGCGTTCGAGGCGAAATTCGAAGAGAGGATAAATAATTATACTAATGAGAATACTCTTACTCAGGTGAAAATAGATTTTTTTTGCGCTAATAACGAATAAGCGCGAACTCGAATTATCCCCGATCATCCCTTAAAGCCCACCCTCCCGAAAACGCAAAGAGAAAAAATCTCTCCCCCCCCCCCCCCCCCACTCGTCAATAGATTTTCATTATCTCTCGATTTTCTTGTCGGTTCGAGAAATATTTATTCATCCGTCTTTATGCCTTTTTTTCAGTTTTGTAAATAGTCATTCATATTCAGCTTTCATTCCTCGAAGAATCGACATTTAACTTTTTCAGCCCCCCCCCGCTCCTGCCCCTGTTCTTTCCATACACGATAGTTACATTATAATGTAGCGATTAATCCAATTATACTATATGCCACTTAGTATAATTCAAACTATTGGTAAACCATCATTATTGATTATTAAACTATTATTATTATTATTATTATTATATTATCATCAGACTGTAAATAAAATTATTTTGTATGCCAAAATAAACCAAATGGATGAGACTCTGCGACCGAAGGCTGAGGGAACGAGAAAGAGAGGAACATTGAAAAAAATTCCGATGTAAGATGAACGCGAGTGTGCGCGCACAGCCGGAGCAATTGATTTTAACATTGCATACGATGTGCTGATGCACGTGTGCATGAACAATTTCGAAACACGATTTAACATTGGTGCAATTGGTTATACGAAGTAATATGAGAAGAAAAAAACGTGATATGAAAAACAAACAAAAAAAAAAAAAGAAACAAATGAAAAAGGCAGAAAAAAAGTGGCTGGAAATAAATTTTTTGTGGCAGCTCGGAGATCTTCGTCGTTTGTCCTGTAATCGATCGATTTAATTAATCGAGTTCGTAGATTTAAGAGGAAAATGAAAACGGCAAAAAAAAAAGAGAGAGTAACTAATGATAAACAAATTTAAGGACACTGCATATCGTGAGAAATTCTGTCGCGAGGCCTAATTCGCTTCTGCGTTAAGCTTTTAGTTAGATTTAAAAGAGGAAGAGAGAGAGAAAGTGAGAGAGAAAAAAAATTACAAAATAATGAGGAAAAAAGCCCAAAAAATACGCGAAGAGAACGAGTGAAACGAAAAATTTTTGAGGTACGCACCTGACGAAAATAAATAAAATAAAGACTTATAGACGTAAAAGAAAAAACACATTGTTATCGCCGAAGAAAGAGAGAGAGGGAGAGAGAGAAAAGCGAGCGGGAGTCTGTAAAATAAAGAGAAAAAAAAAACGGATTCGGTAGTTTTCTTTCGCGAGCCTTTGACTGTCGATTTTTTTTTTGGTCTTCGAACGTGCCTGACTTTGAAAAGACGAAATATTTCGGTAAACGCTGTTGGGAATTTACATTCGAAGATATCGGTGTACAAAAGTTTTTGTTTGTTTTTTTTTTTTTATTCACAAGGGCGAAGAGTGGTCTGCTTTCGTAACAAGAGATTGTGGGTGTGATATTTCACTTTAGTGTTTGTAAAATTACGCGATACTACTCGCGTTAGATGCGATTCTGGGCCACAAGTCAGCGCACTCCTTGGCAACCGGCCCCGTTATCGCGGAACCCTTCATCTCGCCTTTGTTGTTGACAATAACGCCCGCATTGTCCTCGAAGTATATGAACACACCGTCCTTCCTGCGAAACGGTTTTCGCTGGCGGATTACTACCGCTGGCATCACTGCAAAAAAAAAAAAAGAGACAAATTTACAGAGTCGTCATCGATCTCTTTCTTTTCGTTTACTTTTGTTCGTATTCAGCAAAGCTCGATCGGAGCGCGCTAGTCACGAGGAAAGAGTGTGCCTCGAGATTGAAGGCAAGTGGATTATCGGGATTGTTAATTTTTTTTTTCATTACTCCGATAATTTTATCACGATTTTATAACGACAAGTGAATGGAGAAATTATTGTTCGCGTTAGAGTTACTGTGAAAGAAAAAAAAAGAATTGTACGCAGTTTTTGCGCTTCTGATAAACGGGATTGTCGATCGAACACAAATAGTCGAGGGTTTGGAAAAATGTCATTTATCAACGGGAGTTAAGTGAAAATGGTGCATTTTTCGGAAATACTTCTTGGCAATTGAAAAATATCATTTGGGTCTGTCTTGTACTTGAAAATTGCTTGGGTTTGTCTTTTACCTAAATATTATTGTTTGAGTTTGTCCTGCACTTAAAAATTATTGTTTGGGTTTGTTTGATACTCAACTCCTATTGGTTGGGTTTATCTTGTACTTAAAAATTATTGTTTGGGTTTGGTTTGCACTTGAAGATTATTATTTGGGTCTGTTTTGAGTTCGATTATTATCGTTTGGGTTTGTCTTGAACTTAAAAATCATTATTTGGGTTTGTTATTGCTATTGCTGAGAAAGAAACAACCACTATTGCTTGGGTTTGTCCTGTACTTGAAAATTATTGTTTGTGTTTGTCTTGCGCTTGAAAAATATTTTTTTTGGATTGTCTTGTACGTGAAAAATATTTTTTTGGGTTTGTCCTGTTTTTGTCTTGCACTGAAAAATGATTATTTGAGTTTGGCTTGGACTTAAAAATCATTGTTTGGGTTTGTTTGGCACTCAACTATCATTCTTCGGGTTTGTCTCGCACTCGAAAATTATTGTTTGGGTTTGTCTTGTACTTGAAAATTATTGTTTGGGTTTGTTTGGGTGTCTTGTACTTGAATATTGTTTTGGGTTTGTCTTGCACTTGAAAATTATTGTTTGGGTTTGTCTTGCGCTTGAAAAATATTTTTTTTGGATTGTCTTGTACGTGAAAAATATTTTTTGGGTTTGTCCTGCACTTAATAATTATTGTTTTTCGTCTTGCATTGAAAAATTATTATGTGAGTTTGTCTTGTACTTAAAAATCACTGTTTGGGTTTGTTTGGCACTCAACTATCATTGTTCGGGTTTGTCTTGTACTTGAAAATTATTGTTTGGAGCTCAATCATTATTGTTTGGGATTCTTCGATACTCAACCATCATTGATCTGATTTGTCTCATAGTTTAAAATAACTGTTTGGGTTTGTTCAGTCCTCGACGAGCGAGCGATGGATTTCAAAATTCGGAAAATTCCTCCCTTCTCACAAATTGGAGTAACAAGATCCTATCTTTTTTTCTTTTCTCTTGTCCAAAGTTGCGATATTTCAGAATTTGCTCAAGAAGCGAAGACACAATCGGGTGATAAGAATCTTTTATCAATTTTTCTCAAAGACTGTGAAACATGCGGCAAAACGAAGAGACCCTCGATCTCCGTAGTTTCACAGACCAGGTGGAGTATCCGACCAGTCGAGGAGAAAAAGTCAATACAAAAGAAGAGATATCTATCCCTGCGACTCGATCGGTAAATTACATTTTTTTAAACGACCTAACGAGTAAAAAACTTTTGGGAACATTGTTACGATTTGCCTCACCCTTTTTCCTGAGTTCGGGCTTTCCCTTCTTGACTGTCGCGACAATCATGTCACCGGAGCCTGCGGCAGGCAAACGGTTGAGGCGTCCCTTGATGCCCTGCACGGCGATGACATAAAGGTTCTTCGCTCCTGTAAAGCGGCAAGTGCACAGACGCGAATTAGCACAGATTTTTCGTAAATCTCGATGAAAAGACCAAAAGAAAAAGCCAAAGACGAAAGAAACATGGCGATGTGATAAAGAATGCATTTGGAGGTTATGTTTGGTGACGAGCTTCTTCAGTCTCGTCGCAAGCTTGACAAAGATCCAATTACCCGTATTGTCGGCACAATTGATTACCGCACCGACCGGAAGACCCAACGATATCCGGAACTTGGCTCCCGCGGATCCACCACGTCCTTGGAAGAACAAAAAAAAAAAAAGAAGACAAAAACGATTAAGTTTATACCGAACGCAAGGTATACGAAAGTTAGGTTAAGCACGTAACAACATTGACACAAGGTGATTCGGGTAGCCCGTGTCACTTCGCTTTCCCTTATTGTCACGTTAACTCGGTTTTACGAAAAAAATCTTTCGCCACAATTGTACGTTGTTAATAGCGACAAACGTATTTCACACTCGCGTACGTGGATGCTCGTTATTATCACGGATTATCACCGATTTCACGAACAATTTTCAACGACCTACCTCTCTTCGACATCTTGGCGTGTTTGAAAGAGACTGAAACGAGGCGCTTGTCGCGCAACAAAATTCGCGCAGCCTCGAATTTCCGGAAAGATCGCGTTTGATTGTCGCTACGTCGTGCGCACTTCCGCTCATTTGAACAAGGACAAATCAACGCGTAACAAATCGGGACTTTGTCAACTTTGCTCAATCGTTGAAGCTTTCGTCGTAGACGTATAAATTAGAAAAAAAAGGGTCTTAATTATAATTGTATAATGTTGAAAAAAGCTTACGAAACATTGACCAAAGACGACGACGAAGTTCCGTTGAGGACTAAACTCAGAGATGCAGTTTTTTCGTCCATCAAACTTCACGAGGTTAGTTGTCAAAAGATGCATTTAATTTATCAAATAACTGTCAATTTATTATTTGATTGTCGGTTATTGGATTAAACAATTATTGTTTTTTATTATGATTATAATTTTTTAATCAACTTGAGTTAATTTGATGTCAGTGCTGTAGGTATTGGAATGCTTGTCGTGTACATTTTTTCGACCATTTTTCATCGTTAATAACAATAATAATAATAACAAAAGTTATAAATAAAATAAATATCAAATTAAAGAAATAAAATAAACAAATCATAATAATAAAATTAATAAGAAATGATCAGAATAATAATAATGTATATATTGATAAACATTTGAGCGCATATATTCATTTATATACAATGTACCAACTTAAAACAATAAAAAATTGTTAATATTTTTGTTTCTTTAGAACGACGATCCCCTTGCCTTCATGCACGACGCTGTCGCAATTTGCGGCAGCAACAATCGAAATGTTCACGGTAAATAGTTGACCGAATTTTCTACATCCCCCTCCCCTCCTCAAATATATACACAGACACACACACGATTGCTTCATCGTTTCAATCTTATCGGGTTTGTTCCTAGAAAAAAATAAATAACAAAAAAGAAGGAAAAATATTGCGACATCAAATGCCGCAAGTTTTGTTAACAGACGCGATGGAAATGGAGCGCGGAGGTAATTTGATTTTAAGTTAACAAACGGTACTCGCAAATTTCAAGCACTATATAACCTCAATACTGACCTTTAATTCGTCCAATCTGCACATTTGCTCGATCAAGGGAACAAATTCTTCATGTTCAACAGTCACTTCAAGAAGAGAACAAATATTTCTTTATTCTCTTGTATTTATTATTTGCGCGTCCCGGCAAATCGCGAAAGAAGAACATAACCTCGAAAATGTCGGTTTTGTCGAATATTCAGTGTCCTGGTCGTAAATTATTATCAATAATTAATCAATTCGAAATCGAGTATGAATTTGTTACCCGATTTCTCGATCGGCATTTGAAAATATGCTCCGCTGTGATATTTCTTCTTTTCGTGGGCGATCGCGCTCGTCGTAACGACCAGCCCAGGAGCCGTGGCCCCAGATGATACACGTTTATCAGCCCCACGAAGTGGAGCAAATACTTTTGCCGGACAACGCCAACACGCTAGCCGTCCAGGCTTTCTTGCGTATGTGCGGTCTGATGTACCAGATAGAGCCGCGCAAGAATGCAGAATATATGTCGCCGTCCGGTCGAGTGCCATTCATAAAGTGCGGCGCCTTCGTGCTCTCAGATTACGAGAACATCGTCACTTTTATCAGCAACAAGGGCACAAATTTGTCGCACGATCTTACGGATCTAGAGAAAGCCGATATGAGGGCGTATATATCGCTGATAAACAACGGCCTGGCCAACGCCGAACAGTACATCTGCTGGATCGATCCGTTGACGTTGAACGAAGTAACGAAGAAACGATACGGCAGCGTGTATCCTTGGCCTCTAAATTATATCATCAACTGGGAGAGGGAGCGTCAGGTCACTAAGAGACTTAAGGTACTGGGCTGGGCCAACAAAAGTCTCGAAGAGGTCTACAACGAGGTGAAGATGTGCTGTACGGCGTTGACCGAGAGGCTCGACAGAAAGCCCTACTTTTATGGTGAAAAGTGAGTATGGCAATTTTTCAATATCAAGGAGCTATTCGACAGAGCTTGAGAACCATGGAGCTGGACGGAGATTCGAAAATAGGGGTAACAAACATTGGCATAGTCAGGGGAGAGACTGTGGTGGGCACGGCCCATTGAAGAAAGCACAGTGACTGCCCCTTCCCCGAGAAAAAAGTCAATCCAAAATAGTTGAAGTCAAATAATCGATTAATTTAAATTTCAGCCAAGCAAGCATAAAGAAATCTATACATATAAAATAGTTCTGTAACTGACTGACTGACGTATGGATAACGCACAGCCTGAACTGCAAAAGTTACAAACATGAAACGTGAAAGGTATAGAGGTGCAGTGAGAAAGGATTTTTTTGAAAATCAACTCCTAAGGGGGTGAAATGGGGTGTAAAAGTTTGTATGGAAAATTGTATTCCTTGCGCATAATTTAGAATTTTTTAAAACAACCCCTAATTAGTATAAATATTCGTAAACAAAATTTTTTTAATCAACTAAAAAAAATTTATTATTTTTAACAAGTTCATTTTAACAGAATTTTTTTAACTTTAACAAATTTTAAAAAAATAGTAACAAAATTTGTTTAATTTTAACAAAATTTATTTTTTTATCTTTAAATTTTTAACACGATTTTTTTAAATAACCCCGTTATTGGTATAAATATTCTTCAAAATAAATAATAATAACCCATATTTTAGGATTTTTAAGGCAACCCCGTAATTAGGGGTGCAACGGGGTGTTGAAGTTTGTATGGGAAAATCCAATCCCCTGCTTTTATCACAATGAAATTCGGAAGACACGTTCCTTAAAGGATTCTTTTTGCGGAAGGCTGTATTTTGTGGACGCATAAGCCAGGGCTCTTTTGAATCATTAGTAGATTGCAGTGGCGCTTAATAAAAATAAGTTACAATCAATTATTATACCCAACGGTGAAAGAGACTGAAAAATTTCGCATAAATTTTGTAGATTTAGACATTTTTCGAAAATGACACGATTACTGTAATGAATTTCGAGTCCTCCACTTCAGATTATTATTTTTTTCACACGAGCGTATTGATAACGTGTATTAAATGTTATATCAATGTGTATTTTTCATTCATTTTATGTTAAACAAATTTGATAAATTTGACGACAACGCACAAATTGCGAGTTTGTTTTTTTTTTGTTCACGGTTAGCGACAACCCAAACAAACTCCCGCAGTACATTGAAGAAAAAAACATTTACTTTTCTTTATTGAACCAAATCGATTCTGAACGATAAATGTTAAATGTTTTTTGACAGTAAACGTTAAAAGTTTCTCCAGGTGAAGAGTCTATAAGCGGACAGTAAAATGCCTCATTGTCTTCTGTCCAACAGGCCCTCAGCGATCGACGCCCTGATCTACGGTCACGTCAAAGCAATCCTCAAATTTCCAATCCCGACACCCTCCATCCGTCGACTGGCCAACGTCCTGCGCAACTTTCCCGATCTCGTTAATCACGCGATCAATATATCGAGTCGTTTCTTCAATGAGAAATTCAACGAGTACTTCCCGTTCGACGATGATTACGAGTTTTTGGACGATGCCTCGTCCTCGGCGTGCTCTTTGAACGAATCACTCGTAGATCCGGACGAAATCCTCGTATTCCTGCACAACCATTATCCATGCTAATCAGTATCTGAATAATCATCAGCCAACATCTCCATTCGTTGATTTTCATTGTATCAATATAATGGCAGAAATGAAAAATTAAATTTTGTTTAATTTTTAGCACAAATTAAATGTTATTTTATTTAAAAAATGAATTGAATTTTAATTCATTTATAATACGTAATGAAATTTTATTTAATTAATAAAGCAAATTAAATAAAATTTAATTTCGTATTATAACGAAATTGAATTTGACTTAATTTATGAAACAAATTAAATTTTATTTAATTAACAAAGGAAATTAAATTTTGTTTAATTTATAAAACAAATTGAATTTTGTATAATTGAATTTGTTGTATAAATTAAACAAAATTTGTCGTGCTGCAAAATCAACTTGTCATGGCAATTCTCGCATTGTGGCCTCTTCTCGTGCAGAGCTCGCTTTAAACGCATCAATCGTAGTCGATAACGATCCTTAGTGTTGGTTTCTAATGCTTTCAGCAGCACGTAATGCACGACAGCCTTTCTTGGGTCGTTTTCCGCGCTCCTTGGCCGTTGAAAAATTCACCACGCTGAAAGCTGCGAAAGCACTCTTCGCACAGTGTACTCGATTGAAGATCTTCGGCGGACGCTTAATCGAGCAAACGATGCGTTTCCGCGGTCGATTTCTTCGCCAGGAAATAATCAGGCATAGCTTCCCGCAAATGCGACTTATTTGGAACAAAAATTTGCCGTTGTAAACACAATTAAGATCGACGATGTTACCGCGTCGCACGAATGTCATCTATGGTGTTTCAGGGGGACTTTATTTATGATCCCCAAAGATTTTGGCGCTTTAAGGAGTTACGACCATTAAGAAGAATCCAACTTTCGGGCCTGAAATTTTTATACGATGTTGACGAATACGTTATGCACCCTTTGGACAAATTTGAGCTATATTGACCGTTCAGTTTTTTTCGTAATAAAATTGCAAAGTCGAGCACTTTGAGCTAGTGAAGCACGGCGTCTTATGGAGACGATCGGCCGGAAGTGCGGTGATCACGGTTTTTCTGCTCACGTATCGAACTAAGGTCGTTGGAAAACTGAAATTTGATGAATTAGACATAATAGATATTGTAAAAAATAAAAAAAAATCGAACTTCATCGTGTAGTTTAAGCACTACATTATAAAACGGTTTCAACTTCCGGTTGAATATTATCATAATGACGAAATAGCACCCATAGACTTGCCAACGTCCGGCGTAACAGCTGATTCTTTTGGCGAGCATAACCTAGCTCTGCTTGGAAATCGTCGTGAAGACGAGTCGCCACAAAACGTAAAATTTTACCTATAATATTAATTCCGCTGAGGTCATTCGGGGCCATTTAAATAAGATTCCGATAGATTTGGTGCAACGTTTTTTAGTCCGTTTTTATGGTGAAACTGTCATTGTGAATATGACGGAGACTACTCCAGAGTCATTGAGGATCTAATTTTTCAATTTTTATTAGTAAATATGCAATAAATAAAATATTTACCACAAATTTGGCACTTTGGGATCGACAATACGAATATTCAACATAAGTTAACATAAATCAGGACCCCCATGCGGTAACATAAATTTAGTCTCTTTGTTGATCCTGAAGAACTATTTGTACCTCCTTAAATGGTGCCTGCATAATAAAATCTACATGCCCTCCAAATTTCACGTTTCTACATTTAACGCTTTAGGCTGGCCGATGATGAGGCAGTCAGTCAGCCTTTGTTAGGACTTTGCCTTTCATATATATAGATAGATAGATAAGTCGAGCAATAATAAAAGTTACTTCTGTTATGTACGATGTATTGATATAATTCCAGATGTCACTTGTAAAAAGTATGCTCTGAAAAATAGAGTTATCCTTCGCGAAAGTTGCCAGTGACTCTCACAAATAACCATAAAAAATCTAAATCCAGATCTGATATTAAGGCGGGCAACCACTTTAAGAGATCGAAAATCACATGACTCTTTGGATCTTTTTGATTGTGAAAAAAAACGCAAATTTCCGCAACTCTGACAATAATTTATTCATATCTTCATACATCTCTGGTAATTTTTCCAAGTTATTTCATGCATTAATTGAGGTGTAATCCGCTGTGTCCCTTGGCGTGTCGTCATCGTCGTTGTCGATTTGCGGCAATTGTGCAGCTCGCAAATCGCATTTGAAATAGTCCAACAAATTTTTATACATTCTTAAGATATTTTTTGAGAAAATGAATCTAAATTTTAAATTAAAAAAATCGATAATTGAATGTTGGAACGTGTTTGAAAAAAATGATCGATGTTTAGCATTTTTTCCCGGCATTTCGCAATAATAAATATGTTTTAAACAATCTAATCTTTCCAACTTTAGGTTCATGTTTTAATAAATTATATTATGAAAACGTGTTCCAAATTTGAAGATGATCCGTCAATTAGTTGTTGAGTTATGATTCCCGCAAATTGCAAAAATTTCGTTTCGAGCAAAGCACGTTTAAAGTTTCACAAACGAAAAACTCAAAGTCAAATGTGTTTAATCAAATGATAAAGTGTCTTACCGATTAATCAGCGATTCCAGCACCATACAGCAGTTCTTCTTCCTTATGCAACTCATTTGAAGCTTGCATTTCCTTTTTACGAGCTTTTCAAGCTTCGTTTGTCTCTAATAAACTTTTTCTATTTTGCCGAGCCACGCGCATGTCATTCATTTGCTCGGCATATCCGTAGCTCTGCCTGCCAACTACGATTTGTAGTTGATTCATAACCATGAGTAGGGCTGAATTTCCTTCATTGAATAAAGTAGCAGCAAGAAATGCCGCTACCTCGATTATTTTGTACCCAGAACGGAGATGTTTTAGACCTAATCGCCAAATGGTCGAGTTTGGGTTTGTTTGGGTTATGAAAACCCAAACAAACTACCTAACTGAGCGCTCGTGGATACCTGAGCACGCTTGGGAGTCGAGCGGAGAGTCTTTATCATTTATATACATATCGTTAGAAGGAATCCGAATATCGTTTTCAAATTTTCAGGGTGTATTCTCAGGATATTTTGCTTTTATGAGAAAAAAAAATGATTTTTTGAAGCATCTAAAGTGGTTGCCCGCCTTAAAAAGAGCGGACAGAGTTAGAACAAGAGCAAAAAATAAATCATTCCCTGCCGTAGTACTTTACAACCCACCGTGGAGGCAAATCCAATAGCTTCTTCTTCTTCATTTTGACTGGCTAGTGACCAGCCTGGCCACTGGTGGTTACCGCGCCGGCCATTGGACGAAATCCAATAGCAAACTCGCAGGAAATCAAGAGCGAAGTAATTGTTTAAGTTTGAAGCTATACTTTGACCGGCCATATTGAAATATCGCTGCGCCACTTCCAAGACGCCAAAGTCGCAAATGGACTTATCATTATGTTGATTGCTAACTTCCGCCTCGAGAAAAAGCCCACCTAAACGCCATCTATTGCCAGTGGGCGCTTTCATATGCAACCACCTAATCGTCAATATATCAAATAATGCAATAATCAATAATACAAATCAATATATCAATTGAAATCTCGAGCATCTTGGTTCGTTCGCGGACCGGATATGACCTCAAACATTATTTTTTCAATATTCGTAAAAGTGTGATGTAATCATTGTCGCACAGAGGCCCGAAGGAACTGGACGCTCTGGTGTTCGGTCATCTCTTCACGATCATCACGACACCGCTGCCGGACAACAGGCTCGGCGAGATAGTCAACGAATTTCCGGAACTCGTTGGCTTTTGCAAGAGGATCGAGAATAGGTATTTCGTTGAGAAGGAGGAATAGGGTTTGCAGAGCTACTCGAGCTTCGGTCGTGTCGGGATCACCTACATGGATTGCGAGAGATTACGCTTTCTCTGTTACGGCGATGTGTCCAACGACGAGCGGAGGTCCTACGAGCCACGTGGACTAAATTGTTCCGTGCAATGAGCGCGCTTCTCGTATTCTTAGCTCGCAATCGTGACGAGGGAGAAAATTACACGCGCTCTCATTCGCAATGATCGATACGCCGGAAGCCCGAGTAACTCTGAGACGAAAACAAAAAAACTAAAAGAAAAAGTTAAAAGTCCGAATGGGATTTTGTAAACGAATAGTCGCCATAGACGAGAGAGAATTGCAATCACGTCGGATAGTTTTTACTAGATTCTATCTATATCGTTATTAGGGTATGCCGAAAACAATCAACGATATAAACATTTTTATTTTATATTTTATTTTATATTGGTATAAAAAAGAATGATCACCAAATGTGAACTCCAGCTCAGGTCTGAGCAGCAGCGCTTGAGCATTTTTTTCCCTCCCATTTGAACAACACGAAGAATTCGCTCGTCGCGTACTAACACGAATATCTCAACCGATTAAGGCAGTATTGTTGTCTAGAGCGCTGTCTTCGAAGCGATTTTTAGGATACAATAACGTTGAAACTGTTCCAATTTTCTTTCTGAATTTTTTTACACACGTTTGTTAAGCCTTCAAGAATATGTAGAAATAAAAAAAAGCAAATTTATTATCATGTACTTTTGTAAATTTGTTTACAAAGGTGCGTGGAAAATCGCCCCAATTGACGATTTTCACGTCCTAGAGATGACGCAGCGATATTTGAATATGGTGGATTGTAAAGATGCTACTGCAGTGACTTATTTATTTTCTGCTCTTTTTAATATCAGCTCTGGGTATCAATTATTTAAGATTATGAGAGTCACTGGTAGATTTTAAGAAGGAATAACTCTATTTTTCAGAGCATACTTTTTACAAGGAACGTCTGAAATTCTATTAATACACTGTATATTACAGAAATAACTTGACATTGCTCGATTTATTATTTATAAAGATACAAACGTGGAAAGGAAAAATCTTGTGGAGTGAAGTGCTGACTACACACTCTCATCGATGGCCTAAAGTGAGTTATTTTCATAGCCAACAACTACCCGAAAAAAAAAACTTTATCTTTGGGTGGCTTATGGAGCGACATCTCACTTGTATTGTTCGTCTTGCATCCTGGTGCAGAGCAGATCCTCGAGTAATTCTTCGTTTTTCAAATGTTGTCCATTGTTATCAATGTATTTTGACAATGTTTCCTATACGAGTAGAGCTTTTGCCTTAAGCTGCGAGGGGTGCCAAAACTTTTGGGGATCGCGAATTGGCGACCAGTATCGTGACGTTGCATCAATGTGAAAAAAAGCAAACATATTCTAAATCGGTATGAGTGATGTTTGGTACCAGATTCAAGAAAAAATTACAAAATAGCGGCATAATTTATCTTAATCTAATCTTGATTATTAATTTTTCCTATTTTGCTGACCATTTAACGAGTTATATGTAAATTTAAAAAAATATATTTCTAATCAATTCTGCTACCAATGTGAAAAAACAGTCCACTGAAGGTGTATGCTGAATCTAAGCTCAAATCGGCCAATTCGGTATCGAGATATCGTGGTTGTCGATTTGAAAATCATAGTTTTGAAAAAAAAAAGCGTTTAAAGTTTGCTGCGTCTCGACCGCGCTCCTCGAGCGTACTCCTTATAATTTCTATAACTCGGCTAATTGTATGAGTATCATAAAATAGTTTTCACACACGTATCCAGAAAGATCTGTAGAATAGAAAGAAATAAAAAAAACGATTTTTTTTCAATTTCCAGACAACAATACTGCCTTAACATTCGTCATATCCGGTTGAAAATTATTAATCCGATCGTAACAGATTCAAAAATCTTTTAAATCGAATTGTCATTATTTTTACTCATACTGCAGCTAGTTGAAAAAAGAGCCTGTTCCGAATTTTCCACAGAAATAAATTCATTTTTTAAAATAGCTCTGTGTAAAAATAATATCGAGATTAAAAAAAAAAGTTGTTCAAAAGTGTAAAGGCTCTAAACATTTTTGTTCGAGTTTGCAAGATATTAATCAATTTTTGGAGAAATAAATCGACCGCTGCCATTGACACTAGATTTCGAAAACTCAATTTAACATTCATTTTTCTCCATCTAACAACTTCTGGTGTTGAAAGTTCATTTTTTCCGGCTTACCCCAATACAAATTCTCCGTATAATCTTCACGCAGAATTTATCGAGAATGTTGGCTCTAATTATTATTCTGTTTAAATAACATCTACACGCTACTTTTCGAATTGACGAATCGTTAAATATATTTGGTAAGATTAGTACAAAATATACGTTAACAGCATTAGCCTCATGGTGTCGAACTTTTTCAGCTTTTTTTCCCTTCACACGGTAGCGATCGAGTAGTAAAAAAAATAGAAAAGAGTTTGTAGAGACCGCGAAGTGATATGTAACGCGCACAAAGAATTTACCGCGTGCAAAAGGGTCTCTCTCTCTCTCTCTCTTACTCGCTCGATAAGAGAGTACACCGATCAACGTATTGATTTGTGTCATCGGGGGACGAAATTCAACGAGAAGGGACGATTGGTCTAACGAAGCGCTTTTTATAAGAGAGATGTTTTTCGTCAGCTCTATTTACTTATATACATCTACATATATATGCGTATTCATATATGTATATGTATATCTATTACATAATTATTTATTTATCTTCTTTGTAAATATACATCTCGAAAATGCAAGAATGGAATAATTTTATGACCCGCGAAATAATTCCCCTCGACGTTTCCTGCAATTATTTTTGAAAAAAGGGAGGATGGGGGGTTTTCGTCGGAGAAAAAAAAATTCTCAGACGCTACGATTTTTTTTTCTTCTTCTTTACTTCTTTTTTCTCTCGTACTGGTTTTTTTTTTTAACTTCTCGTCTCAATAATCGTGACACTATTTACGAATAAAACTGTAACAAAACACTTCCGCCGTCCCTTAATCGCTGAACAACTGCATAATATAATAAACGACAATCTTTCTCACTCGTCGAGGACTTTCGTACTTTTTATTTTATTTTCTTCCTTTTCTTCTCCTCATTACTATTAAACGTGGTCCATCAGCCATTCTTTTTTTTTTTTTTAGATACACATCGACGAAACGTATTCAACAAAAACACGCTTGCTCGAAATATTCGCTCTCCATTCGTTCTGTAATTAAATCTTCTCTCTCGCTCTCTCTCTTTTGTTTGTTTTTCATCTTACATTCGGAAGATCGACGAGGAAGCATTGTTCGATTTTTTTCATACTCTGCAAGTGGATGTCCCGATTACAAGCTAAGTACGCATGATTTTCATTCAATTACGAACGGCAAGTTGGTGTGAAACATTCTCTTTCTCTCGTCCGCTCTCCGCTATCACTATCCCCCTCGCACTTTCTTTCACATCACTTTCGGAATTAAAAAAAAAAAATTTCCTAGTTCAATATTCTTGGACGAATTAAAAAGTTCTGATTTTTTCAAAATCAAATTCTACGTTTGCTGAATCTGAAGCAAAACTTCCGGCCCCTTTCTCTCTCTCTCTCTAAAACGTTACGTATATCCCTCGAATTTCATACGTTTTGGTCGTCTCCTATTTCAAATAAAACAATCGCGCCTTCGGACATCCACATACACTTTCCCTCGCAACACTGTACTTTCTGCCTCGTTTTTTCCCTCCCATTTTTTAAAGTGTTCGCGCGGTACACTTTTTTCGTTCGGTGTTGAAAAAAAAAAAAAAGATCGGGTCTTGTGCGAGCTACGAAATATCGTATAATAATATTGCAATATTGGCTCAATATATATATGTACATATATGCATATATGTATATATCGTTAGTAAAAAAAAATTAAAAAGAATATTTAAAAAGGCAAAAAATTCGTAATTCTTGCGCCAATAAATAATTCCGTGCGATAAACAAATTTGTGCCTCTCTCTCTCTCTCTTTACTTTTGTTACGCTTGACTATCTCTATTACTCATTATTACCATCGTTTATTCTCATCTCATAGAGAGAAAAAAAAATCGAAAAAAAAAAACGAGGTTGCTTGGCTAAGAAAATGTTCGTGCTGAACTCTCTCTAACTCGCGTGCAGGAAGTTTCCAACTCGAATATTTGTTCTGGTGTTTTTGGAAAACATTCTTTTTAACTCTCGCACGATCAATCGATCATAATGATAATATCAGTAATATTAAAATCATCCAATCAATATTAACATATATGTTTGTGTGTATATAGAATCTCCATGTTTTTTTTTTTTGCATAGATCTCGAAGTCCTAGCGACTCTCTTTTCCTTCACTCTTTCTTCGTTACTCTATAAACCGAATTCTCTCTCTCTCTCTCTCTTTTCCCTCGCATCCTCGTTCGTAACTCTTACACTTTCGACCGATTAGAAATTCACTTACGACGAATAATCACTGAACTATTGTTGTGCTATATTTAGTGTCTCTCTGGTGAAACTTCGTACTAGTTTTTTTTTAATTCGAGGCAAAAAAAAGTTGAAAGAAAAAAGAAACCAACGATTGTAAGAGTCGACGGAATCATGATTACTGTTATTAGGGTGGGACTTTTTCTACTTCTCTTGGAATATTTGTGTCTTAATTAGAGTGTGTGGAGAAAGAAAAAAGATGCTCTTATGCCGTCTAACAATTTGGGATACAAAAAAAAGCATGCCAAATTCGAGCTCGATGAATTTTTGTCCCCATTTTATTTGCACGGAAAATTCGCTGTTTACTTTGAATACTTGTCAGCTTTTAATTCAAATTGGAATTTAAAAAGCATTGAATTTTCGGCATTTTAATTTTTACGCGAATTAAATATCCACAAAAATCCTTTTCTTTTCAACATTTGACTTTCATTTTTCAAATAGCTATAATTTGTGTAAAAATAAACATTCAACAAATATTAATTAGTCGTTGAGTTATTCGAGACTGAACGTAAATGCGAGTAAAAAACAATTATAAGCCACCACGTGGTTTCAAGTTAGAGGGGTTAAAAAATTCGGCACGTTTTTTTTTTTCCGTCCACCCAATACTATTGCTCGACGTCATAAGAGTTTTCTTTCCTCGACGTCTAATCTCAACTAATCGCTCTTCGGAGTTTTTGACTTCGTTGTTTCTACTTGTCTGTGGGTGCCTGACAATTTGATCATTCGCGGCGGTCAAGAAGACTAGAACCAGGAGACCGAACTCCTATCCGACCTGTAGTTTGAGATGGGCCAATATATGACAGGATACTGTGGTGTCCCTGCGCAATCCGATACTGCGCATTTCTACATTCATTCTGTTTCTAGCTCCGCGTCGTGCATACAAGTATACCTCGACGTGAGGCATACTATTGGATTTATCGTGACTGTTAATAATGCAGCAAGTTCTAGGTATTGTGCAACTTGCAAAATCCAGCGACCACCAAGAAAGCTTTCTTTACTTGGCAACCACTTGTTGTGACAATTGTCTGAGATTATGTTAAGGCCCCTCTACACTACTCGCGAAGTTAATCGAAGTTGGGCGAGGACGAGAGTGTAGAGAAGCACTTCGTGCTTCTTCGCCTCGCTTTGCTTCGCTTCGGGCGACTTCCGATCGGTGTCGGTATTTTCGGCTGAGTCAAAGGGCCGAAGTCGCGAGCACGAGTTCTCGCGAAGTTAAGCGACGGAGTTCTCGCGAAGTTGAGCGAGTAGTGTGGTGACGCTCCTCGTACTCGGCTAGCTTCGGCGAGGAACTTCGAACGAGTAGTGTAGAGGGGCCTTTAATGTTGGCTCACGTGACGACCACGGTCTTACATACCAGTCTGGAAACTCGATGAAATTTCGATGATGGGGGTGACTCGACTATTGAAGCCGAATTTTTGGTATCGCTAGAGTATCGAGGGGTGTTGTTTTGATAGTGAACACACAACCTGCGTATTGTATGATTCCGCGTATATGGTTACCACTTAGTGCAGTCAGTCGAGTCCTATAAAACAATATAATCGACAATCGTTTCCGTGCGCTTATATTAAATGTGATGCTGAAGTTCTGCGTTGTACCAAAGTGCGATACAGGCTACAAATGCCGGAAAGTCAAACGGCCGGTATTCAAAGTGCCAACGAATAGTGAACGCTTCGAAAAGTGGAAAGTCGCGCTTCCCGTCGAGAAATTAACGTCTTCGCATTGTGTTTGTGAGAAGCATTTTGAAGAACGATACATTCTCCGAAAGTACGTCAAACATGACGCGAATGGGAATGTTATTGCAGAGGTAAGTTTCAGTTTTGGTAATTTATACAGTGGGGTTAAATATATTATCGTTATTATATAGGTTATGCTATAACGCGAATGCGTGGCTATTGTTGTCGCTGTCGCACACAGCACCCCTCGATTGCAGCAATTCTAGCGTCGAGCTTCGGCAAAGGAACCATGTCAACTAACGGAGTTTCCAGACCTGTATGTAAGATCGTGGTTACGACCTTAGGTAGGGGTGGGGGGGGGGGGGGGGGGGGGGGGGTGGGCTTAAATTATTCGAGTGCGCAGTACCACAGTGCGCAGGTACATGTTGGTTAGCAGCGCCTGCTTGATCCTGCCATATGCGGGCCTATTCCCACCATCCGAGTTCGTTCTTTTCGTATCTAGTCTTCTCGGCAGCAGTGATACTCGCTGTCGATCTTCGCTACGTCGTTGGACCAAGTCCCAAATTAGTCCCGAAAACGCGGGGACAAGATTAAAAAATCGTTAGCAGTCATTTTCGTTTGTAACTCAGACTGTAACGATGAGATAAAACGATTTGATTAACGTGGGGTTTGTGTAAAAAAAAAAAGAAATAAAGAAAACAATCGAGTAAAAAAAAAGAGACGTCGGGCGCTCGTTTGATTACTGCCCGTTTCCTCGATACTCGCTACCAGCTGGGACTCGGCCTTTTTACCCTGACACCGATCGCGGCGAGATCCTTACGTTAAATTTGTGTGTAGAACTTTTTTTTTTTTTTTCCTTTTTTTTGTGACTGGTGACGTTAGAAATTTGCGTTATCTAGAACAACGGATCTCGTGGCGAAGGTGATATCATTGTATACACCTATTAATCGTACTTTAATCCGGTGGCAAAAAACTGAAGAGACGAAATTCTTCGCGAATGTGGGGCCTCACGTCGCCACCTCGATTAACGAGATTTTCCAAGAAGGGCAAGAGCTTTATGAGCTCGCTGTCGGAACGATCGGCGAACCAGCTCTCGATCGGTATCCCGTTCTCGAGCTGATAACCGAAAGCTTGCGGGCTGTTGTCGATTATTACCGTCTTCGATAGATCTCTGCCAAGTATCGACAGGTCCTTTATGTAATTGCCGTTAACGCAAACGCAATGCTCGCGAAAGAGCCGATACTTTATGAGACGACGCGTCGGATCGAGCAAGTTCATCAATTTGTTGGCGTAAACGCGCTTACTCGCCGTGAACAATATGACCTCGTAGAGCGACGAGACGTGCTCGAGGAACTCACGGAAGTAGGGACGCGTGCGAACGAATACGGTATAAGTGACGTCCTGAAAAACGACCGGAAAACGAAACGCTGCGTCCGACAGTTCCTGGAGGCTGCAATGCACCAGAGTCTCGTCCTGCGGAATGAGACAAAAAAAAAAAGAGATTAGATTCGCTCGGCGTGCAGTTTGTTGTTTAGTGAAACTTTTTTAGATCCGTTTTTCGTTTTGTTACGCATTTCGAGCGACATGCGTAATTTTCCGATGTACACAACATCATTCACAATTTACCAATGATTTTTACCGGCGATTTTAATATTGATTTTCGAAATGAAAATTCTGTTGAACTAATTAGTTACATTAATGAAGTATTTGGTTTTACGATAGCGAGCGATAAAACTATACCGACCACGAGATACGGCACAACAATTTATGCGATCTTCACGAGATATATTGAAAAAATAGAATTTAAATCCTTATTTACTTATTTCAGTTATCATAAATTAATGATTCCATTTATGAAAAATAATGAAATTGAACGACGTAATTACCCTATATTATAAACTAGTTTTCGCCCGCGTGGAATTAGATCCATAGGAAGTTTATTACCAGTTGCACTCGGTATTAGAGGTTGTTTTTTTTAATCATAAAATATGCATTTTACTATTTGATTTGAAGAATATACCAAGTTTCAAGTTGATCACGCGAGGAAAATAATTTTCCATACAAACTTTTACATTCCATTTCACCCCCTTAAAAGTTGATTTTTGAAAAACAATTTCTTAGTACACCTCTACATCTTCTAGGCAACGTATCTTCCAAAATTTAGTAATTTTGCTACTTATCAATTGAGTTTAAAAAAATGTTCGATTTTTTTGTTGAGAATTAATCTTTTATGATAATAAAACAGAATGTCAAAAGAGTTTTTCTTTGCAATAATTCTAAAGATAATTATTAATTGTTTTTATATCATGATAATTCGAATTGCAGATGGTGGCGCGAAATGCCACGCTATCGGCGTTGGCGCTTGTGACGTCACCGTTCGAACGCGACCGAATAGACTATGTATACGGTTTACACGCGAGCGTACACAAATGTGAAATTTGGTGTCATTTTACATTTGAAAACATCTCGAGCATTCTGAAAAAATCGAAAACCATTTTAATTTTCGTGCAACGATGTGTGAAAGTGGATTTGTGAAAGCAAATTCGAGTAATTTGCCAACCGTGGAGATTTTTATGGTGACAGAATACTAGTATTACACGAGTAGTTCGTATACCGGCTTTCGAACGGTGACGTCACAGAGCGCTCGGGTAACTTCAGATGCTCCCGGCGCGTTTTTGCCGAGCCGAACTGAACAACAATTTCAAAGTGCTATATCGTTGTTAATCGTTGAAAAAAAAAAAAAAAAGAAAAATACTTTGCTTTAAGGTAGTAGCTACCTTAATTATATCAATTAAAAGGTTTGTTTTTATAATATTTTCATTTCACAGTCTATTTAAACCCTACAGTGTCCTTATTAGTTCATCTACTGATCGGTTTATCCTGGATGCCATTGCCAGTTCGACCGATTGCAGTCCATAACGGGATGGGAAACTCAGAGAAAGATATTCAGCTCACCAGATCGAGTACCAAGCTGAATTCGGGGCTGCTTCGAGTCTTGAGCGGAAGTGCGGGACATCTGGCTCGCATAGCTGGGGTGAGTGGCGGCAAGTGTTTGATAAAGACGTAAGGATCAAACGGCAGCCAGTCCTCGGGTGCCTGGGTAACGATGTTCTCCATGTCGCAACTCTCGACGATCTCCTCACCACCCACATCCATGTTGTACTTGACATCGTTGTACTGATGCTCGTTGTTCTCCAAGCCGCGTTGATTATCGGTGTCGTAACGGTGATCAATATTGCCGTTCGTATCGGCCCCGTTCACCATGCAGGACGACGAATCCCTCGGCGTTCTCGTCAGCGTCACCGCAACGTTGTGGCTCGTCGTGCCGTAAGCGTTGTTGAGTGTCCCGCAATACTTGACCGTTTGATCGCTGATCGGCGCGTAACCGTTGCAACTCGAACCGTCGTATCGCGATGTTCCGACCTGCGGCAAACTCGCGCTATGCCCGTTGTTGTAATCGATGCTCTTCGGTATCGCCAAATTGTCCTCTGTGTACGCGTACTTCTCCTCGTCGTCGACATCGTCGTTTACGTTGACGTTGCTCGTAACGAAATAATTTCGCGATGTTTTGTTCGACTGTGACGAGTTCGAGGACGGTGTCTCGGTCGTATAACTCGCCTCGTTCTCGTTGTTGTTACGCGTTGGCGAATCACTACCGCTGCTGTACGTCACCGACGACGCGTGATGATGCATCGTCGTTGTCGTCATTGTCGTCATTGTCGTCGTCGTCGTCGTCGGGTAAAAATCCTCCTCCACAACGGAATCCGGATTTCCACCGCAAATCGTCGAATAATGAAGCGACAGGATGTCCACCACGGACGATAAAACGGCTGCTGACTCGTGCCAGTAGTCCGTCGACTCGTTCACGCGAAATCCTTCAATCATATTTATCTACATTCGCTTTTTACTCCACACATGTGAATGAGGGAGCCTTGACCTGAGCTTGCGCATCAAATGGACGAACGGAACACTCTTAAGGGGAGAAATACAAGTAGCGGTATCAAAAGATTTTACGTCAAATGTTAGTTAAACATTTCGAGAATACAGTGGTGATTCAAGTGATTAGCCGGTAAGTCCCTGAAATCATTGACAGGGTGTCTAATTTTGACCGGAACTAAAATGTCATGGCATTTAAGGATTTTTAAAGCAAGGATTAGAGATTTTTTCATGACATTTAGTATGACTTTCTGGTATAAAAGTATAGTTTATAAATCTTTAGTGCGACTAATTTTCTAAATTTTTTATATTTATATTCTGCTATTTGAAACAGATGTGTACTTTATGCCAATAAAAAGTATACAAAATAAACGAAAAGTCACCAAACTGTGACAATTCCATGTGTAGTAAAAAATGTGAGACGAACATCATTTCAAGTTTGCTGGAAAGAAATAAATTTTGGGAACAACTGGAAAAATATTACATACATTTAGGAACTTTGAGTAATATCATCTAGTTGCTTTACACAAATAGTAACGAAAAATTAATATATTGAGATAACGAATCATTTTTTGTACCTTTTTTTCTAATACCGTCGCAAACCGGCGAAAATTTGAAATTATTTTGGACAAATTGAAACAAAAACCGGCCATGATAATGAGCGCTGCAAAAATCTTACAAAAATCAGGTAGTCTGTTAATTTTTCATGACTTTTTCAGGGTCGAGTGTAATTCCATGATATTTAAGACTTTTCGTTGCTTTTCAGGTCGGTAGACACCCTGACTGAGTTTTCGTAGTTCGAAACTTTAAACACGTTTTTTTTTTCTTCTCAAAACTAGATTTTTTCGAGTCTAGATTTTCTAGGTCTAGATTTTCTAGACCAATTGTGCTAATATTGTACAAACAACTCAATAACAATGTTACCTTGAACCTTATACCTCTACATTTTTACGAAACGAAATACGTTTATGAAAATCACTTTTGAAAAGTACTTTTGTTTTTATTGCAAACAAGAACAAAAATTTTGTGTAAAATTCCAATTGTTTTCCGAAGTGTCCTATTTTTTCAATTTTCAACTTTTTAAATGTTTCTTAGGTATAAATTCAGCGTTTGGATGTTAAAAAACTAAAAATTATTGGCTCGTATTTTTCAGATCAATATTGAAGTTGTTGGATTTCCCACAAACGAACAACCGCCGCCAAAACCTTTCCGGAAGGCCACGCCATAACGTCGACATTTTGCAATATTTTTTAAATGAAAAAAATTATTCACACAGTTTAATTATGAAACAAATTGGAGTATACTTCTGAAAAGCGGGGACCGAATTTCGATCGGAAATTTGGCATACACCTCCATTTTAATGCTATAAAACTTTCCTGAAAAGGATTTTTGGCGACGCGCCATAGTTTTCGATGATATCGATGTTTGAAAGTTATTTTTTTACCGCGCTCTTACTATATCTATAGCTGACGGGCTTAGCTTCGGCTACACCTATATATGTTATCGCGCTCTCCGCTTTGTGTGGATCTTCGTCAAGCTTGGGTGGTAGAAGTGTTCCATGCACCCCACAATTTCACACGCACATCCGAGGTGTCCTGTACCCACACCAATGTTCCACGCACCCCACCATTCGCACAAAACGGAGGGCGCCATAACATATATAGGTATAGCGAGAACTGAGCCTGTTAGCTATTGATATAGTAGGAGCGTATTTCAAACGAATATAGATACACTCAGCGGGCTGAAGTAAGAACTTTCAAAATTTCGATTTCTTGGAAAATATTGCAAGCCGCCAAAATTCCTTTTAATGCAAGTCTTATAACATTAAAATAAAAGTGTATGCCATATTTCAGATCAAAATTCAGTTTCCACTTTTCGGAAGTTTATCCATAAATTCTACCTAAGGGGACGTCCATTAATTACGTGAGCTCCAAATAGGAAGATGGGTCTAGCAACATCTCACCAAATTTCATTTAGGAGGAGGGCTGGGTCAATGAAAATCTCACGTCAACTTTGTAATTCAGAAAATATACTATTATAACATTTTGTAAGGTACAGGGTGCAAATATGGACAGCTTAAGGCGCAAATCATTCTAGAAGGGAAAATATTTTAAGAAAATAAAAATAATAACTCCATTGCAACTGCTTTATTATATTTGGTAACAGAATTATTAAGTATATATATCCTTTATCATACATTAAAAAAACAACTCGTGAAATGTCGATATTTCCAGACTGGTCTGAAAATTTAGATAAGCACGTGTCCATATTAACAGTATGAAATAAAAATAATCAAATGTTTTTATTAATCTTCTTGTTCTATCCTTAGGCATTAATTAAGTTGTTGCTTCATTATCTTCTTCATTAATTTTAATCAAATATTTTTGTTCATCTTAATATACTCTTTGGAGTCAAGTCGCCGATGAATCGAGTAGGGAAGGTGGTGTCGGAGCACTATCCTACCCTACCCTATTTTTTTTTTAAATTAAATAACACCAAATTGAAGCCGTCATAGTGCACCTTAAACGCAGTATCATTTTTCTCTTCTTTTTTCACAGAAGAAAAATTCATTTGATAGAGCACTCTATCAGTAAGTCATTATTAGTCGTATGAAGCAAAATACATGAACACATCGAACAAATGTAATAATTTACAAATAATGGAGAAAATCTCACGTGCGGGGGAGGAGGGGGGTCTCCACATCTCACCAGAGGGAAGGGCGGGGTCCAAATTGAAGAAAAAACACCTCACGTAATTAATGGACGTCCCCTAGTTTCATAAAAGTAAAACGGTTCGTTCCTTTAAAAAAAAAGCTCAAAATTGGCTGTTTTTTCGTCGTCTACTGTGTATTTCCCCCTTAACAGAGAATAAAACAATCAAATCCAAACAAACCTGCGGAACAACCGCGATTCCCTTCGTCCTCGAGGAGACGAGTTATATCATCCGTATTCGTTGTACCACTGACGACACTTTCGACCAATGAATCCGCCTGATGAATGGGAGGCATCAGCTCGGCCAAAACTTCCTGAGGGCAAGGGCTGCTCGTCGAGCGTTTGTCCTCCTCCCGTTGTTCCTGACTCTGTTGATTGTTCGTCGTTTGCTCCTGCTGTTGCGTGTTAACCGATGACGAGCGTATCGTACCCTCGCTCGATGGAAAGCTCGCCAGGCCGCTTCTCCAATTCTCCTTAGATTCCTCCTTCGATACTTTCGCCGGCTGTGACCGAGAGAGCAGGGCCAAAAAAAAAAAACAACAAAAAACCATTAGTCGCCGGATTGGTAAATCGGGAAAATCGGCATAGTGGAATTTCCGACGATGAAACTTACGACGATGACGTCCTTCGGAGGCGGTGCGCGCCTCAGGGGGGTCGACGTTATCATCGAGCGTTTTATGCATTTTCGACGACGCGGTCCTCTCTCACCTCGTCTGATTGGCGGCGATTTCGCAAAATGCAAGACATTCTCTTTACACGCCTGGCAAACGAAAGAAATAAAATAAAAACACGGGACCATTACGAAGAGCGACTTTGCCATTGGGTGCAGCGCTACGGCGACGTTTTTTAATTTTCATATTTTTATTTTTGAGGAAAAAAAGGACCGAAATCGTTCTCCCTTTTTTCAGTGAACAAACCCAAACAAAGTGTCTATGATCACGGAAAGCCCAAACAAGCTTTGGCTTCTGGTGCTCATTCCTTCGAGTACACAAACCCAAACAAACTCTTGTTCCAGTTACTCACTTCTTTCAGTAAATTCGGGGACCTTCGCCTCCAACGGGTCAATCTTCCGCATCTACTGGACGCATTGACTCTCTGAGAGTTGTTGACCGCGGTCACCTTGCGCACTGCGCCTCCTTGCACCCTGGTTGACGCGACGCGATTCGAGCCGCTCGAATTGTTGCTCCCAGTGCTGAGGCGGCCTCGCAGCCTCCTACTCACATGCTCGCTTCTCAGCCACATCTCAGGAGCCTTCACGATTTTTCTGCTTTCCAAATAGATACATGGAAAACAAGAACAAAAAGGACGTCAATTGTGTCGTCTTAGCTTAATTTTTTTTTCTATCTGCAATCCAAAACAAACGTCGTCTAAACTTTGCTTGGATTCGTTTGAACGAATATCGCTTCGATATTCTTTTTACAAATTGTGGAGGTCAGCGATCCTCTGGAGCCAGACAAAAATTCTTTCACAGGTCAGCAATCAGTGGGACGTAAAGTTTTTTTTAGATATAGGGTTCGTCAGAACCTA
Source organism: Ophion ventricosus (assembly GCA_963932345.1). Taxonomy (NCBI): domain Eukaryota; kingdom Metazoa; phylum Arthropoda; class Insecta; order Hymenoptera; family Ichneumonidae; genus Ophion; species Ophion ventricosus. The sequence goes on along the minus strand of OZ010711.1, from coordinate 34,165,571 downwards.
AACACGTAAGCTTGGGACTGTTTGGTGATCATTGGGACCCGGGAAATTTATTTTGGAGGTCGGCGATCATTTGGAGCCAAATTTTTATAGTCATAGAGATCTTAAGAACCCAAACAAACCCAAGCACGTGAGTTTGAAGGTAAAAAATCTTGGAAAATTAGTAACGCCAAACATTCTTTACTGCTCGTCTCTATTGTTCATTCCGAGGAATCAAAGGACCAATAAGCGCTAAAAAAATATGAATGTCAAACCAAGGACCCAGGAAACTTATTTCTGAGCAGGGCGATCATTCGGAGCCAATTTTTTTTAGACATAGGGATCATCAGAACCCAAACGAACCCAAACACGTGAGTTTTGATATAGGAAATCACGGAAAAATGAATACCCCTACACATTTTATGCCACTCGTTTTTATTGCCCATTCCAAGGAATCAAAGGACCAAAAGGTCCTCAAAAAAGAACATGCCAAACCTGGGACCCGGAAAATTCATTTTGGAGCTCGGCGATCATTGGGACTCAAAGATTCTTTTAGCCATCAGGGATCATCAGAATCCAAACAAACCCAAACACGTGATTTTGTTGGTCAGAAATTTATGGAGTTGAGCTTTGCATCGTTGGAATGCAACGAAAGATCTTTTTAGTTTTTTTATTCATTAATTTACATTACAATCTATAATTTTTTTAATGGTTTAAAATCGTGGATCTCTTAGGAGGATAATAATATCGATCGAGTGATTTTTGTACTCTAAATCGGCAAAAAAACCGAAGTGATAGAAGAAAAATTAACTTTTGTTGCAATAACAACGACGCAAACTTCAAAATCATGGGAATCTCGGATAAACGAATACCTCAAGACATTTTTCTACCGCTCGTTTTTATTGTTCATTCCAAGGGAATCAAAGGACCTAGGAAATTTATTTCAGAGCTTGGCGATTATCGCGACCCAAATTTTTTTAGCCATCAGGGATGGTTAGAACCCAAACAAGTCCAAAAATGTGATTTTGAAGGTCGAAAATCTCAACAACAAAAAATTAGTACCACTAAACATTTTTTCAATGCTCGTCTTTATTGTCCAGTCCCAATTAAAGGACCAAAAGGTTCTCGTAAAAAAATATGCATTGCTTTCGGATTCGACCTCAAGGACGCGTTTCTGCGTATATTTTCTTTCTTGTTTTTTATATTCAAACATTGAAAAATCGTTTTCCAGTCGATTTCTCTCATAGATCTCGAGAATATTACAACTTTTGGCATCACGGCGGACGGACAAAATTCTGGTTATTACGTCAGAAATTGCTTCGTCACTAGCGCATATATATATATGTATATATGTATATATATTGGAGTATCGTATAAACAAAAATATATACGAGAGGCCGCTACGAAAAAGTTCCCTCGCAACATTGAAAAAGAACGGAACTCAACGCGTTCGTCCGAAAATACGCAAAAATGTGCGTGTGCATGGAGGCATTTGGAATAACAAAAATAATAGCGGGAAATCGGTTGTGGCGATCGAATAAGAACGGAGCGGGGCGTTCCTCGGTCATTTCGTAAAGTGGATGCCTCGCGACGCCACTGGATACACGAGATATCGATTCGTGTTGCGAGGCTCCACCAGAGCTCCCCCCCCCTCCGCGTCCCGCGCCGCGCTCTCTTGTGGCGCGAGTGCAAGCGAGAAAGGACGCTGTGGCGGAAAAATGCGTAAAATTGAGACCGAAAAAATGAGCATTCACGAGAATTTACTTCCAGCGAAGAAAATAATTTAAAAGTTTATTTTTCAATTTTGATACGCAGTAATAGCCGCCATTTATCGGAGCGTCAAAGTTTTTTTTTTCATTCTCGATTCTTTACTGTACAACAATCGATATTTATTTTTGTTTGAAAGTAGCGTCTCGGAAATATTATCAGCGGACAAACGGCACGCCGGTGTTCGTTGCGGCTGCATAGCTCGATCTCTCTCTCTCGCTCTCTCTCGTACACAATATTTTTTGCCCGGAGCCGAATATATTTTTTTTTCTTCGTATTCGACGTAAAGGGAATTAATTCACTCACCATTTCTCCGAATCTCACGTATACGGCGATGTTTCGACACTGCCAATTCACGCGTACTCGACACTCCGCGAGAAACTTTTGTTTTGAACGACTATACTTTTTTGTTCAACGTAGCGTAATTGTTTTTTCTTTTTTAAAAGGGACCACCGTCGTGCATAGAACCGTCCGTGCGTACGGTTTTCCACACTGTGTATCCCCAACGAACGCCGCGATTCGGGAAGACTCGCGCGATCTCAAATGTTCCCCTCTTATCCCCTCCCAGTCGCGTTGTGTTAACCCGCGAGAAAACTGTGTAAAACAAACATGGCCGACGGCGTCTCTTCGCCTGCTTCGCAAAAATACTCACATGGTCAAATCACGGGCCATTGTCTCGCAAGTTTTCAAACTATGTACTTTTCCGTGCTTTCTTTTAATGAAAATTTGTTTCACTTTTTTTTGAGGATTCTTTGCGCAACGGACCCGAGTGATTTCGCAACGCGGCGGTATTGACAACCGGAAACAGTCACGCGCGCGGCGATCCGCGCCAATTTTCAAATGGTTGTAGGGCGAGAATTATTTTGGTGTTAGATTTTTTTATAAGACTTTGATTCTCGCTCCGCTCGTGTAAAATTGCGATTTTCAATGAAATTTCTTTTAGCCAAGCGTAATTTACGATGAGCAGAGAATCTTTCAATTGTTTTACGATCATCGTCAATTGTTTTACAATCCTGAAACTTCAAATTAATCAACAATTTGACAATAAATCGCACGTAGACGACGTGTATGTGTGAATTGATTGAAAAAAAAGAATTGCCTAAAGCCAGCCTCGAACTCGCGGAGTCGTGATCGCCATTCACGGACGCTGCGTACCGAGCAACTTGCTACTCTGGTAATTATCATCCGATTCGTGTATAACATTCGCAATTTTCGATCGTCCCAGTTTCGTCGCATTTGCCTGAGCACCGAAATCTCGAAAAATTCGAATCGTCCAATTGATCGTCCGCGGCTACGATAAAAAAAAAATAAAAAATTCCAAATGCGTAACACCTGTTCGGTGTGACGACCCTCGTCCACCAATCGTCTACTCTCCCATGCCGTTGACCGACCAATCACGCGTTACAAAAAAATCCCGCCAAAATTGCCGCTCTTTGTCCTTGGTTCGGTAACCCTCCTCTCAATTCCCAACAGTCGCGACCAACAAGTGTGTGCTCGAGCGTCCGTCATCAGAGCGAGTTACTTCGTTTTTTTTTCTTCCTCTTTGTCAAGCGAATATCAAACGTTCATCGTTTACGCGGGCGAATGCATTATTTGCTCCGTTAAACAATTGTATCTTTTTGTGTTTCGTTTTTTTATTCGCGTTGACCGAAAATTTTGTACATCGATCCGAATTTTTTTTACAAATAAAACATCGCGACGCAAAAAAAATGTACGTGAAAGTTCGTACGATCGATGGAAAGACCGAGCGAGCTTTCGACATCTCGAAGCTCATCAGTATCGAAGATTTCAAGGTGAGTCTCGAGTGATCTTAATAAAAAAAAGAAAAACATCGTTCAATTTCCATCTATCACGCGTGTAACATTTGTTTGTCGCAGAAAAAAGTTAGCGAAGAATTCTCGATAGAGCCGGACCTGCAGCGTCTCTTCTACCGAGGCAAGCAGCTCGAGAACGGCTACACAATTTTCCATTATGGCGTCGGACCGAGCGACGTTCTACAATTGGTCGTCAGAACGAAGATACAAGAAGAGCCGACCTCAGCGGGTACGTCCGCGGGTGAAGGGGAAGCCGAGCCGTGCACGACGGACGATAACGACAGAGGCGCCAAAAAGACCAACGACGGCTTGATCGAAGCTCAAAGCCCTTGGTGTCGAATCGGCGACGAGGTCGATTGTCTGGATCGTTCGTTCGGCGCGTGGTTCGAAGCCACAGTCTTCAAGATTCTTCGCAGAGACGCCTCTTCCGATCTCGTCTACAAAGTTCAGTGGAAATTTATCGAGGACAACGAACCGTTCGACGTCTCCGAAGATATGATCAGACCTAGAGCCAGAAAATTGCTGTCTTACGACGAATTGGACAACGGCCTAAGGGTCATGATCAATTACAATACCGAGTCGCCGAACGAGGATGGCTTCTGGTTCGATTTCACCATAGCCAAGATGAAGAAGACAAGGAGCAGCGAAGAACTCACCGGGACTCTTCATGTCGGAGGGTAATTACATTTTTTTCTGTTTTTTTTTTTGGTTCGTTTACTTTCTTTTTTTTTCAAATTTTAGTACTGGAATTTATTCAAATGAGTGTATTGATGATTTATTTTGGTTAGGAAATTATTTTGGGGTTTAGGTCTCTTGCAAATGATGATGCAGGGTGAATGGAAAAGTAGTAGTAGTATTTCTTGTATATTCTTTCAAGGGAGTTTACATTAGTGCCTTTCCCTTCACCTTTACACACGTGTTTACATCCGTTTTCTTATTATCTTAAACCTATTTTAATATTCTAGTTTATCAAATCGCCTAAGGGGACGTCCATTAATTGAGCAAAATCTCATTTATGGGGAGGAGGTGGTCAATGAAAATCTCACTTCAACTTTGTAATTCAGAAAATATACTGTTATAACATTTTGTAAGGTACGGGGTGCAAATATAGACACCTTAAGGCTTGAATCATTCTAGAAGAGAAAATATCTTAAGAAAACTAGAATAATAACACCATTGTAATTGCTTTATTATATTTGTTAACAATTAGACTTATTAAGTATATGTATCCTTTGTAATAAACATTTTTTAACTCGTGAAATGTTGATATTTTCAGACTGGTCTGAAAATATGGACAGACACGTGTCCATATTAACAGTATCAAACAAAAATAATCAAATCTTATTCTATTCTTAGGCATTAATTAAGTTATTGCTTCATTATCTTCTTCATTAATTTTAATCAAATATTTTTCTGTTCCTCTTAAGGGGTTACGTGGGTTTCGAAGCCAAAAAAAGCATATTTTCTCTATTTTAAAAAAATATAATATATAAATTATTTCATTCAAAATGTTAAGCACATAAAAAAGCAACATTTCAACAATATTTAAAAAAAATTTCATCCAAAAATTTGGGATATTCAGCCGGTGGGACCTGATTTCCGGAGACCGCTCAAAAAAAGTGTCCTCATGGTGGTCAGGATAACTCACGACAGCTTTATCTGAAATTGAGTTGATAAGTATAGCTCGTGATTGAACGGAGGATTTTTTTTTTATTGAAATTGAATTTTTGGCAGAGTTGTATGCAAAATAGTTTAATTTTTGGTACAATTTACACTACGTATAGCCGTGTAAAATTAGTTGTAATAAAAAAAATCCTATTCTGAAGAAGCGTGCAAAATTTCAATAAGATCGGTGCATTAGTTGTTGAGAAATCGTTGTCCACTGATGTCAAAAATAGTGTTTTAAGAAAAATGCGTATACCTGCGTCGCTCCTGGCCAGTCTTTCCCAACAGGGAGAATTCCCAAAGCCTCTCTCTCCTAGACTATTACTCCGATTGACTTAAAACTTTGGGAGAATATTCTAGACATATTGTACTATTAGATAATAAACTTAAAAAAAAAATTGATTTTTTGAAATTTTCAAACCCACGTAATCCCTTAATATACTCTTTGGAGTCAAGTTGCCCATGGATCAAGTAGGGAAGGTGGTGTCGGAGCACTACCCTACACTACCCTTTTTTTTTTTAAACTAAATAACACTAAATTAAAGCCGTTATAGTGCACCTTGAACCATTTTTCTCCTCTTCTTCTTTCACAGAAAAAATGTATTTGATAAAACACTCCAATCACTAAGTCTTTATATTAGTGGTATGAAGCAAAATGAACACATCGAACAAATGTAATCATCTAAAAATTATAGGGAAAATCTCAGGTATGGGACAGCCTCCACATCTCACCAAATTTCACCAGGGGAGCGGGGGGTCCAAATTAAAGAAAAAACACCTCACGTAATTAATGGTCGTCCCCTAATGTAGTCACGTAGTTGTTTTACCGGTTGCTTTTTTAATTGCGCCTCTATTTTACGATTTATTTCTATCCCCCTGCTCTTTTCGAACCATTGTTCCAATTTCTTTACTATCTCTTTATTAATTTTCCTCTTAACTTCTGGACACTTGCAAATGTGTCCCAAATTTCCGTTCACCTCTTTGCATATTCTGCATTTGTTTCTTGTGTGTTCTTTTATTTCTCCGCTGATGACCTCATCTTCCCAATATTTTTCCATGTGTAATCCTGGTTTCCTATGCTTGTATTCGTTGCAGCAGGGAACACGTCAACTTTACTCCAATCGTATTGAATTTCTTGTTTAATTTTGATTTTTATACCTCTATCTATTTTTCTTGTCTAGCTTTCTTGTATTTCCATTTCATATTGATTGCCAGATTTCTACCTCACCTACGCTTTCCATGGCTTCTACCACTTCTTTTCCCCATTTCGATGGATTGCCAAGAAAGGAAAACTAATTTGTTTGGTTTTGTTTAGTCCCCCAAGCAATGTAAAATTACATCAATAATGTCCCTCCCATCTCTTACATGCCTGGATTTCCTGAATAATTTCATCAATTACAACAGGATCCGAAAGACCCGATCAACGTTCACAGACGACTGATTTTTTTTCCTCGTTTGCATTACAATAATAAAAAGTAAAAAAATGTTAACAAAATTTCATACTTCCTCGAGCATAATGCCGATTTTGTGTTTCCTCAAAAGCACAAAATAAAAGGGATTGATTTATTTTAATTAGCAGAAATAATTCTGCTCACGTAAGCAGAATTACGTATTTCATACTTCCTCGAGCATAATGCCGATTTTGTGTTTCCTCAAAAGCACAAAATAAAAGGGATTGATTTATTTTAATTAGCAGAAATAATTCTGCTCACGTAAGCCAATTAATTGCGTTTTTCCAAGGTCACGTCACCAATAGTTTTAGCTCGTTCAACAATATTCAATTAACACTGTCACATCGTCAAGTTCCCGTGACCGAGTCTCTCATCGTTTTTTTTTTTCCAAGGGACCACACAGCCGTAGAGAATTGCAAGGTGAATCCTCGTGGCGAGATTTACGCGATCGAGGAGAAGACGCCTCTGGACAAGCGTGACGACAGTGTCGTGTTGAGCGACAAGAAGAGGCGTGTAGCGTTGATTTGCAAAACGTGCAACGACGATCCCAACGAGCCGTGCAAGGATTGCGGCTGTTGTTTGTGCTCGGGTAAACAAGAGCCGCACAATCTTTTGCTTTGCGACGAGTGCAACAAGGCGCATCACTTGCGTTGCTTGGTACCGCCGTTGGACGCTATACCCGATGACGACAATTGGTACTGTCCAAGTTGCAAGAACGACGAGAACGAGATAGTAAAGGCGGGTGATAAATTGAAGCCAACGAAGAAGCGTATGACGACAACGGAATTGAAACGCGGCCAAAAGGATTGGGGTATGGGTATGGCGTGTTTGGGAAGAATGGCCGAGTGCACGATAGTGCCGCAAAATCATGTTGGCCCGATACCGGGAATCGAGGTTGGTATGAGCTGGGAATACAGACTCCAAGTATCCGAATCGGGCGTTCACAGGCCTCACGTGGCCGGTATACACGGCCGTGAGGGACACTGCGCGTACTCGATAGTTTTATCGGGCGGTTACGAGGACGACGTTGATTACGGTGACGAGTTTATGTACACGGGCTCGGGTGGTCGCGATTTATCGGGCAACAAAAGAACCGCCGTGCAAAGCTGCGATCAGACGTTAACCCGTATGAACAAAGCTTTGGCACTGAATTGCAGCGCAAAATTAAACACCGTCAAGGGTGCAACCGCGACCAATTGGCGCGACGGCAAACCCGTGAGAGTCGTGCGCAGTTGCAAACTTCGCAAGCACAGCAAGTACGCGCCCGTCGAGGGCAATCGTTACGATGGCATTTACAAGGTCGTCAAGTATTTCCCCGAGAAGGGCAAAAGCGGCTTTAGCGTTTGGCGTTACCTGCTGCGACGGGACGATCCGACACCAGCACCCTGGACAACCGAGGGCAAAAAACGAATGGAATCACTCGGGCTTAAATTGATACGATACAAACCCGTCGAGGCCGCTGCTGCCGATGAAACATCCAACGAACGAACAACACGTGACGACGAGAAACTCAGCCACGACGAAGATACGAACAACGGCAACAAAGCCAAATCCAACAAGAGGAAGTCCAAAGTTCTCGTTAAAGTCGCCAAAACGACCAAGAGGCCAGCCGAAAAAAACGAACAAACCAAGGACGAGCCAAAAGCGAAAAAGTCCAAGAGGGAATCTTACAAACTCGACGAGTCCGTCGTGGAATTCATCAAACTTGATACCGCTAATTCGAAACTCTGGGACGAGTGTTGTAACGTTCTTGCTGATGGGAAGATCGCCTTTTTACAGATCGTCACCGAAAGGTAAGGACACAGAATCTTCAGAATTTTTTACTCACACTGCCAAAAAAAATTAAGGGGGGAAACCCCTTTACAATATTTAAAAAAATCGATTTTTTTCACACATTTCGAAACTATAGTATATTGAGAGTATACGGGAAAATTGAAAAATCGAAATATGAAATATTTACGAAGTTATAGCCCATAGTCGAGAGCGCCCTGGGGCCGCATGATGTGAACTAGGGAAACTTTGAACGCGATTATCTCGAAACTGCATTTTCAAAAACTGCTCATGTTATAGCTCAAAAAGTAATTGATCGATCTGGCTGAATTTTTGGGAGGTTTCGGAAGGATATACCTCAAGTTTTAAGGTTATCGCGTAAATAAATTACTTTTTTGGGGTAAAATTTTTCGAGAAAATGGTCAAAAATATGCAAATTTGATTAAAAAGCCTACCTAATTTTTAATTTTATTGGTATTTCCTTCCCCTACACATGTCAATAATCAAAAAAATATTTTCGTTTTCTGTTTCGGATCAGTAGAAAAAATCAGACAAATAGATTCACTTTTCGATATCACGCAAAAGACGCCTAAAGGAATACCTTATAACGCCGCCATTTTGTTTTGTTAAAAAAAAATTAAACACTTGAAAGTTGTAATAAGATAATGGCAAAATTTAAAAATGATGCGATTATTTTATCACCTTAAAAACAAATCATGAAAAATGACTTATTTTCGGGCGTCTAAAGGGTTTTCCCCCCTTAATTTAAATAGGATATCTGTTTCAAATACATATTTTTATTTGTTCCAGCTATTCTTGTTAAATATTAAATATATTTAAATAAAATAAAGATTAGAATCAAGCACATTCTTTCTTTGAACGTATGAGAGATTTTTAATCAAAAATATTTTTATTAGCGTGAATAAACGTCTATTTGATTCAAATATACATTTCGGTCAATCCGGACAAACTCAAACGTTGGTCAATAGCTTGAATCAAATAAGTATTTGTTGAAATAACGACAGACTATTAATGCAATTAGTAGAAAAATGTTCGAGACACGACAAAAATTCTATTTAATTCGAAATTAAAAAAAAAAGATACATTTAAAGGATTCAACTAAATTGTTTTTTGAACAGATGAAACGAAATTGGAGATTTATTAGGAATAAATAAAATATTTAGTTATTGGACGATATTAGATCTTGATTTGAATAAATAAATATATTCAAAATAGATCATTTCAATAGTGGAATGCAATAGGAAAAATTTAGTTAATTCCAATTTTGAAAAATCAAATAGATGCAATTCAGCTTTGCAAGAGCAAATCATTTAAAATGAATCTCATGGAAATTATTTCGTAATTGAGACGTTTGCAAACAATACGCTTCGAAGCTGACCGCACCGCTTTGAGAAACGCCACTACATTTTAAAATGTGCCCAGGCTTCAAAATACGTTCCCCTTTACAAAATTGCGTTCTTTAGGAATGGCCCAATCGCAAATTGCATTAATACTTATTAATTTAACCGAATTCGGTTTATTTAACCGAAATTTGCACTAAACTACATGACTACATTTCACGGTCCTCTTATCGCCAACATGTTTTTAGGCTCCGCCCATATGAATGATCCCAATACGGGAATGTATTTTTACTTAATTCTCGAGGAAAATCAGTTAATTGTTGAACAGTCGGGTTCGTTAAAGGAATACCTTGCAAAATTTGGAAGAAAATCGACATTTTTTATTCAAACGGATCCCAAAAATTACGAAATTTCCGGAAAAAGCCTCTCAATTGCGCAATGACAAATTTCTTCTTCTTTTTTTTTTCAGATACACGTGCGTGTGCTGTCAGGAAGTGGTTCGCAATCCCGTGACAACGCCGTGCGCTCACAACATATGCCTGACGTGCATGAAGAGAAGCTTCCGCGCGGGTGTTCATTGCTGTCCGATGTGTCGTCACGAGATGAAGAAGAATTATCAGATGGTGGTGAACGAGTCGCTCTCATCGGCCCTGAAACGACTACTTCCGGGTTACGGTGGCGGACGATAGCACTCTTCTCTTACACGATCTTTTTTTTTTTTCGTTTTTCTTTTAATTATTATTTCTTCGTAATATTTGAGAAAGGAAGAAAAGTTAACGCTCGAGCGGCGACGCTTTGAAGTCATAATATTTTTCGCCCATTGAAACGAGTATTTTTTCACGTGAGCGCGCGCAGGGATCGATCCCTCGTCACTCAGTTTTTCCAACGGTTGACGGTACAACCTCGCCGATCCAGTCGAGATACTGCTGGTTACCCATTTCGATCTAAAGCGCCAACGCGCAAAACGGCAAATTTATACATATAATTAACATTCAAGTTACGGCGAACGAAACGTCCAATACTCACGGGCAGGGATATCACTTCGCATACTTCGTACGGATGATTTTCCCTGCAACAAAAATAAAAATCGACGCATTATCGTTTGAACTAAACTCGTTACATTTTATCGCTCACTTTCACGCTCACTTTACGTATTTCGTAAGTACTTCCATCGTCTCCGTTCGCGTCTTGATCATCTGCGAAAAGATGTAATCGTTGGCCGTCAAGACGCTTCGTGATTGGATAACGATTTGACGATATCGATCGGTTCGTCACGGATCGACGAGGGAATTGGGTGCGGATGAAAAAAAAAAACTTTTCTTTCCTACGGATGTGAATTCGCATGGGGGGGGGGGGGATCAAAATTTGTTATCCGTACGAATGATGTAGGTTCAAAGGTCATTAGGTTTTAGGGTCGTCGCGACCCTTTGCAATCTTTTACGAACACAAATAGTGAACAAAAAATGATGAATTTTACCAGCAGCAATTCGTTGTCCTCCTTGATCTCATCTTTCCACTCGTACCTAAAAGTACAACGACATAAGTTACGCGACGTTTATTGTTTTTTTTTTTCGCTAGTAGACTGAACCGACCAATGAATGGACGAATAATGACACTGTAGGATTCAGATGAACGGTAAAATGAAAATATGAAAAGAATTTTTTTGATCGCTGTAGCTAACGAAAGATATTCTGATAGTAGACAAAAAATACTCGAAGTAATTGCAAGGGATAAACTTCCGAAAAGCTGTTGCCCTTTTTTACATGTTTTTAAATTCAAAATAAAAAGACACCCCCAAAGGGATTTTTGGCGCATTCCAATAGTTTATGAGAAATCGAATTTTAAAGTTTATTTTTTTTAGCCCGCACGAGTATATCTATATCACTCGCCACGACCGATCGATATCCCCACTGCAGCAACTTCACTGGTGGCTAGCATGCAATGGAACGAAGTGCCTACAAGAGAGAGATGCACTCAAAGGGAAAATTAAGGGACTATTCTATTTTGATGGCTCAAAAAATGAGCTATTTTTAATATTTTTTTTTCGTCAACTGTTGCGTGTAGCGGTACAAACTTTTTTTTTCGCTCGAAGGTACACTCTTACAGAACATAACACAATTTTGTTTTAATTGCATATAAATGTATATTTAACAATTGATAATCGTTTAAAGCCATGAAAAAAAAGTATGGCGCTGGCGTCGATGATTTGGGCTCTCCAGATAATCTGAAACAAAAAATTCAAAAAGATTCTTAATCTGTATGAGTGTCGCTATCGCCCGAACTAGAATTATTATTTTATATTGCAAAATAACAAAATGGCGTTGTTTTGTGGCAAAAGTGTTCGAAAAACACGTTTTTTTCGTCATACTTCGGGCGAAAGTATAAGTAAAAATTGATATTTTTTGATAATTCTTGTTCGGGCGATAGCAACACTCATACGGATTAAGAATCTTTTTGAATTTTTTATTTCAGATTATCTGGAAAGCGCAAATCATCAACACCAGCGACATACTTTTTTTTCGTGCCTTTACACGATTATAAATTGTTAAATATACATTTATATCTAACAAAATTTTTTTTCTTCTATTCTACCTGGTCTGTAAGTATGATACCGGAATTTTCTCATAGATGAACCTAGCTGTCAATGTAGTTACCGTCAAGTTGCGTCATTGGTACCATTTGCTTTGTTGACATCTGACAAAGATTTTTAACTCACAACAATACAAGTTTTGATACCCCAACGTAGCTTGTTATAGCGTTGAACATGTCGAATTTTGTGCCTGGAAATTACGATTTGCGGACAGCATTAATTTTCTGTTACCATTTGAAGAAAACTGCTGCAGAATCGCATCGAATGGTTGTCGAAGCTTACGGTGAGCATGCTCTTGATAAATCACAGTGCTTTGAGTGGTTTAAAAAATTCAAAAGTGGCGATTTTGATGTGAGAAACGAAGAACGTGGAAGGCCATCGAAAAAGTTTGAAGACAGCGAATTGCAAGCATTGTTGGATGAGAATGACAATGAAACTGTTAATACTGAACGCTACCGACAACAAATGATCGATTTGAATCAAGCTTCGCATGAAAAACGACCAGAATATCAAAAAACGCAACACAAAGTGATTTTGCTTCATGATGACGTACCATCACACACAGCAAAACTGGTCAAGGAAACGATCGAGGTGTTTAGTTAAGAAATACTTTCACATGTGGCTTACTCAGCAGGCTTGGCTCCGTTCGATTACTACTTATTTGCATCGATGGGACACGCACTTGCTGAGCAGCGCTTCACTTCTTACGAAAATGTACGAAAATGGCTCAATGACTGGTTTGCTTCAAAAGAGCATCAGTTTTTTTTGGCGTGGCATCCACAAATTGCCAGACAGGTGGGAAAAATATATAGCTAGCAATAGACAATACTTTGAATAAATTATTTTTCATCATTTTCATATAATAAATGTGTATTTTCTACACAAAAATACCAGTTTCATATTTACATACCTGGTATAAAAGTGTACCTTTAAGCAAAAAAGTTTGTACCGATACATGCAACAGTTGAAAAAAAATTATTCAAAAATAGCTTATTTTTTGAGCCTTTACAGTAGAATAGCCCCTTAATAACGAAATGAAAGAAAAACCGATTCAAGAATTGTACGAATATGTGAGACTCTTCGAATGTACGGTAAGAAGAGAAGCACAAAAGAAGAAAAGCAAACGATAAATGTTAGCAAAAATTAAGGAAACGTGTAAAAAGGGATCAGTGTACAGAGGGGAAAAATGTGTAAAAACCCGTATGGGTATACTTGGAAATAAAGATCTATACTATAAATCAGCTTTTGCCCATTCATTGGTCCATTCGTTGGTCAATGCACGCTACGCAAGTTCTCACTGACACGGAAGTTATCCGAGGAATTATGTTGACGCAAGCCGCCAATTTGTTTTGCACGAGGCCGCTGAAAGAAATTTTCATTGCTGTACGATCGTTTTGATTGTTCGTAATATTGACTTTTTTCGGCGAATATTTCCTACCGCGCAATTTTTTTCGCATGCTCCTCGCTAGGCACTGTCACGTACGCGACAGAGTAAACACCCGTTGAGTTGCTCATCACTCTTTGACCAATTGTTCCGAAGTTCTTCACTAGCGAGAGTAACATCAACACGGTGATAAGGCTTACCGGCTTTGCGAGCATGCCCCGGCGTCGAAGATTACGCGGCGATCGATTGGATTGACAATTTACAAACGAGCGCGATCGTGGGATATATTTCTAGTGGAATTTCCTGACCATTGTAGGGACCAATCGCGACGCGTTTGTTGGTCTCGCACTGAAAACGACGCTGGTGGGGGAAACTCATGGTCACGGCTTACGCCGACATTTCATGGGCAGCAAAAAGCAGAAGCGTTTAGTAACTTACTAGTTACAAGCGTTGGGCCAATAGCGTGTTGAATCACCAAATCGATGCTAGTAATAAAGCCCGTTCTACAATAAGTCGGTTGTCGGCGTCGGATGTCGCGCGCATGCGCTTCTGCGATGTCGGTTGGCGTAAAGTTCTGGCGCCGTCGTAAGAAGCGCATGCGCGCGACATCCTACGCCGCATGCCCTTCTTAAGGCCCCTCTACACTACTCGTTCGAAGTTCCTCGCCGAAGTACTCGCCGAAGCTAGCCCAGTACGAGGAGCGTCACCACACTACTCGCTCAACTTCGCGAGAACTCCGTCGCTTAACTTCGCGAGAACTCGTGCTCGCGACTTCGGCCCTTTGACTCGCCCCAAAATACCGACACCGATCGAAAGTCGCCCGAAGCGAAACAAAGCGAGGCGAAGAAGCACGAAGGGCCTCTTTACACTCTTGTTCTCGCCCAACTTCAATTAACTTCGCGAGTAGTGTAGAGGGGCCTTTACGACGGCGACAGAACTTTACGCCAACCGACATCGCAGAAGCGCATGCGCGCGACATCCGACGCCGACAACTGACTTATTGTAGAACGGGCTTTGAGTGCGATGTCGGTGGCGTAAAATTCTGTCGCCGTCGTAAGAAGCGCATGCGCGTGACATCCGACGCCGACACAACCGACTTACTGTAGAACGGGCATAGGCTGGTTCTACAATAAGTCACTTGTCGGCGTCGGATGTCGAGCGCATGCGCTCCTGCGATGTCGGTTGGTGTAAAGTTGACGTAAACATCGCAGAAGCGCATGCGCGCGACATCCGACGCCGACAACCGACTTATTGTAGAACCAGCCTAGGGCTGGTTCTACAATAACTCGCTTGTCGGTGTCGGATATCGAGCGCATGCGCTCCTGCGATGTCGGTTCGTGTAAAGTTGGCGTAAACATCGCAGAAGCGCATGCGCGCGACATCCAACGCCGACAACCGACTTATTGTAGAACCAGCCTTAAGACCGTGGTATAGATTCGCGTACCACTTTTCCTTTAGTATAGTCTCCCTGGCGCGGCTATTGTTGTCTCTGTCGCACACAAAACTCCTCGATTCCAGCGACTCTAGCGTCGAGCTTCGGCAAATGAACCATGTGGATTCCACAATCAACGGAGTTTCCAGCCTGTATATGTAAGACCGTGTCCGTGGCCGCTCGGTACTTAGGGCGACTCACAGCGGTGCCGCCAGGAAACAACACCCCCGGCACCAAAGTTTGCTATCGAATGACGTTGTTCCCGACCCCAATCGCCCGTGTATACATGTCAAGTTCGCGTTATTTCGACGAAGACATTCGATCCCTGTCAAACGGCGTTACACCGAAGAGAGACCCGAAAAAAAAAGTTCGTAATAGTGGCCTTTCGCGCATAAAGGTCGTTTGCCCAAGCGAGAAAATTTGAATTTTCATCGAAGTGTGCGAAGCTCGAATGAGGTTAAAAAATTTCAATCGATAAGGGGTGTGCACCCGGGTCACGGCGACGGGGCAGGGGGCGGGCAATGAGTCAAACAATGGATCAATACACGTGAGGAAAGTAACGTGTATCGAATAAACGAGAACTGTTTATCCGTTGTCACCTGGTGACTGCGAGGAAAAAAATCGATCGCGCGTAGTTCACGAGCAAAAAGTGAGTACGAATTCCGGACTGTTTTTTTTTTGTTGTCAAGTTATTAATCAACGCAACAAAAATTGTCGGATTTATCGTTATCCAAATCTTACGGAAACGCTACCAGGGCAATGTAAACGGCACTCCGATCGTTCCAAGCTCATTGGCAAAATTTGGACTCTATTCGACGACCCGTTAAAGCATTCTAACACTTTACATTAGCAGCGTCGCACGCCTTACAGGACGTTCTTTCAGTTTCGGATCTAACGAGGAAGAGCCGAATGCAAAAATTGCTCTAGAACGGTTTTGATTTTTTATGCAGCTAATTGACGTACTGACAAAACTTTTACGAAAATTTGAGCATCGTTTGCCACGCGGTTGTCTTGTAATTAATTGTAACACGGAGAAGTGTCAACTTGTTTTTTGTTCTCTCGTACATTCGTGCCTAACTATGCGGCTGCGAGTGGCTGAGCCGCTCGGCCATATAGCAGCTGTTGAAAAATATAGTTGAAAAAAAAACACTCTTGAGATAATCCTTTCACGAGCCAAATAATTAACACTCAACTTATTTTCGACAATAGCTAAACAATATTTGGATTTGGTAATTCAATTGAGACATAATTTGACACATCTCTAAATGCGCTTGCTTCAATTGCATTTTTCATCCCTGCAACATTCCATGACACAATTTTGTAATTATCTCCAACCTCCTTATCCTTGAAAAACAACTCTCGTTCACTATTCGCCTTTCCGGTTCCACCGGGTACCAGTATTCTCGATTCAGGAAGACTTTTCTGTTGTCTTCACTTCTTCTCTCCACCTCTGTACATCCCTTTCCCTGTGCGTCAAGTCGTCTTCAATTGTAATTCCTGATGCTTGTAGTTTTCTATATTTATTACTCTTATTTTCCCCCCCGTCGTCTCACATGCCACAACTGGCCCCCCTCGTTTCTTTATTACCTTACTTATTTTTAGAACTAAACCCAGCCTCGACCTTGTCACTCGCCTCATATTCTGCGCTATTCTTCACTCGTTACCGATCGCACTCACACCCTGAATTTTCATATTCTTCTTTCGCCTATTTCTTTCTTGGCGTTCCGCTCTCCATTCTCCTCCCATCCATCTTGGTTGTCGTTAATTTGTTACATTTTTCATCCAGTTTTAGAGGATAAAATGACATTTTTTCCTACATTATACAATAACTAGTAACAATGTAATTAAATGACAAAGCATTTGAATACATTCCGATCGGATTATTTTGTAATTAAATACATCACAACAAATTTCATAACATGTAGTGAATAATTACAAATACAATATAATGAAATACAATTCAATGAGATTACTTTGTATTTTATTTATTACTTCCAAAGGTATGCCCTCGTTGGGCTTTTACAGGATTCGTTAATGTGAATTTTTTTCTTTATAATTAGAAAATAACAATATCCGTAGTTGCCTCATCCCCTAATCTCAATTTGCCTATTGTTCAAACCACTTTATGTATATGCACAACTCTTTCCACAGCTGCTCTGACTACAGTAGAATTTCTAAATCTTCTTTTGCTTCATTCTCTCGTTTTCCTACCAACCAACTTCCTACCCTTTCCACGGTAGGGCCACCTATCTTTCTCCTTCCCTCGTTACATCTGCATATGTGTACCAGTGTTTCTTCTAACTTTTTACAAAGCCTACACACTGTTTCCTTGAGGTAGTAGTCTCGCCACAGTCACGTTGAAAAGTTTATTCTCCGCTCAATCGATGAAAGCTTCGAAATATTGCGAAATATCCTTATAATGTGGGTTGTACATTTTATCGGGATGTAAAAACTCATAAAGTAATGATGAAAACGCCCAATATAATGTTTAGAGTTCCAAAATAACAACGTTCCCTCCATCACCTAACCCTCACTTTTGTATCAGACTATCCATTTCGGCTACCAATACGTAGATAATCTGCATATACGGATATGCACACACTAGTGTATTCTAGCGAGCACGGTGATCGTGGCAACGTCGGCAAGCCCAGCGAATTTTTCTCGTTTTATTTGGCGCCATCGTCGCTAAACATTGCTTAATTTAAATCGCTATATCACGGAAACTAAACGGTTTAAATTCATGATTTTTTTTTACCCACTTCGTCATATGTTCCTCTGTAATCGAGAATTAAAAAAGAAAAATCTATAGAAAAGTTTCGAAGTTATTGCGTGAAATGTGGAATTTTCCACTGCTCCCCTTATGAACACGTGTAAAACCGTGCAATCTTTGATTGCCAATATCTCGAATACACAACGGTGAATCTTTTTGAAATTTTGCTGGTAATCACTTAATAGTGTCCTGAATGGGTGCTTAAAAGAAATAAAAAATCTATAGGAACACGCCTTGGCGAGACTACTACCTTAAGGCCTTAGGCCACCCTAGGATTTTCCAAAAATCGATTTTTTTTTTGTTAAAAATGTACCTTAGTACCTATAAAATGATATTCCAAAAGATTATGGGTGTGAAAAATCTCTAAGTACTCGATTTTCAAATTCTAGCGAACCCCTCTTGATTCATGTCGTGACTTTCTACTAACTTTAAACGCGTTTATCTCAAAATTACTTTTTTCAAGTCGGCCGGACTCATAACTCAAACAAATTTCAACCGATTCACTTGAAATTTTAACTGTATATTGAGAATTACATTTTCTGAGGCAATACGTAGGATTTTTTAAATTACATTGCATAGTTCCATTTTTATAAACAATTTTCTGAGGATTTTCTCATGGCATTTTATACTTTTTGTTTTAGAAATGCGCCATTTTGACAAAAAAAAATCCTACGTACTTTCTATGGCTATTCTTATATATAATCGAAAAAACTTTAGTGTCTCCTCATAACTGAAAAATTATAGGAGTGTTGGTCCGGCCGTTGACCTTCCAGAAATAAAGGTGTCATCGGAAAAATGCTGCACGGTCGCCATTTTGACATATATCGCTGTGATAAAATAATTTTGTATAGTCAATTACGTGTATAACAAAAACCCCTATTTTGTAATTCCGACTTATTTTATGGTTTCGCTGAAAAAAAAAAACACAAAATATGCCCCTTTTTTTGGCCTCTAGAGTGGCCTAAGGCCTTAAACCCTTTTTCTTTCTACCTACACTCCCACACCTTACGCTGGCCCATTTTTATTTTATTTCTCCTGATATATCCATGTTCTCCCAATAGTTTTCCCATTCCTTGGTTTATTTTTCTTGTTTTGTAGTCCTTACAGAAATTGGACTAGTCGATTCTCGCCCAGTCTTGCTGTACTGCTTGTTCTTTCTTTTTCGTGATCGATCTACTAATTTTTTTCATTATTATTTCCCAGATTAATCTTACCCCGCCTCCTCCATCGCCCTTTGAACTTCCCTCCCCCATTTGGTCGGAGCATCGTTTATAGCTTTCCGCGCTTCCTCCCTGAAACAAATTTTCGTGGCCATCTGGTACTTTCCATACAAGAATTCCTTTGCAATTAAATAACCCTCTAACCAGATTAACAATAGAATAACATTATAATTTAGTTATGACCATCTCTGACGTCAATGATTGTCCTTGCCTTCGACCATCATGACCAACGTTACTTTTGTCCAGCAGATTACAGAGATGGACAAGTCGGAGAACCAGGGCCGAGGCTCGAAGAGGCGTAGTCGAGGTAGCGCGTCGAGCGTCGAGGCTGGAACGCAGTGCGTCCAGGTGGTGGTGCGTTGTCGTCCGATGGACGAGAAGGAAACGTCGCGAGGATACGCGCGCGTGGTTGAAGTCGCACCAACGCGCGGTGTCGTTGAGATAAGAAATCCGCGTGAGGATCCGAGCCGTGACAGCCTGAAGGTGTTCACGTTCGACGCGGTGTACGACTGGAACTCGAGCCAGGCGGAGCTTTACGAGGAGACTGTTAGGCCGTTGGTCTCGTCGGTGCTTGATGGTTTCAACGGTACGATATTTGCTTACGGTCAAACGGGTACGGGTAAAACATACACGATGGAAGGTACTAAGAACGATCCTGATCGTCGTGGAATAATACCGCGAAGTTTCGAGCACATATTCAATCACATCGGTCGCTCGGAGAACATGCAGTATCTCGTTAGAGCGAGTTACCTCGAGATATATCAGGAGGAGATAAGGGACCTGTTGCATCCCGATCAAACGTTGCGCTTCGAGCTCAAGGAGAAGCCCGAGAGCGGTGTATTCGTGAAGGATCTCTCCTCAGCGATATGTAAAAACGCGAACGAGATACAGCAGCTTATGAGAACGGGCAATCAGAATCGAACGATCGGAGCGACGAATATGAACGAGCACAGTTCACGCTCCCACGCGATATTTCTGATAACGATAGAGATGAGCTCTATGGGAGACGACGCGGCAGGGGGTATACGAGTGGGCCGTTTGAATTTGGTTGATTTAGCGGGCAGCGAGAGGCAGAGCAAAACAGGCTCATCGGGTGAGCGGCTGAAAGAGGCGAGCAAGATAAATCTGAGTCTTTCGGCTCTCGGTAACGTTATATCGGCTTTGGTCGATGGTAAAACCTCTCACGTGCCTTATCGCGATTCAAAACTTACGCGTCTACTTCAAGATTCCCTCGGTGGCAATTCCAAGACAATTATGGTAGCGAACGTCGGTCCTGCGTCTTACAATTACGACGAGACTCTCACGACTCTGAGATACGCTAATCGGGCGAAAAACATAAAGAACAAGCCACGCATCAACGAGGATCCAAAGGACGCACTTTTGCGACAATATCAAGAGGAGATAAGTCGACTCAAGGAGAAACTCGCGATGAAGGGAAGCGGCGCGACAACTCGTACGAAGCGAACCGGCAAGCAGAGAACGAAGAGAAACAACGAAACGGAGGATTACGCCGAGTCCGAATCCGAAGCAGAGGATAGTAGCACCCGTGATGACAATCGAATCAGTGAGAACGACAAGAAATTCATCGCCGAACAAATTCGCGCCGAGAGACAAGAGACCGAGTCTCTAGTTCAGCGGATCACCGATCTCGAGTCGAAAATGCTATGCGGCGGTAAAAATATCGTCGATCACACGAACGAACAGCAGAGGGCACTCGAACAGCGCGCCGCCGAGATCGCCGAGAGAAAGAAACGCGAGGTTGAGATGCAACAGAAACTCGAGGACGAGGAAATGACGACACTTGGTGTACGCGAAACTTTTACGACTCTCCAACAAGAGGTTGACGTTAAATCACGAAAATTGCGCAAATGTTACGCCAAACTTCAAGTATTAAAGCAAGAAGTGGACGACGAGAAGGAGGAATTCAATCGGGACAGACGCGATCTCGAACAGACTCAACACGAATTGATGAAGGATCTCAAACTAAAGTATCTAATAATTGATAATTTCATACCGGTCGAGGACAAGCACAAAATATTGTCGCGTCTTAGATTCGACGAGGAGGAGGATTGTTGGCTCGTAAGAGAGACAACACCCGAGACCGTCGAGAACATAAAACGGCCAGTCTCGTCACCCGGTGCACGAAGGCCCGTCTCCGAATACGCGAAAATTGCACTAGCAATGGGCCGCGGCTATCGTTACGCCGGTGAAAATATTCTCAGCCTCGAGCTCGACATGCCGACACGCACGACTTTGGATTACGAGGGACCCGCCATTGCTCCAACGATTCAGGCCGTTCTCGAGGAGGCACTCAGGGACGAGGGCGACATCGATGTCGACGCTTCCAACGTTAGACTCAGACCGAAACCTCGTATACCATCCGCAAGAACCAACGCCAGGCCCAAAAGCGTCGGTAAAATACCACAAATTCCCGCTCCGGTATATCCAAAAACACGAGGTCTCGTGCCCAAGTAGGGATTCGAATGAAACGAAACAAGAGATTGTACCAATTGTACATATAATCGTTAATACTCGCGTACACTCGAATGCTTTTATTTATTCGTAGTTTCGCTCTTCGTTTTTTCCTATACTGCCTCGTTGTAGATGCTCTTGTATTTTTATTTTTATTATTTTTTTTTTTATTCTTTTAAAATTGTCAATCTAGTCAATGTCTCCAACGAATTCATTTCATCTGCCAATAAACGATTTCTTTCGCCATTGAAAGAGCGTCCGGGTTATTTCTCTGTGGAGCTCGCAGGATTTTAACAGTGGACGCAATTTTGGGATGATGCCAGCACACGAATACAAGATTATCGGAAATTCTGCTCAATCTTTTCTGCTACATATGCACATCGACCGTTTAGACTGAATATTAGGAGGTTGCATAATGAAACTGCCCTTAGGCCATGTATCGTGCCATTTCTTTTCGTTTGTTTAATAAACCAAAAGAAAAAAATTAATCGTTCAACGCGACTGGTCACGACAATTGTATCTCTTCGTTTTCCTTTTATTACGGAAATAAGGTCATTTACATTCGATACAAATCGAGAACGAAATATCTCGCTTGGATTTTGTTCGAGGTTCTTCGATGGCGATTTTCTTTTAATTTAACGCAACTCGCCGTTGACGAATTAGGTTATTTAATGAAATTTTGTGTTATTTTAATTTAATGTTTTTATTGCTCATGTACGGTTTTAATTACAAAATGATTTTTTTTAAAATAATTAACAAGGATAGATTCTATTCGACTCTGCAAAAAATGCGCCGAACGTATCCGAAGTAACCGAGCACGCCGTGATGTCAATGTTAATAGTCTATACCCGGGGTCGGCACGTATTTTTATAGTGGGGTCCGGATACTAGTGAATGTTTTAATTGAGGTCCAGAGAAAAAAAACTACAAATATCAATTACAGCAAGCAGTTTATTATTGTTTCTCAAAAAGAATGTGGCTTATAAAAACACATATTGGTTTTTATTTTTATTTTTCTCTTAAGGGGGGGGGGGGGCAAACCCTTTAGACGCCCGAAAATGAGTCATTTTTCATTATTTTTTTAAAGGTGATAAAATAATCGCATCATACACGGTGCGTTGGTCTAGTGGTTAGCGTACTGACCAGCGGATCAGGAGGTCGCGGGTTCGAATCCCAGTCGCGTTACTTTCGTCGTGAAATGTGTTTCTTCGACATTTTCTCGGCAAAAGGCGACTAGCTCCGTGACTGAGAAGCGAACTTGGACCCGGCTGTATCGGTATACGCTTTCCGCGGTTTCCCTATGCCCATGACAGACATGTCATGGTGAATACGATACAGAGGGGGAAGTCGGCTGCGGCAGCAAGGGGGGGAGAATAGGGGAATAAAAAAGCTACAGTGTAGAAAACAACAGTTGAACGGTGTAAACAGTGGAACCTTGTATAAAGCCGAAAAGGCTATGCAAGTAATACTTAAAAAAAAAAAAATAACCGCATCATTTAAAAATGTTGACATTATCTTATTCCAACTTTCAAGTGGCATTTTTTTTTTAAACAAAACAAAATTGCGACGTTATAAGGTATTCCTTTAGGCGTCTTTTGCGTGATATCGAAAAGTGCTCTATCTGTCTGATTTTTTTCTATTGATCCGAAACAGAAATTGAAAATATTTTTCGATTATTGACATGTGTAGAGGAAGGATATACCAATAAAAATATTTTAAAAAGTATAAAATTAAAAATGAGCTAGGCTTTTAAATCAAATTTTCATATTTTTGATCATTTTCTCGACAATTTTTATCGCAAAAGAGTAATCTATTTACGTGATAACCTTTAAAACTTATTCACCATAACATTATCCTTCCGATAATGTTATAGTGAGAAACCATTCAAAATTTCAGCCAGATCGATCAATAACTTTTTGATTTATAATATGAGCAGTTTTTGAAAATACAGTTTCGAGATAATCGCGTTCAAAGTTTCCCTAATTCACAGCATGCAGCCCCGGCGCGCTCTTGACTATGTGCTATAATTTCGTAAATTTTTCGATTTTCTAGTTTACTCAATGTATTATACTTTCGAAATATGTGAAAAAAATCTTTTTTTTGAACATTGTAAAGGGAACATTGTAACATTCCCCCTTTAAAAATAATATACTTTACATAGATTCTTAATGTGAGAAATTACACCTTCGATCTTGAGCCAGTTTTTTGAAGTTTGGTTCTCGTGTTTCCCCCAAAATTCTTCAATGGGTGCAGATTTGTACATTTGCAAGGAAAACTCTTCTTACAAGTCGATTATTTCTTTCGAACTGTTATTTTTCCAACTTTAGCTCGGTTTAAATTTTACTTGACGCCTTTAGAATCGCACACAGAATGAGTTAATTAAAATTTTTTAAAGATTTTTTGGCCGTCCAGTTTTCTACCCTCCGCGTTCCGGATCCGGACTGTTGCCGACTGCTCGTCTATACGAACTCTACTCGTGTAGTACGAGTATTAGGTTGTGACGTCACAGCCCGTTCAGGTAACTGCGAATATGTTTGGCGCGTTTCTTTGTTAATCGGCAAAAAAAAATACTTTTGTTATAAAAACCAAACATGATCTTTACAATGCAAAAAAAAGTCATTTAATAACTCAATTCACACCACTGTATCGGGGAAAACATGTAATCAGGTCTTTACAAATATCTGATTTTTTTTTCTCCAAAGTCAATATGGATATTGTTGTTTACTCGCGTTTTGAAAAAAATGTACAAAATATTTATCGTGCCGTAGAATATTCCGATTACAATTTTTAAGATTGATGCCAAATCATTCTTGAGGAGGGGGGGGGGGGGGGACGAAGTTCCTAGTCGCGATCAGGGAAACTATACTAAAGGAGCTCAAAATATGTACTACAGAAACGAATCTCCTGGAAAAACACTATTGGCAGTGGGGGTAAATCGCGAGAAACTTCATTCCAGTGAGCGAAAATGAAAAGGAACATAACCAAAAACTGAATATTCAAACGCCCCATGCTAATGTACACGCGAAACAGACGATAGTAATTACTTCTGGTTGTTTATAACAAATTCTGAATCTAATCGTGGATATACATGTTACACTGAGAAATATCGTGAATGTTCAATTTTGGTGTAAAAAATTGAGTTTGCGACGTAGCCGTCGTCACTCGTATTATTTTCGTATCCTTTCAAGTCGCACGGGAAAGTTTGAAGAAAAAAAAACATTGCAATATGTTTTCACCGAAATGTAATAAATGTTTTTATAAACTATAAACGATACATATTTAAACATGCAGACATTGCAATATTGTTTCCAAGTGATGGCACTTTGTGAATCCTGGACGGAATATGCTAAAGCACTTTCTTCAGTAATGTTTCCTGTACAGAATAAAGAATTTTCATGAGGCTAGTAACGCTCTTAGAAAAACTGGCAGCTTTCATTTGTGGCAAAAATCAAAACGCGAGTTAAAATATAGGTACATTCCTTAAACAAAAAGATCAAGTGTGACTATTTCTATTACTGATAAATCGATCGCAAACGCAAATCATATTTATGGAAGAAAAGGAGAAAAAAAAATGACAAATACCACATTAATGAGAGAGTTGTTTGAGTTTCAACAACGCCATTGACAATTACGATTCAATGGCAAATCCACAATCGTGAGTTTGAGCTTCACCTACTGTCAATTTTACGGCATAAAAACTCATCTTCTTTTTATTTTTAACCCTTAGTGTGCACACCTTCACAGCGAATCATTTCGTGCACATGGGGTCAATTTGACCCCAGGCCATTTTTGACCTCGAATGTCTCGGTAACTATGCGCTTTTCGAAAAAAAAAGGTTGAGTTACTTTTTGCAGTGAATCGATCAAACTTTAAGGCCGCGAAGTTAGATTTCCAAAAAAACCTTTTATAATTGTTCAAAAACGTGCTTAAAGTTGATGGTACGCAAAAAAAGCACCGTTTCGGTAAAAATTCTCGTAAAAACTTCAATTTTGAGTTTTGAAAGAAATCCTCTTCGGGTTTTACAGACAAGGGTCCATGTTTTGAGGAAAAAATAGTCCGCTTTGCAGCCGTTCCGAAAAGTATATTTATTTTGGAGTATGAAGTTGGCCGTTTTTCAGGTTTCGTGAAAGAGGGAAAATGAGAGATTGCAACAACTATTCTAAAGGAACGCTTACCTGTAAACGCTATTCAGGTAAGAAAAAAAAGTTGGGGTCAGGCTGACCCCGGATGCACACTAAGGGTTAATACAAACCTTCATCCACTGTCACGTCTGTTTTTTCGCTAGTTTGCAAACTACATTTCGTAGCTTTCTTCTCGAACTCATCGTTATTAAACCTACAGTGGCGGCCATATTCATACGTAAAGCGATTAAAATTCAGAATAATTTGCTGTATACTTTTATGTTAAGGTTGTTATGGGGCGAGGTCAAAATATTATCACCCAGCTGAATTTTTTTCTGGAAGTATATAATTTATTTGCTGATCATCCTGTGCAGTTTGGGTACGATCCACAGTACCGTTTTGTAGAGAAAAAAAAAACAGAAACTCGACGTATTTCGTGGACTGATCACATTACGCTTATGGAAACCTTCCGATCATTTTTCAGTATATTATTTGTATCTGCTTAAAAAATAGGTACGGTTCGACCAATCATCGAATTAACTCTTAGCATCGTGAAAATGACAATTCACAGCACCGTTATAGAATCATTAATGTTTGCAATCGCAAATTCGTGCGAAAGTCCAGTACACAAAATACTAGACTGTGCAAACATGGCAACGTCCTGGACGGCATAAATGAACCGGATGTGGATAAGGTAGGAACTACCTACCTTATCCACATCCGGTAATTATACCCGTGGACCTCAAGCTACTTTTTTTTCAGGATAATTAATGAGGAATATTATTTGATATTATTCTCTTAATTAATAATAATTACTTATTATTAGCTTGAGATCGATGTTCAGAAATGATAATTTTCTAGACATTTCTAGGAAAAGAAGAAATACAATGGAATTTTTTTCAAACAAAAGAATTTTTTAGTATATCCGAAAATAATTTAAAAATGTTCATTTCTTTTAGATTATAGACAACTCCAATACACTATTTCTTTCCAGCGAGAGAATTTTTAACTCGAATCCATATTCATTGTTGACAGCTCCTCGAGCCAATTCAGACGTTATGAACGGAGCGCGTGTCTCTAACTTCGCGACAATGCTGCCAACCTGAGCATCATCATACGCCATGATTCACGACCTTGCCAATTCGTTTCGCGTTAATGAAGCGTGAAAAAATGATATCAAATAATAATATAAAGTAAAGAAAACATTTCATGCGATCATCGATTGTCCAAAAATGCTTATCTTTATAAACAGGTGTAAAAAAATTGTTCGAAAACGTACGTTAAGCGTGACGATTATTTTATAACTAACAGTTGGTAACAGTCAATCAGCTCCATGCATAAGCATAGGATACTCCCCTCGTACTTCACCCCCTACGGCTAGACCCCATAACAACCTTAACGGGAAAACAAAAAATCAACAACTTCGTTTCATCTCTATTCTACCCAGCGTTGCTGGTGCCTCAATCAAGTACTACTTAAATCCAGCAAATTCGCGCGTACCACTTTTCCTCTATCCCTCTCATTAGAGTTGGAAGTCCTTTAGTATAGTCTTCCTGGTCGCGATTTTCACGTCCTAGACGTGGCATAGCGATATTTCAATATGGCCGCTCAAACTATTATAGCCTCAAACGTAAAGAACTTCATTTTTTATTTACTCCGACTTTGTTATTGGTTTTACCTCCATGGTGGATTGTAAAGATGCCACTTCCGTGAATGATTTAATTTCTGCTTTTTTTTTAGCTCTGTCAGCTTTGGATTTAGATTTTTTGAGGTTATGCGAGTCACTCGCAGATTTCGAGAAGGATTAATTTTATTTTTCAGAGCATACTTTTTACAAACGACGTCTGAAATTATATCAATACATTGTATATTACAGAAATAACTTTCAATATTTCTCGTTTTTTTAATTTACAAATGTACAAAGTGGAAAAGAAAAAATCTTATTTGCATTGACGTGCTGACCACACACTCGCCTTGATGGCCTAAAGTAATTTTCAGAGCCAACCACTTTTTTTTTCACAAGACTTTTGGTGAAGGTACTGGAATAAAATTTACCAAGGATTCAAATATTCATAAAATTAGCGCGATCAATTTTACGTCTCGCGAATCCTGATGAGATTTTTTTTTAACCTCATACTGTAAGCATCTTCGAGTCGGCGGGCAGGTCTCGTATCTCCATTCGGCATCAAGCTGATCGACGGACCATCGCGAATTTCGTCCCGTCCTCTCGGCCCTTGAGGCAACAAGAAAAATCACATATCGTTAGTGTTGAAAAATTTGTCACTTCCGTTAAAAAAAATTCTCTAGGAATTTGCTTATCAGTGTCGATGAACCGAATTGTGAAAATTCACGTTTATCACGAAATACCAGGCTCGTTGGGAAGCAAAAACAAAAAAAAAAAAAGAAATACGAAAACTTTAACTCATTTATTCCTCGCATGGGGTTAAAATATATTTTTCGAGATTTACAGGAAGAAAAAAACAGAAGTAGAATCGTGTCAGACTCGTCGAATATTCAAGCTCGTACGCGCCTCGTCCTTGATTTATCGCGCGCAACGAACTCTACCGTTACGGTCTTACGTACCTTAAGAGATTTATCCATTCGCCGCCTAACAAAATTATTCTCTTTTCTCGCATCGCTCAATCTCCTGTCAAGTAGATGCTTTTTTTTTACTTTCGTTCTCTTTATTTAGTAATACAATTCTACATAAAAGACGATTTTCGTTTCTTTCTCGTCGCGAGTAGTCCGTTTGGACGAAAAGTATACATTTTTTTTTCCCCCGAGTTTTTCGAAAGTCATTCGAATTGCCGCGACAGCAAAAAGACAAGCACTTTGGGAATGTGTTTCCGCGGAAATTCATCAAAGACACGCGAATTGTTTCCGTGGAACGTTTTTTTTTTCTTCTCGTGCATTCGTCCGCTCTCTTCCAATCCCTTAAGTGATCACGAGAGTAATTTCCATCGCCATAATCCGTCGCGACGACAGTTGACGGTCCATTGTGTAAAAAAAAAACGAATAATAACCCCGAAGCAAGAATATTGCGTGAAATGTTGGTCGATTCAATAGAATCTTTGCTGCTGATAATTTCCGTACTGTTGTTGTGGATAACCGACGGGTGGGCCGTTATTTGGCCCGCCGTATTGCGATCCCATACCGTACATCTGTTGCTGTTGTTGTGACGTTTGTTGTTGCGGTTGTCCGCCGTACTGATTGCTCTGCATAGCCGAAGCACCACCGTACGGCTGTTGTCCCTGATTGTTTCCCATTGCGCCCATGTTACCGTAACTCTGATTATAATTGTATCCGTTGTAACCACCAGCATTGGCATTGAATGGATTTTGTTGTTGCTGATAATTGGGAAACTGATGATTGCCCATTTGTTGATAAGCCATGGACGAGGGAGTGGTCATGGCTTGTTGCTGCTGCATCGTGTTTTCGACGCTCGGATAATTCGAACTGTAAAGATTTTGCTGGGGTACGGGTAGTTGAGGAATCGGAGGACGTGGCCTCGGGGTGACCTCGGGTTTGGCGCTTTTGGGTATCGTGTGTGACTTTACGACGTATTTGTTGGGCAAATCGCCCATTATGTTGGCTATAAGACGTTTCGTTTCGTTTAAAATGGCGTTTGGATCCTTATTGTCATCGTTGTCGCGTGACTTCGCGGGTGGTGAGATTTTCGATCGCGTTGGCGTACGTGATCTCGAGCGTGACCATGATCTCGATGAATTCGAGCGCGATCTCGAGGATCTTTTTCTTCTGGCTCTTTCGTTCTCGTTGACGTTCTTATCTGCCGCTTTGTAGATATCTTCGAAGGAATAATCGTCGTCATCGTCGTCGTCGTTGTTGTTATCGGACAGATCGACACGGGCCTTCGTTTGCTTCGTGCTCTCTTGCGATTGTTGATGTTGCTCCTGTGAAGATAGTTGCTTTTGACGTTTAGGCTCCTCCTCGTCGTCGGCGAACATATCGAGTTTGGGTTTCCACTTGGAATCGTCGTCGGTTGGATTTTGATTGCTTTTGCGAGTGGAAAATGGCGACATGCTTCTCTTCTGTCCACCTCGTATCGTAACTTCCGTCGTGACAGGTGTGACTTCCGCTTTCGTCGTAGCAGACGTTGACGACGAGTGTGAAACAGGTGTGCCGAGATTCACGTAGCCACGTAATTTTTCGACTCTCGCGAGATCCGTGGCTTCGAGCTTTTTCAAAAAATTTATCAAACCGTGTTGCTCGTCGGTGCCGAGTTCCTTGAAATTTTGCAACAAGGTCTTGAGATCGTTGTCCGAGAGGCTCTCCATTCTCGTTGATTTCGTACGTTCGTTAGCCTCGCGTTGAATACACGTTTCACTCTGTAGGCTCGGTGTTTCCCGTCGATTGTTCGGCGACGCGTCTCTACGTTGGGACGACGTTTCACGCTCGTCGCGAGCTCTCTGCGCAGTGGAAGTTTCCGGTGACGGAGCTTTTGTGATCGCGGATAGTGCGATCGCGGCGGCGCTGCTCGAGGACGATTCCGATGATTTGACAGGTACCGAGCTCGAGGTAGCACCGATACGTGACGCGGCTGTCAAGCCTTTGACGAAGCTCGCCGCGGTTATCGGCTTGTCGCTGTGTTGCGAAGCCTCGGCCATCCCGACAACCGCGTTTATAAGAGTCTCGAGCTCGTCTTGCGAAACGTTTGTTCTTCCTTGGGCTATAAGTGCCGCGGCGATCTGTTGGGCAATCGCGATTTTGTCAACTGCACCGACACCGGGCACGCTGACCGGCTCGGAGCGTAATTTGGAAGAGTCGTTTGTTCTCTGATAAATAGAATTAGTCGCGGCAAAAGTGGCCAATAGTGGTCTCGTCAATTCGATCTCGCAACGCTTTCTCCTCTCCTCCTCGTCGTGGAACTGATGCTTCAACAATTGTTCCAATTTTTTCTTAGTCTCGGCTGCTTTGTGCAGTAGCTTCGCGATATTTTGAATCGCCGATTTTGTCGGGGCAACCGCGACTTTCTCGATCATACCGGCGAACAATTGTCCCTTGAGCTTTTCCTTCACAGTCTCGAATAGAACGCATACTTCCTCGTCGTTGAAAAGATCCTCGGCCGAATTTGGCTGCGCTTTCTCAGCGGCTAGGGCACGCGACAGGAGAGTGACAATTTTTGGTCCCAACGAGCCGAGCTGACCCTCGAGGGCGGTAAGGAGACGCAGTAGACCGACGATCTCGAGATCGTCACGCAGTAGCTCACCCGAGGCCGGTGGACTGGGCGATTTTTCTTTTAGATATGAAGTCGGATAGTGACGCGAGCGTGGCTTCATCGAGCGATTAGGCGGATAGTAAGTAGACGTTCTGTAGATGCCAGCTCTACCGCGCGTGTACGTGTAACCGTATTCGCGTTCTCTCGACGGCTCGCTACGTTCGACGTACTCGGTCGTTTTGATGGTCTTCGTCGTGCCAACGTACTCGACATCGTCGTCGCTCTCGGGATAATGACGCGAACGTTTTACACTCGTTGGTGATGATTCGTGTCTCTCGCGACTCGTGCTTCTACCGACCGACCATTTCTCCCCTCTCTCGCCCTTTTCCTGTTGATTAACTTTGTCCGATTTTTCAGGCTTGTCCGATTTATCGGTCTTCTTCATTACTCGCTCCTCCGGCAACTCGAGACGCTTTCTTATCTCTTCTTTGCGCTGTTGCAATTGCTCGGCGTGTATCTCGCGCATACGCTTGTTCCAAAATTCGATCCATTCGGGCTTGAAGTCGTGCTTGCTCGGATCCTCACCGTCCGCTTGTAACTCCTTGTAACGGCGATTCCAAAATTTCTTCCACTCGTCCGGATACGATGGATGCTTCTCAGGATTTTTCTCGTGAAACTTCAATGCGCGCTGAAGCGTCTCCTCGGCTCGTCTTATAACTTGGCGATACTTGTCCCACTTGTCGCGCTCGCGCCATGGCTCGATCGAGCGCGAACGACGACCGCCCGTCGAGCGATATCTCTTACGATCGGCGCTACTCGCGATCGTCGAACTTCTCGCGCCACTGTGATGCTCGCGTCCACGCGAACGCGTCGGCGATGGACTGCTCGATATACTCGACAGGGATGACAAAGACTTCGTGTCGTCCGACGGACGTACCGGCGCCACGGGCTTCGACTTTTCCTCGCTCTTCTCACCGCTACGGGTGTTCAACTTATCCTTCGTCAGGATACGGATCTTCCATACTCTGGGGAGGGAGGGGAAACGCGTTATAAGCCTCAATCCTGACCAACGACGTATAACGGAAATAACGGGTAAATATTTTAAACGAGGTCGAGGATAAGTAGCTTTACTAACCGTTTTTCTTTGTCCTTTGTGTCGAACTTCTTCGAAAATCTCTCCTTGTCCGATTTCTTGTCTTCTTTATTGGCACTTTCATCCGCCTCGATACTCGCCGCTGGATTATCGTCGTGCTGATAAAAATGTTGCAGCTTGTTGTATCGAGGTTGCGCATCTGTATCACGGGAATAAAAAAATTCGTACACGATTTTAATAAAACAACCCGTGAACAATGTAACGACAAATATTAATTCCACTCACCTTCTCTCTTCGCCAATTTTTCCTTATCCTTCGACTCGTTCTTCTTCGCGAAACGATCCTTGTCCGATTTCTTCGCACTCTCTTCCGCTTCGTTACCACTCAACGAGGGATTTTCGTTGTGATGATAAAGATGTTGCTGCTTGTTTCGCGTATCTGGTACGGAAATAAAAAAAAAAAATTAACAAAATCAACGTAACGATTGATTAACGAAACGTGGCTAATTTGAATCTTGATCGATCGGTTGCCGAATCGTCGACGATTCGGTGCTCAAAAAAGAAGAAAGAAAAAAGAAAACGGCGCACAGAGTATCTTTTTCTCGTTCACTCACCTTCTTTCTTCGTCGTGCCCGACACTTCGGCCATCATCTCGTCAAAGTTAGTCACCCATCGCACATCGTAAACTTCCATAAATGTTCTGTCTGGTCTTTCCCTGTACGTATGAAACAACACAGCCACGTTTCAATTGTTGCAATTCAATATCTCTCATTCACATCTTATACTTGGTCTCTTGCTAATCGTCCCTTCGCGCGCACGAATTAAACGATCGTGAGAAAAATAAACGTTGCGAAGTAAAAAATTGCCACATTGGTATCGTAATATTAGTGTTCATTTTTTTTTTCACCGCTCAAGCTGGCTTCGCAAGATTTCATTGGCCTCGCATAAATCGAAGCCTTCTCCGAGACGGTTATGGAAAAAAAAAACAATGTGAAAATTTCTCATTCGCAGTACGCTCTTTTTTTTTTACTCTAGTCAAGCTCGAGCGTTGTTCGAAAACATGAAAAAAATGTCGTGATGCAATCGAAAGAGGAAGAAGGATTGTTCAGTTAACTTAATTGAAAATTCCAAACTCCGTAAACTTTTTCCAAATATTTATCGGTGCCCTTGTCACCAGCGCTCTCGATCGCCCTTTCCGTTATTGTCGTGCGTTACATCAATTGTTGCAGAACGATAACAAGCGGGAAGACGAAAAAAAACATACAAGATCATAGTAATCAAGTTATTATGGGTCTGTTCGTTTTAGCTACACGTTTTATTTACACTTTTTAAATCTTCTTTGGACTTTCTATTACTGTATGTGGTGAAAGTGTAGAAAGTCTAGCCAAAACGAACAGACGCAATGATTTTTCGTTAAAAAAAGAAAACACATCGGAGCTTCCCCGAGATTCGAAAAGTCATTTTCACAGAGCGAGGACACTGTAGATTGCACGAGATTCGCCGGAAAACTTTTCATTCGGCCAGCCGATAATTCGCACAAATTGAGCGCGCGTCAGCCTCTTTTTTTTATTCTTGGGGGAAAAAAAAGCGACCAAAATTCACTTTCGCACACAGCCGCGCATGAAGCGTGATCCGAGAATTATTCATTTCACAATAAACGGCTTCCGCGAGCGCAATTCTGCAAAGAGAGAGAGAGAAAGAGGAGAGGAGATTCGAAAATATGACGACCTACCTAAAGTGATAGTCTTCGTAGACTCTCTTGATATACTGCATCTTGTTTTTCTCGAACTGATACTTGTCGACCAATTGGGGCTGTAGACGTCCGAAAACCTCTTCGATCTTCTTGGCGACAAGCACCGATATCTCGTTAGCACCGCGTTTGTAATTCGGTGTACGCTGTAATTCGGTTATCGCACGCGACACCGTTGGAAAGTGTCGATTGAGATATGTAATGCGATGATTGTAGCTTGCTATGTGTGACATTACGGTGCGTGGATCGCCCCGTTTGTCGCAAAGTACGCAAGTGTAGCTTGGCTCGCACGACTCGTTGTCGACGAGTTCGAGGATGTACTCGAGGCCAACGAGTGGCGATGTTCTGTGCCGATCAAGGCTGACTTGGATAGTTGTAGATTGTGTCAATTGGTCCTCCATGCCGGGTGGTATTGGCTCGCCAGGTGCTAGCATGTCCGAGGACGGCAATGCGCTCTCGACTAGTGTCGCGTTGTTACGCCTGACACCTTTACTCGTGTCCGCGAGCTTCGACCAGAGAGACACGGAGTACGGGCACTCGTCGAGCTTCATTTTGTGACGATTGCACGAATTGTGACTCAACAGTTTGTGCTTGCCGAACAACGATATGTTGCATATGTGACACCATATGTCGTCATCGTCGGTCAACGAGTACACCGGCCTTAAAGTTCCATCCTCGGCCGTTACGCTGCAACGCATCAATCTCTTACGGTCGTACTCGTCCTGCCGGGAAAACACACAGACGAACACGTTCCAGATCTTTCAGACTTTTCAAGGCTTCTAATTAACAAGTAGCCTAACCGACACAACGCGACATATTTGCGATACACTGCACAGCTTTTTTTTTCACATTGTCCGCTGCGCGTTTCTCTTCACCGACGACTCTCGCCGAGTCGCGGCGGACGACGACGATCTTCATTGCTGAATGCTGGCTTGATTGTTTTTTTTGCTCTTTCTTTCTTTCTTTTCAGTATACAATAATTACCTTCTCGCGTTCCTCTTCCGAGAGATGAGAAGGGTTCCGACCCTCGATGTCGAGATCATCAAAGTTCTGCATTTTCTTCGCTGACCTCCCGTTGGTCTCTGCACCGGGCTAGAGGACAGACACTTTTTCTTTTTCCGACGTTATGTTCTGAAAGCAATCGCGTTTGTTTAATCAACGTACTTCATCGTTACGTATGTCGGTGAAAATTATTATCAACGACGTATTATTTTTTTTTTGTTTTTCCCTTATCTACGATGCAACCTCGTACTTACCCTTGTTTCGCTTTCTTTCTCTCGAAAAACCTCGCTACCGAGCTTTTCTCTTTTTCTTCGCTCTGTTTTTTTTTTTTTTTTTTTTTACATCGCCGGACCTTTATTCCTTTTTCTCATCTTGTATTTTCTCTCGCTTTCTTTTAACGACAAAAATCAACGGTGCGGCGAAGCCGGCGTGATTTATATATATATATATTTTTTTCCATCGCATTCAACCTACTTACCGAGCGACAATGAATTAAAAAAAACAAACAAACAAAAAGGTACACCGCGTTGTTCGTACCCTCGTACGCGGCGCTTCTCAAATTTTCTCCGTCTCGTTTTCATTTCGGGACCAACTCAATAAAAACTTTTTTTTTTCGTCCTTCCGTTCTCATCGCACTATCGATACGAAAATAAACTTTTTATCCACGCACAGCGTCGAACTAACGAACCGACTTTTGCTCACGCCCCGGCACCGAAGTAACGTCAAGAGCACGCGAGTATCGAAAACACTAGGACAATGAGATGCTAATTTGAGGGAAAAAAAAAAAAAAACGTTCTCGCCGATGCCGAGTCGAGTATCGGCGAGAAACGAATATACCGACGAGTACGGATCGTCATTTAAAACCGTCAAACCGGCGAGAACGTCCTAAACGTGTGTGTTCTACCGGCGGATGTTGTTGGCAAAAAAAATTATTTCGAGAGTAAACGGTGATAGATAATGAGTCAATTATTATATCGGTTCGAGGAAATTTTGAATGTATACGAGACACGTCGAGGCATCGGTATATTTTGGTCAAATTTTCACGGCGAATATTCTCATCTAAAGCGTGATTAGGTGGTTGCGTACGAAAGTGCCTGCCGGCGATACAGCTCTAGCTACACTTTTGTCTCTAATTGAAAGTTGACGATACACATGACGAAAGATCCATAGTTAAGGAGTTCCGATACCGTTCCTTAGCTGCAAGAGTGAGGATGAATGTAAAATGAGTTTTCGGCAGGCTGTCAACTTCTTGCAAATAAAATTTTATGTAAAAATTAATTATTATTCGGCAATTTTCAACTCATAATATTGTTGAAAATTACTTCCAAGCCGAGAAATAATATTGATACTTATCATTTTTCAAATCAAATATAAATATGTTGATGTATCCAATGGGCGATGTAAAATTTCATACGTCTACAAGCATTTCGATTTTGATGTTGAAAGTCCTTGAGGGGGCACACCCGAGTAGACGGCGGAAAAAATAGGTGAATTTTGGGAATTATCTCAAAAACTATTCGTCTGATTTCATCCTGGTTTGTTTTATTTGAAACTCTAAAGATTGAGGTATGTTGACAAAATTTTCAATAAATATATATTGACTAATATATCTTCTATCTATATATATAAAAGGTAAAGTCCTGACTG
The DNA here is from genome assembly GCA_963932345.1 of Ophion ventricosus. Taxonomy (NCBI): domain Eukaryota; kingdom Metazoa; phylum Arthropoda; class Insecta; order Hymenoptera; family Ichneumonidae; genus Ophion; species Ophion ventricosus. The sequence continues at coordinate 34,129,112 of OZ010711.1, read as the reverse complement.
AGTCATCATCGCCCAGCCTAAACCGCTAAAGGTAGAAACGTGAAATTTGGAGAGGATGTTGATTTTATATTGGAGACATCGTTTAAGAACGGATTTCTCGAAATTCAACCCCTAAGGGGGTGAATGGGGGTGGCAAAGTTTGTATGAGAAATTATATTCCTTGCGTGTATCAATTTGAAACTTGAAACATATGTTCCTTGGAAGGTGTAGAAGTGCACTAAGAAAGAATTTTTCGAAAATTCACTATTAAGGGGGTGAGTGGGGTGTAAAGTTTTTATGGGAAACGATATTCCTCGCGTGTATCAACATGAAACTTGGCAAATATGTTCCTTAGAGGATGTAGAAGTTTACTAAGAAAGGATTTTTCAAAATTCAACTCTTAAGGGAATAAAATGGGTTTCAAAAGTTTGTATGGAAAATTATATTTCTTGCGTGCACCAACTTGAAAATTGGAACATAAGTTCCTCAGAAGGTATATAAGTGCACTAAGAAACGATTTTTCGAAATTCAACTCTTAAGAGGATAAAATGGGGTGTAAAAGTTTGTATGGAAAATTATATTCCTTGCGTGTATCAACTTGAAACTTGAAATATATGTTATTTAGAAGGTGTAGAGGTGCATTAAAAAAGGATATTTCGAAAATCAACTCTTAAGGCCTTAGGCCACTCTAGAGGCCGAAAAAAAGGGCATATTTTGTGATTTTTTTTCATCGAAACCTTAAAATAAATCGCAATTACAAAATAGGGGTTTTATTATACACGTAATTGACTATACAAAATTATTTCTTCACAGCGATACATGTCAAAATGGCGACTATGCAGCTTTTTTCGGATGACGCCTTTATGTCTGAAAGGTCAACTGCCGGACCAACAGCTATAATTTTTGAGTTATGATGAGACACTTAAGTTTTCTCGATTATATATAAGAATAGTTATAGAAGTACGTAGGATTTTTATGATATATTGTTTTTTGTCAAAATGGTGCATTTCTAAAACAAAAAGTATAAAATGCCATGAGAGCATCGTCAGTAAATTGTTCATAAAAAAAGGAACTATGCAATATAATTAAAAAATCCTACGTAGTGCCTCAGAAAATGTAATTCTCAATATACAGTTAAAATTTCAAGTGAATCGGTTGAAATTTGTTTGAGTTAAGAATCCGGCCGACTTGAAAAATGTAGTTCTGAGATAAATGCGTTTAAAGTTAGTAGAAAGTCACAACATTAATCAAGAGGGGTTGCGTTAGAATTGGAAAATCGAGTACTTCGAGATTTTTCACACCCATAATCTTTTGGAATATGATTTTATAGGTACCAAGGTACATTTTTAACGAACAAAAACAAATCGATTTTTGGAAAATTCTAGAGTGGCCTAAGGCCTTACGGGGGTGAAATGGGATGTAAAAGTTTGTATGTAAAACTTTCCTTGCGTGTATCAACTTGAAACTCGGTATAAATATTCTTCAGAACTAATGAAACGCATATTTTGGGATTTTTAAAAACTCCTAATGCAGGGTTCTACTTCTAATGAAGTTTCTATCGATCAAATTCTACGTGGGTGGAAGCTGGTATGAATATATATTGCAGTCGGTTGATTTGAAACAAAAATTTCAAAAACATTCATAAAATGTAATGGATAAAGCCCTTCGCATCGTAAGTTCCTTTTTTTATTTATTTAATTTTTTTATCAAGTCCGAAAGCTCGTGAATTTAGATTAAAAAAATAATGTAAAGTAAAAAAAGGCGCCATTTCGTAAAAAAAAAAAATCAAAAAATCTTACAATGCAAAGTTATGCGAAAAACATAACATTTTAAGAATCTTTTCGAAATTTTTGCTTCGGATCAACCGACTGCACGCAATCATGGTGGCAACAGATCGTGCCAGGAAGGAACGGTAATATTTTACACCAGCCCCAATAATAGCACTCCTGATCAATATATATGTATAAAATTTTTTGTCAATACAGTAATACTCCAAAGTTACGTGATAGTTGATCCGCCGTCTACTCGGATGTACCTTCTTGTCTTTACAGCGGAAAGTTTTTCTCCAGCAAATTATGTTGGCGTGAAGTTCCTGGCAAGGTAATCGATTGCGGCAATAGTCGAGTATGACGCGCAAAGAATACTTTTGCCGCTTCCAAATATGCGATTTCTCTATGGACCACAATTGTCGCCCGCAACCAATGCATTTTGCCCAAGAATCTCGTACGGAAAGGTCGATGAATGGCTACATGAATAGATCGCTGCTAAAGAACCCGAATTCTTGTTGATTGGAATCCAATCGATGGCCATAAATATGGGCAATACTTCGAACAAACCAGTGCATCCATTTACTACCGAACCACTATCTTTCATTACGCTACAAAATGAGCAATTTCATACGCCAACCACCTAATACATTGTTTTAAGAACATTGCCGAAAGTATCGCCGTAGTGTTACGTTCTCTAGCGGATCGCCACAAAATACACAGAGAACTTTTATACGCTGAAGCCAAGGGCAATATTGATCACTTTTATTTCGGCCATGTATCCCGAGCCCGCGATTCGTGCATTGTAGCTACTGCTATATATATGTGTGTATATATATATGTAGATATAGATATAATGTGCATCGGTGAACAGTGCAACGGGTCGGATTTCGCGTTCACAGGATGAAAGTACTTTTTATTTCTTTATTTCGTTTTATTCGAGACTCACCGTTCAGACGAGAGACTTGTGCTTTGTTGATATTAATCTGTACGAGCTGCTACCACGTTAATTTCTAGACGCAATGCATTTTCTATTGCCCTGCCCAAAAAACACGAATTATCGGCGAAGCCGCCATCTTGGATACTCGTCCAAGCTTGTGGCCGCTTTTGGGGCTCCTTCTCGTGAAAGCGTCGGTCGAAGATTTTTTACTTTGAAGCTTGGCGAACGAACTTTGCGTTAAATAGGATCAGTTTGGTAAGAGAAAATTGCAGGCAGCGCTGCTGCCGTTCGACGACATATGCTAGGGATATTACGTACGCACACGACCACGGTCTGAATAGTCCGTTAGTTTAAATGGTTCCTTTGCCGAAGCTCGGAGCTAGTGTCGCTGCAATCGAGGAGTGTTGTGTGCAACAGAGACAACAATAGCCACGCATTCGCGTTATAGCCTAATCTATTGGAGTACAAATTATTTCGGTCCTTTTTTTTTGTGGTAAAAAATCCATTTATTTCCAAATAAAAGGTATGAATAGATTAATCAAAGTATTGTCCATCGCTGGCTACAACTTATTCCCACCTCTCAGGCAATTTTCGAATTCCATCTCGAAAAAAAGTCTCGTCTTTTGAGGCGATCCAAGTTTTGAGCCAATTTTCGATTTCTGCGAAAGAAGTGAACCGGTGACCTGCTAAATCCTGCTGCATCCGTCGGAACAACCAGTAATCAGAAGGAGCAATGTCCGAAGAATACGGCGGGTGCGGTAAAATGTCCCATTTGAGCGTTTCCAAATATTTTTTTACGACTTTTGTGACATGAGGCCGAGCGTTGTGATGCAGAAGAATAACTTTGTCATGTCTTTGCTCGTATTCCGGCCGTTTTTCTCATAATGCACGGCTCAATCGAATCAATTGTAGTCTATACCGATCGCCCGTAATGGAATCGCCAGGTTGTTCATCGAGTAATGCCTCCAATTCATTGTCTTCGATTTTTTTTGGCTGTCCAGGGCGAGGCTTGTCTTCAACGCTGAAATCACCGTTCTTAAAGCGTCGAAACCATTCCCTACATGATTTATCAGCTAGAGCATCATCACCATAAACTACAACAAGCATTCGATGCGCTTCAGCTGCACTTTTCTTCCAATTAAAGCAGAAAAGTAAAACTTCCCGCAAATGCTGCTTAGTTAACACAAAATGTGACATATTCAACACAGTAAAAAAACAAGGTTTTTAATGGAATTCAAAGCGATATAAACTGAATGTTATTGACAGATGTCTAACCTCTCTGAAACCACCGAAATCAGCTGTCACTATGAAACATTCATAACAGCCAGAGCCATCTCTTGAAAACGGACCGAATTAATTTGCACTCCCAATATATAATAACGATAATATATTTAACCCCACTGTATAAATTACGAAAACTGAAACTTACCTCTGCAATAACATTCCCAATAGCGTCATGTTTGACGTACTTTCGGTGAATGTATCGTTCTTCAAAATGCTTCTCACAAACACGATGCAAAAACGTTAATTTCTCGACGGGAAGCGTGGCTTTCCACTTTTCGAACCGTTCACTATTCGTTGGCACTTTGAATACTGACCGTTTGACTTTCAGGCTTTTGTAGCCCGTATTGCACTTTGGTACAACGCAGGACTTCGGCATCACATTTAATATAAGCTCACGGAAACGATTGTTGATTATATTTTTTATAGGACGCGACTGACTGCACTACGTGGTAGCTGTGGTGTTGTAAAGACGCTCGGGAATATATGTAAGAGCCTGTAACCGTTCAAATAGCGGAAAGCACTTAAGGCCATGTGTCACACGTCCAGTCGGTAAAAATCCTACTGCCAAGTTTTCTCCTAGACGGAACATATTTCGGGCAAAAGAAGAGAAAGCCGTTGTTCGTCGTTCAACAGAGCGGAACGTGTTTCTTTTCTTTTTTCCCAAAAATCAACCGTTTCAGAAATCATTGGGAATCTGCAAATCAGCTATCTCTCTCGCACTCATGGCCGCTCGGTCGGTGTGACACTTGGCCTTAAGCGCCTCGCGTAGCGTTCGGAGCGGTCTCTAGTCTGTGCCTGTAGACGTGTGCGAGAAAGAACGAGCATTCTCGTCGGGACGTCCGCCATAACTGTCAGCATAAAAGGCCTGTGATAGGCGCTTGAAAATAAATACGTATAGTGATATTGCACGAAGAATTTAATATTCATTTCAAAGAATTCCCAAAGACATTACAGTAGCCATATGCGTGGAATCATACAATACGCAGGATATGTGTTTACTATCAAAACAACATCCCTCGATACTAGCGACACTAAAAATTCGGCTTCAATAGTCGAGTCACCCCCACCACCGAAATATTATTTAGTTTTCAGACCTGTATACAAGACCGTGCGTTAGACTTCATCCTTAACAGCGAATTTGACGTGAGTCGCCATCTCGCGGCTTCACCGTCCAAACTCAGCGACCAGCTTCGCGGCGCGTTCCAGAGATGGCGCGCCGCGCGCGAAAACGTGCGGTCAGTACGCGAGCCCGCGCGCCGCATTGAACGAGGGAAAAAAAAAATATTTTCGTACAAATATTCATAACACGAGAGACCTTGAAGCGTACTTGAAAAATTCCTCCTGCCGACTCAATCGGAAATCAGTCAGTATCTTCCTCGAGGACCTAACTGCGTGCAATATTTTTATCTTTTCGCTGTTTCCTTCAAACGTCCGAAAAAAAAGTGATATTTGTTTCTCAATCTCAAAAGTGTCGTACCATGGAAGTGACAAGCGCGTGCAACAGCCCGGGTATTGTCGGTGGACAACAAACGGCGAAGCGCAAATTTTTCCAATGGGCAGTCAAATGGTTTTATGCCAATATGGCTGAGGACGTGAGTACAACGACATGGCTTGGACGAGTCTACCGCGAAAAAAAATTACGCGAAACGTCAGCGTTCGAAAAAAAATCGTATTTATTCCTACACTTCCGGTCCACGCGTATATTTTGTATTGCAAAAAATTTGACTATGAATTTTCCGAACCCTCTGCATAAATAATAAATATGATGTCTAAATAATAATAATAATGATAATAATACAATGTTAACGCCCAAACGTTATCGCAGACTCTGGAGAAACCAGACGCGCCCGTTTTGATCTGCCTGTTGCAATCGGTTGGCTTTCAATTGCGCGAATTCGAGAAAATCGAGGGATCGAACGAACGTAACAAAGAAACGAGGCCGAGCAAAGACACCGTTCGATTGTTCCTCGAGTGCGGCACCTCGGGTATGCGAGCTTGTCTCGAGCTCAAAGACGTTAAATGCAAGTGCCCGAATTCGGAAGACGCGAAGGACGCGTCCTTCTGGAGCGTGAGCGGTACGGGACCAAACGCCGCTGCAAAAATCGTAAGTGCAAGCGAAAATTATTGTTTATCGTTGGATCGTAATATAAAGTTAATTTATATCGTGCTGATTATTGTTTATCGTTGGATCGTAATATAAAGTTAATTTATATTGTGCTGACACATATGTACGTATAAAAAATATAATTTCTATTGCGTGGTCACGTGAACGACTCAACAGGCAATATGGCGTCGTCGTAAATTCGAAAATTCGCGTACAGTAAACTTTCCCAAACTGGACGCTCTGTAATAGGCCATTTCCCCTCAATTCTCTCTGGTGGTAACACAACGACCGAAAGAAGCGTTGCCCCCACTCTCCATGATGGAAAGGCGCACGGGGTGTAATCATAACCTCAATTTCAGGTTGCCGCTACGTATCATAAGCATTTTGAAAAAGAAGTATTTAAAAAAACTGACATAAAAGTGGTATTCACAGGAAAAATAAGTGTACGATGATTTCGGGTTGACACGTCGTGCTGCATCGAACCACAGATTTCGAAGTTTTATGTCTTGTGGCACATTCAGAAATACCTACTAGGAGTAATTTTCGTCGTATTTATAAAAAGAGTAACAAAACAAGGCTTATACGATTTTGTCGTTGCCATCGTTGACAGAATACTCTTATCACACGAGTACTTCGTATACTGGAGTTCGAGCGGTGACGTCACAGAGCGCTCGGGTAACTTCGGATGCTCTCGGCGCGTTTTTGCCGAGCCGAACAGAACAACAATTTCAAAGTGCTATATCATTGTTAATTGTTGAAAAAAAAAAAAGAAAAATACTTTGCTTTAAAAACTGCACATGATGTTTACAATGAAAGAAAAAAAAATCATTTTGACATTCAGTTTTAATATCAAAAAGATCAATTCTATAAAAAATATCGAACATTTTTTTTAGCAACTTAATTCCAAGTCATAAAGTACACGAAGGAAAAAAGAAAAGCGAAAAGAGTTTATTATACTATTAAAAAAAAAACATAAAATTTTAAAATGAAACAATTTTCTTTCATTATGATTTCGTCCAAAAATTATTCACCCGCAAACAATAATAAAGTCTTCTAATCTGAAATAACCTAGTAAAAATAACATGTGACATTTGAATATTTATCCAAACTTAACTATACCCCGCCACAACACGTCGCTCAGTAGCTCGCGCTGGCGGGGCGGGGGGGGGGGGGGATGCTTTCTAGCAGGCCACTCTCTAGTACCACGGAAATTCAGTCCCGAGAGCGTTGAGTTAGGGAGAGTTCACTGTAATAACTGGCGGGTATTTTTAAATCGGCGGATATTTAAAACCTACATAGTATTACAGCATTTGATGTTTATAATAAAATGTATTTATTCGTCCGGTCGACATTTTTAACGTTTTCTTGACTTTGCCGCATATATAAAACGTTGTGCGTTCAACGTTTTTCATCATGTACAGTGAACTCTCCCTAACTCAACGCTCTCGGGAATGAATTTCCGTGATAATGGAGAGAGTGGCCTGCTAGAGAGCGACCGCGAGCTACTGAGCTACGTACCATGGAGGCTAGATTAGGAGGAGTCCAAACTCTTGTGGAGAGATTCGAAAGAAGTGACTACAAAAACGTGGGTAAATAGGGATGGCGCCACTATCGCTAAGACCTCAAGAAGTGAGCTGCGTGTGACAGAGACGGAACAAATAAATCATGAGAAGTGAGCTGTGTTACGAGGCAGAATGATACTTGAGATGTGGGCTGCGTGCGGGAGAGATGTAAAATGATATATACCAGACAGATCTCCGTAAATGCGTAGCGATAGAAAAGTATTTTGAATATAGCGATGCACAATGAACAATGTGCATTAATTGCACAATTAACGGTGAAAAATGTTAAAACTAATAATGCAATACGTAGTGATGGAAAAATGTTTTATTATAACAATGTTTAATCGTACAACGAGAAAATGTCTTAAATAATACCGATGCTTTTTTTCTTAATCAATTTTTATTTTTCTAGGTAAATACGACGGTAAATTAATCCCTGCTGTCAAAGAACAATGCTTTGCGATCTGTTTATATAAAAACTCGCAAACAACGACACGGTAACGCGATAATTCTTACGATAACGATATATAAATAAATAAAAAAATCACACGAAAGAAATTGCAATTACGCATTGGCGTAAGAAATTTAAAAGATTGTCCTGTATTGTTTTTTTGTACAACGAACGGTGGAAAAAGTCTTAAATAATAATGTTTCGGCATGTCAGTGGATCAATTTGAGTGAAAACGATTTTTTCATTCGATTGAAACCAACAGCGGGTCGGCGGCCATGGTGTTTCGATTAAATTCGTTTTTGAACGATCGATTGTCATTCCCACCACCTACAATGAAGCAATGCTTAATTAATGTTTGTGAATTAATGGAAAATTAACACTGTGAAAATGAAGGAAATTTAACAAAAATTATTGTGTCGAACTGTCTACATATAAAGATTAGACGCATGGCACACACACGTTAATGATGGAGTAAAAAGATTCAACAAAGATTATCGAAAATGAAATCGTTCACGTTAATATAGATAAAACAAATATTCTTTCTCACCTCCGGATTAATAAAAAAGATTTCTCGTTAAAATCATTCGATTGAAAACTTTTTTTGCAATTATCGTACTCTCGAATTCAATATGGATGCCGACAAATGCCGATTATCATATTTGCTAGTATTTGCCATGGAGGTTAGGATGCGTATTCGATCCTCTTCTATCACTCTTACACGACATGCATACGTAGCTAACTTCTCGAGGTCTCAGCGATAGTGGCGCTATCCCTGTTTTCCCACGTTTTTGTAGCTACTTTTGAGATACACAGTTCGGACTGCTACTCTAGCCTCCCTGGCGTTGAGATCGGGAGAGTTTACTGTAAACAACCTGGAGCGGACGATGCTTTAACGATAGTCAGTAGTGCCAATGGCAGAGAACGCCGCTGTTGCCAAGTCAATCGGTTATTTTTACTCGAATAATATTGCAACATATTTATATTTAATTGCCAACAGTGATAAGTATTGATATCATTTCCCGGCTTGGAAATATTTTTTCAACAATATTGTGAGTTGGAAATTGCCCGATGATAATTAATTTTTACATGAAATTTTATGCGCAAGTAGTTGGCAGCCTGTCGAAAACTCATTGTACTTTCGTCCCCACTTTTGCAGCCAAGGAACGGTATTGAAACTCTCTAAACGCATGTACAAGGTCAACGTAACCTCACAAACTTTCTGAGTTTTCTTATAGATGGATGAGTTTTTTTTTTTTGTTAAGAAAGGAGCTTGACGATTATTCTTCCGTCTTGAATATTAATCAACTTTCGGAAATCTCTGTTCACAAATGTTCAGCTGTCTCTCTCGTACTCACATGCCCCGTGCAGGGGATTGGCACCGGCTAGCACCTTTTGGTATTTTAGCTACGCAAAATGACTGCTTTTTTTAGTGTCCTACTGTGCCAGTCGCAGCGCTAGTTGTACCTTTACACACCTGATGCGCGCGCAGGGACACACGTGATGCGCGCGCAGGGACAACTAAATTGCGCGTTTGCCACATTTAAACTTGTTTAATAACGTATCCACGATGTAAATGATGAAAAAAAATGGTTAGTGACATTTCTAAACAGTCAATTATATGCATATTCGTTCAAGGCCGTGTTCAAGCATATCCGTTCTCCCCTTGCCGCCTGCCTCGAAAATACCCTGACTACGGTCACCCTGAGCAACCTCCTTAAGGTACTAGTGTTGCCACAGTCACGTTGAAAAGTTGATTCTCCGCTCAATCGATGAAAGCTTCGAAATATTGCGAAATATTCTTATAATTTAGGTTGTACATCTTATCGGGATGTGAAAACTTATAATGATGAAAACGCCTAATATAATGTTTACTTAACCCTCACTTTTGCATCAGACTATCCATTCCGGCTACTAATACGCAGATACTCTTTGTATACGGATATGCACACACTACTGTAATCTAGTTCTAGTCTGCTCCAGTCGCGTCGTGGCGCTAGCGTCGCTAGACATTGCTTAATTTAAATCGCTATATCTCTGAAACTAGACGGTCAAAATTTATGATTTTTTTTTACCCATTTCGTCATATGTTCCTCTATAATTGAGATTAAAAAAAAAATCTGTAGAAAAGTTTCGAAGTTATTGCGTGAAATATAAAATTTTCCACTGCTCCCCATAAGCGCACGTGTAAAATCATGAAATCTTTGATTGCCAATATCTCGAAAACGGAACGGTGAAACCTTTTAAAATTTTGCAGGTAATTACTTAATAGTGTCCTGAATGGGTCTGCAAGATAAAAAAAAGATCTATAGAAAAACGCCTTGGCGAGACTACTGCCTTAAAAAGAAGCGTTTTGCTCGCAATGACACAGCCTGTATGCTCGCCAAGCGAACCCTGATAGTTGTGAATCACCCTGTATATAACACGTGGAATTTAATAAAATTCACGTGTTCCCATAAATTCGATCGTCATAAATAAAAAATCTCACGCTTACAATCACATTGGCGCTCCGAACAAAGTGAGCGTCAGAAAATTCTAAATTTCATTGAAATTCCAAAACCGATGCTGCTGGAAAACAGGAAAACGTGAATAGGATCGAAGAAAGCGGCAGTAATCTCCTTCCAAAGGTGTCGAAGGAAACAGGCAAAATTCTTCACGACGTGACGTATCATCTGCTGAACATAATAGCCGACAAAACATCGGACATCAATCAGAATTCCAACAATCTATCGAATCTGAATATCAGCTCGATACTGAACGCCAGTAATGATAAAGACGACTCGAGCGATCGAGGCCAGGCTGAAAAATTGAAAATGCTTTCCGCCAGTATCGGACGGAGTTACACCCAACCGGAAATTCATTTGCCCGCTAAAGCTCGCAGAGGCAACTGGACGGTTCGCCGATTCGACAAAGTAAGCCAATTTTTATCTGGGGCATCTTTGGCGATATTTCAATATTAAGAAATTGCTGAATCCCATGGATACGAGATCTAGGGAATTTAAATGGGGAATGCCGTAGATGGGCATCTAGAGAATGAAAAACGGTCGCCCGCTTTAAATTCCTTAGATTTTTCACAAAATGTTAAAGTTTCATTCTCATGAGTTTCTATTTTATTACGTTTTAAATCCCCTAGATGGAAATCTAGGGAATTAATAATGAGTCAATCCTTTAGATGGAAGTCCAGGAAATGGGGAATCCCGTAGATAGAAATCGAGGGATTTTTTTTATTTTCTCTTTTTTTTCTTCTCATGAAAAGATAAATGTTATTGGCGGCTGGAAAGATTATTTGTCGCGGCTTTTCGAGAAATTGATCGCGAGGACGTTTTTTTTTCTTCTTTTTCTTCGGGTGACAGCTCAGCGACGCCGGTGCAAACACTGGCGACGTTGAGAAGTGGAGCACGGATCTCGAGAACGAGATAATCGAGAACGATCAGCCGCGACCCTCGCCACCGAAAATCTCCAGCTCGCCTGTCTTCATGACTCAACTGAGCAGCTCCCTCGGTCAGATATCCCTGCAGAGCGAGGAAGAAGCGAGCAGCAACGTCGTCGAGCACGTTGTTCAGGCTCGAAAAAATTTGGACAAAGCCCTCGAAATACTGATGGCCAAGAAATCACCGAATTCACGCAATTCGTCGTGTCACGGTAACCTCATTTTGACGGAATCAAAATTTCATCACTCTCTTTGTCGCGCGCTTTTTTTTTTTTTTTTTTTTGAGCATCGCGAGCACCGTCGGCGATCGCTCCCGTGTGTCAGGCAACGTTCGCGTTGGCTGATACTCGGTTGAGTGACTGTATGGGTCTTGCACAGTTTTCCTGTGGAAAACGATGATCTTTTTAATCAAAATTTAAGGCATTTTTTAGGTTTGTCTGAAATACTGCAATTTTCCGCAAGAAACTGGGGCAAATTCTCTAGATTCTTATTTAGGGAATACGTGTGGTAGATTGGGGAATTGTGCCGAATCCTCTAGATTCACATTTTGTAATGTTTCAATCGTATATTTTAATCTAGAGGATTTGATGATATTTTCATAGATTTGGATAGTTACAAATGGCTAAATCACCTAGATAAAAACTAGGGAATTTCCTATGAGAATCCGCAAATGGAGATTTAGAAGAAAAAAAAGATTATGGCGATACGTCGATGAACATCTAGAGAATTTGAACGGGGAATCCCGTAGGTTGAAATCTAGAGAATTGAAACGAGAATTTGAACATGGAAATCTAGGGGATTCAAACGGGAATTGAGAAAAATGGGATAACTAGGGACTTTAAACGGGGTTCCGGAAGTTGGATACCTATGGAATTTAAACGAGGATCCGTAGGTGGGAAATCTAGGGGATTTACGCGAGGAATCCTGTAGGTGGAAATCTAATAAACTTTAACGGGGAATCCCGTAGATTGAAATGTAGCGAATTCGGAAGATGGGAATTTATTAAATTTAAACGGGGCATCCCGTAGGTTGAAATCTAGGAAATTTGAACAGGAATTCGGGAGATGAAAATCTAGGGAATTTAAGTGGAAATTCGGTAGATGGACATTTAGGGAATTCAAGTGACAATTCGGAAGATGGAAATCTAGGGAATTTAAACGGACGTTTAGAAGATGAAAATCTAGGGAATTCGGCAATTCAAACTGGATCCCCGTAGATGGAAAAGATAAGGAATTTAAACTGGATCTCCGTAGATGGAAAAGCTAAGGAATTCCGTAGGTGAAAAATCTAGGGAATTTAAACGGGGAATCCCATACATACAAAAGCTAGGAAACTTCAACGGGGAATCCCATAGATAGAAATCTCGAGAATTTAAACGGGGAATCCCGTGGTTTCAGATCTATGGAATTTAAACGGAAATTCAGGAGATGGAGATCTAGGGAATTTTTCATGGAAATTTTAATGGAGATCTAATTTAAATGGAAATTCAGGAGATGGAGATCTAGGGAATTTAAACGGAGATTCAGGAGATGGAAATCTAGGGAATTTAAATGGAAATTCAGGAGATATAAATCTAGGGAATTTAAATGGAAATTCAGAAGATGGAAATCTAGGGAATTTAAATGGAAATTCAGACGATTGAAATCTAGGGAATTTAAACGGAAATTCAGGAGATGGAGATCTAGGAATTTAATCGGAAACTCAGGAGATGGAAATCTAGGGAATTTAAATGGAAATTCAGGAGATGGAAATCTAGGGAATTTAAACGGAAATTCAAGAGATGAAGGTCTGGGGAATTTAAACGGAAATTCAGGAGATGGGAGTATAGGGAATTTAAACGGAAATTCAGGATATGGAAATCTAGGGAATTTAAACGGGGATCCCGTATGCGGGAAAGCTAGGGAATCCTGCAGGTGGAGAATCGAGGGAATTTGAAGCCGGGGTAGTCTCGTAGATGGGAATCCAAGCAATTTAAACGGAAAATCATCTAGATGTAAAGCTAGCGAATTGAGCAGTTTCCTATGAAAAATGGTGAACCTCGCTGAAATTTCAAAGTATAAAAACAAGCGTCATACCAAACAAACCCAAACAAGTGTCGAAGTCGAAATCTGATCCGCCATATCTACACGTCTATGAGCAGTGAAAATCCTTGAACATTGATCGTTTCGTTCTCTTGGAAAAAAAAGGTCCAGTATTGAAAAGTCTGAATGTGTTGTTGGTTGAACAGAGCAAGCGACGTTTCTGAAGCCGGCGCCGGGCGGTTTGAACATGACAGGAGGTGCACTGAGGAGGCTGAGTACAAGCAGCAGCAACACAAGCCTGCGAAGTCCATCGGGAACGACGGTGCGCTCGCGACCGAGCTCGGCTTGCTCGTTGCCGTCGCGCGAGGCGACTACGGCTTCGTTGACGCAACAGGCGTCGAGAACAACGGGCCTGACTCATCAGTCGGCCGGTACGCCAAAATCATCGAGCTCAACGTACACGCGTCGTACGATCGGTGCCGCGTCACTTTCCGCCTCCACGACGACAATACAATCGAGCAACGTTGCAGCGGGCGCTGTCAAACGTCAGATCTCCAACGTCGAGCAAAATCCCGGCACGAAGATACCCGGTCGTCGAAAGAGCTTTAGCGTACTGAGCGGCCAGCCGTTGAGACTGGCAGCTACGGCGGCGAAAAGCACGGCGATCGCTGCGAAACAAAAAAAGTCCCCGGATCCGAAGGGATCGAACACGTCGTTAAGTCAGTCGAGCTTGGCGCACAGAAGTCTCTCATCCTCCATCAATCAACCCGCACCGGCCAATCTCAAATTTGGTTATGTGAAAAAAAAATCGTCTCACGTTTGAGCGCGAACCTTTTTTGCTTATTTTATCTCCATTGTCCGTAACTCAATTCGTTGCTTCTCGGATCTTACGATGTGTTTTTTTTTTCCTCGTCTGTCTTACACACGTTGATCGCAGTTTTACAATGAAATCGTTGTTACGTCGAGTTTGAAAGAAAAAAAAAGTTTTATTCGTCCGTGATCTTGATCATATGTTGATCGCAACTCTCTTGTAAGTGTATGCGCGTTTTTTTATTTTCGTCATCGTCTTCTTCTTTTTCTGTGCATCGAGAAACAAACTGAGAATAAAGTAATTTAATTTGACACGAGAAGTTAGAGTCGATCGCAAGGTTTGAAAATATGATTGATCATGTTTTTTTTTCCTTCCCATCGATCCAGGATAAAATTTCTTTATTACTCTCCTCCTAAAATTGTGTGTTTGTTTTGTAGATTTTTTTTTCCATTTCTTTTAATGATTTTTTTTTCATTCATCGAATCTTGCTTGCATCTCTTCTGTCTCACACACACTCTCATTCTTTCCCTCTCATTCCCCCCCTGTTCTCGCGCTCTCTCATTCTCTCTCACGATTCTTGTAGTCATTTTTGTTTTCTTACACATCGCTGTGCACCTACCACAACAACATTTAATTACATTTATTTAATTAATCACCTATAATTAAGAGATACAGTAAGCGTAATTATTTTTATATTTACAAGGTTTCCACCCTTTTCTGTTTTCCTTTTTTTTCCTTTTTTTATATACTTTAATATTATGTTTTCCCCTGCTCTTGTCCCGATCTCCCGGCGATCTTTTAGTCGACGACGCATACGCCCCGCTAATTCCCTTCTCGCACACTCGCACGGTCTCTCTCTCTCTCTCTCTCGCACACGCACATACTTCCATGATAACCGCTATTACAATGACAATTGTCCTCGCTTGTCCTCGCGCAAATTTCATAACCGGCAACTTAATTTTTCCCCGTCGAAAGAAAAAAAAGTACACCGGATGTTTCGACGTATTTTTTTTTTTCGCCGTCAATCGTGGCATCGCGTATCGATTGGATAAGCGCGGGCATTTGAACGAAATGAAGGAAGAGGATTGATCGATTGATGATAATAATAGAAAAAAAATGGTTTTTTTTTCGCGTTCCGGAAATGCTACGACAGAGAAGAGGATGGAGACAGGAAAAAGGAAAGAAATACTCGGCGGATCCATTCACACCTGTCGTCAAGAGCATACTCCGCGGCGTTTTTTTTTTCTTCTCCTTCGTCGACGTCAATTATCTCCGTTTTCTTTCGTACGCAGCCGGGAAATTGGGTAGCAGTTGTTTTTTTTTATCTTCGTTTGGCCGAGACGTCGCGTTGTCCGCGACGACGCAACGAGTCTTTCTCTTCTTCTTCCTCGGTTGTTTTTTTTTTTTTTTTTTTAGCGAAGCCCCCACTGTCGCGATAGAACGATCGAAGGGGGTGCCAACAGCAGGCATCATGTCACTTCCATCGCGAGTGAATTAGTCTTGTTAGCCCGGACGAGCTGCTGTTGCTGCTGCTGTTGCTGTTGCTGCTGTTGGGCCTGTTGTTGCTGTTGTTGCTTCGAGCTTTCGCACGATGATCCATCCACCACACCGTCAACCTCCATCATATTCAATCCTTCACTGCGGGCCGTAACAAAGAAAATACAGTGTCAATTGTCTAATGGAAATCCAATTGAATTATTCAATTATTCAAATTGCACATTTCGGTGAATTTATCATTGAGAATGTATGTCCAGTCGATGGACTGGGGGTATCGTTTGGGTTTGGGGTCGGAAAAGTCGTAAACGATTAATTTACATTATATATATATATATAATATTTAACGTATAATAATAGGCTTATACCTAATTGAATTTTTCCCGAACGATTCTCAAGATCTCAAGATATAATATTTCTAAAATATTCACTGAAAATTTCTAGTCGATCCGTTCAACATTGAGGGATTTATGGCGTAGGTAGGTTCTGCGAAACGGCGAACTTTAAACGTTTTTTTTCCTTTAAATTTACTTTTTTCAAAATAAGGTGACCATATCTCAAAAATCACCGCATCGATCAACTTCAATTTTTACGAGCTTATTTTACATATGAAAAAGCAGGGCTTGAACGAAGGAATTTTTTTTTTTCGATGCCGATGCACTATTTTTGTATTATTTATTTTTACTATTTTTGTTTATTATTTTTTTATCAACGAAAGTGGAACGTTTTTTTTCCCACCGAAAATCGATACTTTGACTTTAGAATGCAGCCATTTTTTCAAAAGACAATATTTATTAAATCCTTCGTCCAAGTAATAGATAATTTCGTGCAAAAACTAAATGCGTTTGATTTTTTTTTTTTTCGAATGATTTGGTTCCGAGCAGCGGCGGTCACCGCGAAGGACATTTTTCAAACAACAGTCTGCACAAACCATTGTATTTATCATATTTATAAATAATTTTCAATAAAAAAAAATTGATAAAAATACTTAAATCTATACTTTTTTATGTAAAAAAAATTGTAAACCTACACACGTTTTCCTAGAAAAAAATCACAAAAATTCCTCTTTTTTTAGACCACGAACTATGTGTAATTCATTAAAAATGTGAATAAACTGAGGCTGTATTCTAGTGTGCACATCCATTTTCAAGGTGATTGTTTTGGAAATTGAATTTAGAGAAACGATTAAGTCTACAGTGCTAGTATTTCACAGTTATATTTTTATATAGTGGGTAAAAAAGTATTTGTATATAGCGTGTTTTTCAAGTTATCCTGCGAAAAAAAAAAATACTTTCGCATTTTTTTTCGAAGAAAAATGAAATATTCGACAAAAATTTTCGAAATTTTCGTAGAACAATTTGAAAACCGCGCGGTGTACAGATACTTTTTTTTTACTCACTGTATGTTTGAAGTAACATCTTAAATTTGCTCAAAGCATTTTATTCGAAATTGTACATGATATTTAGAGTGTCGCAGGTCATGACGCGAAAATGTTTTATCGTCAGGTGTGTATTTTTTCTCAGAAACTACTAGGCCGATGGATTTGCAATTTTGCACACATGTAGAGTACATGTCGGGCTATCGTTCGGCCCTTCATCTTTTTTATTGCTTTGTAATTACCATTTTTCCGGGCCGCGAGAAGCGAAAGTTTTATTGCAAATATCAGAGCACTCTTTTTCAAACGCCGTCATTTCGTAAATTTTTCCTAAAATTTTTTATTAGCGGGCCGAAGGACAATGACATTCGTAAAGAAAAGAATTTAAAAAAATCGTTTTTTTTTTCAGATGACAAGGACGGCCGTAAAGATAACGTCCAACGATAAAAAAATTTCGCTACATAAAAAATTATGTACAATTTCAAATGAAATGCTCAGAAAAAATGTAAAATATTACTTCAAACATGGATAAATATAACTGTGAAATACTAATAGTGTAGATTAAACCGTTTGTAGAAATGTAATTCCCAAAAAATCACGTTTAAAAATGGGCATTCACACTAGAATATGGCCTTTGAAAGAAAAAAAAAGAATCCGTCCCGAATACGGTAATCCGTTGACGAATGTTAAGAAGCGATGGATATGCCCGCCGATTTTTCCGACCGGCAAAAACGGTGAAAGGTCCAAATTTCCGAAATTGATGTTAACGATTCTATTGAGTGTTCCCCTATCGAGGAATACATTTGCCGAACTTTTCCATTCGACTTCAAACAATTTATCGATCACTTTCGAAAAAGTTTTTCTCGAAATTGCCGTGCTGGAAAGTTTTTCCCTGGAGATAAAATACCCAAAAGTGAACAATTCCGGTCACATTCGTAATATGCACAGCCGACCAATGCATTGGCACCAAAAAAAAAGACAAGATTATCTCGAAAATGCTGCGTTTTCTTTTGAAAATATTATTTGTTTTTGTTTTCATCGAGATTAGCGTTCTAGTAAAAAGAAAAAAAATAGAAGCCTCACCTATTACTATTAAGCGTAATTTCCCCGGACGACGGGATCTGTTGCGACTGATTCGCCATCTGAACCTGCGCCTGTTGCTGCTGCTGCAACAGCTGTTGTTGCTGCAACATTTGTTGCTGTTGGAGCAACTGTTGCTGCTGCTGTTGTTGTTGTTGTTGCTGTTGCCTTGCCAGATTCGCTAATTTGTTCTGTGCTATAAGACCGGGCAACAGATTGGACGGTGGATGCTTCGGTGCTATTATGATCGTCTGATTATTCGGGACGCTACCACCACCACCACCACTACCACCGTGACTACCAGCGTTTCCCATATTATTCAGGGCTCCGCTCGACAACAAACTGTTGCTCGAGTGATGCTGATGATGCGTGTGTTGTTGTTGTTGTTGTTGTTGCTGTTGTTGTTGTTGTTGCTGATGATGGTGATGATGATGATGATGATGATGGAGTTGGCCGTGAGGATTTTGCTGTTGCGATTGTTGAGGATTGTGGCAGTGAGGGGAATTATGATGAAGGTTATGCTGTTGTTGTGACTGGCTCGGTTGATTCGTCGTTGCGGACGAAGCGGTCGGGCCGTTCTGATGTCCATTGCCAAAGTTCGTCAAGCCGGAAACGGGTGTCGCGTTAGCGAATACCCTCAGACCACCTGGCATATTCGGGGCTGATTGTATCGTCGTTAATCCGGACGACGAGGAGGTTGACGGTGACGATGAGGAGGAGGAGGATGACGAGGAGGAGGAGGAGGACGACGACGACGACGATGACGACGACGACGAAGAAGAGGATGACGACGAGGACGATGAGGACGACGATGGCGCGGCGTTCCCCACAGTGCTGCTATTTCGATTACTATTGATATTATTACTCGACGGACTAGTCAAAGATTTCGATAGTATGGAAGCCGCTGCGACGAATGAAGAAACGTTGTTGTTGTTCGCCAATTGTCTTTGCAATTGTTGTTGCTGCTGCTGCTGATGATGATGATGATGATGATGAAGCTGCTGCTGCTGTTGCTGATGATGATGATGATGATGATGATGGAGGATCTGCTGCTGATGAATAATCTGTTGCTGCTGTTTCGTGTTACCCGGCGACGAGCCAATTGTTCCACCATGATTTCGCGACTGATTGCAAACCGACGAAAGCTCGTAAGACGGCAAACTCGCGAATTGGGTTGACGCGTTGTTGCCGGTTATTCTCTGTGGATTATCGTGACTTTTCGACGTTAAACTAGAGCCCAATGTGGGGCATGTGAGAGTTTGTATTCCGGTTGACGACGAGGTACCCGAAAACGAGGAAGATGTGGAAATTGAGGGAATCGTTGACGCTGGGAACGAGGATGAGCCAACAACACTTATCATGCCACAAGTATTTACAGTACCGCCACTTGTCGCGCTTTTTTCACTTGATTTTGTCGTTGCCGACGACAACGACGACGACGACGACGACGATGGTGTCGTTATTGTTGTCGTCGCGGTCGTCGTTGTCGCTGTGGTCGTTGTCGTCGTCGTTGACGTTGACGACAACGATGACGATGAAACGCCCGGGGAAATCTCTTCTTTCTTCGGCTGCGGACTAAAGAGACTCGGCACGCTCGGCGTTACGGTAAAACGCGAGCAACCGATTAACAACGACGACGACGACGACGACGACGACAACGACAACGAACTAGGCAACGACGTTGCACACTTCAACGGCGATGAATTATTAAGATTTCCGTAACTCGTTGACGCACTCGAAACTAAACTCGGCGCACTCGTTAGACCGTGATCAAAGTCCGTCAAGGGATCGACCGCGAAATAATCGGTTATGTTGAACTCCGAGGTGAAGGGCGGCTCCTCCCCGGGCCTGTCGGGCTCCAGCACGTCGACGCATATCGACGTTGCTTCCACCGGGAATGGATACGACAACTGATCGCTCCCATTTACGCTTCCGTTCGCACAACTACGCAGACGGGATAGATTGCTACATGGAATCGTGTATTCCGGATCGGAATCCGTGTCACTCGCTGTACTGCTAACGTCGCTCGGACTGTGCACAGAAGCGGGCGGAGTCTTTGGTCGAAAGTGCACCCTGTAATGACAAACGGAGAAACACGGATGAAATATTCTTCTCGTCAATACTTTGGTTTTTTTTTCGTATATTTTGAAGCCTCATTTTTTAAAGAAATTTCAATGCTTTATTTTTGTAAATTTAGAAGCCTGATTTTTAAAATAAATTTCGCAAATTTCGAAGCCTAATTTTTTAAATAAATTTCGAAGCCTCATTTTTCGTAAATTTCAAAACCTGTTTTTTTTCAAATAAATTTCGAAGCTTTATCTTTCGTAAATTTGGAAGCCGGATTTTTTATCGTAAGTTTCAAAACCTGTTAAAAAAACAAAATTTCGCGGTATTTTTTTTCATAATTGTCGAAGCCGTATTTTTTTTCGTATATTTCGAAGATTAATTTTCTGAATCAATTTCGAAGCCGTACTTTTTGAATTCATTTTGAAGCTTTATATTTCATAAATTTTAAAGCCAATTTTTTTTTCGTAAATTTCGAACCTCGATTTTTTTCTCGTTATTTTTGAAGCTGTATTTTTTTTCGTCAATTTCGAAGTTTTATTTTTCAGAAATTTCAAAGCCCTACTTTTTAAATGAATTTCGAAGCTTTATTTTTTATAAATTTCGACGCCATACGTTTTTTTCATAAATTGCGGAATTTCGAAGCCGATTTTTTAATTTATTTCAGAACCTTATTTTTTTTATCATAAATTACGGAATCTTATTTTTCCTCGTAAATTTCGAAGCCGTATTGTTTTTCCATAAGTTCCGAAGCCTTTTTTTTCGTGAATTTAGCCGCATTAATAAACTGCAAACAATTGGAATTTCTCCCTCCGATTTTTGCGTGGACGAAGCACCGCTTTAACGGAGTGTTCTTTCACGGATCGAAAATTTTCTCGAGCAGTCGCAAAAGTCGCAGAATCGCATTGAGAGATTATTGTTTCGTTGGGTTCCAACTTCAAGGAATATCGCGATCGTCAAATTGTTTGACCCTTCAAAAATAGTATTCAAACGCGCCCAAACTTTCAAAAATGGTATATCCCTCGTTCTTTTGGGTTCCTTCGAGTCTGTTTCCTTGTCAAGCACGAACCTTTCTTTCTTGACAGCCGTCGTGGTGGTCGCGGTAGCGGTTGGATCCCCGAACGTTCCGATCTTCGGCTCGTGAATCGTAAAATCCAAAGACGACCACAAGTCGTCCACGCCGTTCGAGCAACGATCCAATATAACCCTGTTGAAAAAAAAAAAAACAACGCACGTATGACGATTGAGTACGCTCGAAGTTTCCCTTTATAGCGAACGAGCTCGCCAGTTTGGCGGTTGTTTGGATTCGTTTGGACGATAGCGTACCTTCCACCTCGACCAACTCTCCGGCGTGCCAGACCTATGCACCTTGGGGTCGGTTTGCTTATGCTCGTGAGCGCGAACCTGTATTTCTTCTCGGCCAGTCCGCCCTCGCTTTTGTCACACCATGGCCAGTTTCCAAAGCCGCCTGATACAGGCTATAAACAATAAAAACCGAATCAATCACTGGAAAAAAATACTTAAATCAATATGTTAGTCTACAAATTTGAAAAAATTGATTTTTTTTTTGCATTTTCTTGAATCATAAACTCTTAAGAATATCTTCTTAAAAGGAAATTTCAAAGTTCCCAATATTTACAAAGTTGTAGCGATTTGAATACAGCCTTAAAAAAAAGGCACTCGAATGTCTTTTTTTTTCACGCTTCAAGGCCAACTAACCGGCAGATAACTGCTATTTCTGTCTCGCCGAAATGCGAATTGTCCTTCGGTGTCGGCGTTGTCGTCGTCGTCACGATCCGAGGCGAGAGACGGTTGAGAGTGCGAATTCGAAGGGATAGGGCTGCTCTCGTCGTCCGAACTTGCGAGCGGGTCCAGCCCACTACCGAGTACACCACCTGGACCGACGACCGTGCCGCTTGTCCGATTGTCACGACCGCCACCGAGACCACTACCCGTGTCTCCCCGTACGCTCCCCTCCTCGTGGCCGACGCCCGAACGTCCGCCTTCCGTTTTATGCTTTCGCTTCTTGTACTGTCGTTTCTCCTTTCTCGGCAGACTCTCGTCCTGAAAATAACAATCCTTCGGTTAAAATCGCACGAGAGCAGGGACATTATGGCATGACATTTGGACGAGCATAGGGACGAAGAGAAGTTACGTGTTCCGAAGATTTCGAGGATTTCAATGCTGTTGAAAGGTGATGGATGGAAAGTATTGGATTTCTTTTGCACGGGTTAAATTATATTCATTGGGGCTGCGTAAGCTTGAAATTTAAAAAAAAACGTTTTTCTTTATTATTTGTTTTTCATTTAATTAAATATTTGAAACAATGGAGGGTCTTCGAAGCATGCAAAAATTAGTAGTCTCAAAAGAAGACTGTAAGCGATAGTAAAAAGTGGAATGTTGCATGGATCCGAAACTTGGGGGTGGAAGAGGACGAAACAGGTGGACCAATTTAAGGCAAGATACGACAAAATGGCCCATGGAAATTAGTAGAAATACCCCAAACTATATTCGGCGAAGCGGGCTGCAGGGGAATGGAAGTTGAAGCATGGAAATGAGATCCAAGGTATTTATTAGAAATAACGAAGATGGAGGGAGGATGGTAGGTGGCCTTAAAAATGCCTAAGGGGGAAAGTACGAACAAATGGCAATCCATCAAAATGGGTGAAAGAAATAAAAGAAGCAATGGAAAGAGAGTAGGTGAGGAACGAAATCTGGCAATCCGTATGCAATGGAAATATAAGAGAGCTAGAAAAAAAAAGGCATAAAAATGAAACAAGACTTTCAATACGATTGGAGCAAGCTTGACGTGTCGACGTACTGCATGGAATACAAACATAGGAAAACAGAAATGCACATGGAAAGATATTGGGAAGACAAGGCGATCAGCGGAGAAATAATTGAAACGTGGGCAAGGATAAGATGTGGTAATGTCCGGAGCGCTGGGGAAAAAGGGTATGCAGACTCCAAATGTAGAACATGCAAGAAGACAATTGAAAATTTAAGACACATTTGCAAGTGTACAGAAGTTGAGGGAAACTCAACCAAGAAATAGTGAAGAAATGGGAACGATGGTTGGAAAAGAGCAGGGGGATAGAATTAGACCGTTAGAGGCGCAATTAAAAAAGCAACCGGCAAAACAACTATGCGCTTACATTAGACAATTCGAGAAACTGGAATATTGGGATAGCTATAAGAAAACCGATGTAAACACGTATGTGAATGTGACGAGGGCACTAATGTGAATAAATAAATACTACTACTACAAAGGGGGGAAAGGGCTAAGAGGGGAATGGAAGATAAATAGGGATGCTAAGAGGAGAGATAGATGTAAATATGTGTAATTTTTTTTTCGAAAAAAAGAAAAAGACTTTAAGAAAAGAGAAACGATGGTAAAGGAAAGCGAGAAGTCCGAGTGTGACGAAAATTAAAGATAATAAAAAAGGAAAGTTATACGTTAGATTGTAAGAGAGCGATGTTGAACGATGTAACAGATTTGTAGAAAGCCGAAAAAGCCATGCAAATGAAACGTCTTACTACTACTACTAATACTACTGAATATTTAAATATATATATATATATATATTTACAAAAATGAAATTGAAAAATTAATAAAATGAAAATGTTAAAAAATACTTGAATAAAAAAAAACGATTTTTTTTATTTTAATAAAAAAAATACGACTTTTCAGTTTTTTTTCATTGATATTTAAAAAACACGATTTTTTTTATTGTAGCCTATGAGGATCATATTCGAATACCTTGCTGGAAACTTTGTTCGCCCAGTTTCGATGAACACCAAATTGATTCGTGAATAACGGAGCGAACGCGGGCCTCGCGGTTTTCAGTGCCGAAACTTCCGACAGTATTTGACCGGTGAAGTCTTGCGCCTGATACCTGAGAAATCCGGAACACGAATTAATATTTTTAACTCTGTTGCAGCTTAAGTTTTGTCGACCAATCTTTCATGAAAATCTTTCATAAATCGATTTCTCATCAATACTTTCAAAAGGTTTTTTTTTCCGATATTTAAAATAGACTCGGAGAATAAAGATCCGATAATTTTCGGACAGAAATTCCCCGCTTACCTTTTCTCGTAAACTTCTATCGTTAGATGAAGATGTTCCCGCTTTGTTTTCTCTCGTCTCTTGACAAGCTCCAAGAGAGTGACCGCTCTGCTGAGATCCCTTCTAAGCTTGAGCATTTTCTCGTAGCTCGTCTCGTCGTTCTTGCGAATCCTCTGAGTCTGCATCCTCTCGGTTCTACGACGGAAAGCCAAATACGGATTGTTCGCGGCCGAGCCGAGACGATGCTCCGTCTTGACCGTCAGGAGGAGAGGATGTTGCTGTGGAAAACAACGACGAACCATCAGTTTTCATCGGTATCATTTTTTTTCTTTTAGAAAAAAATTGCGTTTCCATTTTAAAGAATGATATGTTTTCAAACCCAAACAGACGGTACATTTTTATCGTAATAATTTTTAGAATGGTATAAATTTTCATAAGAAATTGAAGTTTCGATTCAAAAAAAAAAAAAAAAAGAAGTTCACAAACCGAAACAAACGATATATTTTTATCGTATTAATTTTAACGGATTACGTCGGTTTGAAAATTTCAAAAAATCCATTTTTTTTTAAATTTTATAATCTAATAGTACAATATGTCTAGAATATTCTCCCAAAGTTTTAAGTCTATCGGAGTAAAAGTCTAGGAGAGAGAGCCTTTGGGAATTCCCCTCGTTGGGAAAGACCGGCCGGAAGCAACGCAGGTATTTTTGAAGTCGGTGGAGACGATTTCTCAAAAACCAATTGTGTTATCATTGTGATAATTTTTTTACAAAAATTCGCCTTTTCATAAAAATTAAATAAGTTCCCAAGCCCAAACAACGAATATCCTCAATTTGCTCAATTTGCCAAAGCAATGGAATTTTTCACCACTGTAAATACATCCATCATCGCGAGCCTAACCTCAAAATATGAAGCTCAAGAGAAAACATCAAGCGGTTTTTCTAGTCTTTTTTTAAAGCAAACGTAGACTCACCGTTTTGAGACGTTTGTTGAGCCAATAATCAAAGACGGCGATGATTAGATCGTCGTCCTCCTTCAGCAGGGCCTTCGCCTCGTTCAGAGTGACAACAGTGCGGCCCGAGCTCTTCTCCAGACGGTCCATCATCTCTTCGAATTGCAAAGGTGTCAGATCCATCTTTCGACTCTGTATGCCGACCCATCGCTCGTCCTCCGAATCCATATCGTAATCCGGATAGTCCTGTTCCATCGCAAACGCTGTAAACGAAAAAAACGATCAACCGAGTTATTGACTGTCAGCTAGCAGCGAGAATTTCTCTTTCATCCTTGGATAGCACGGGTCGCAAGTTATACTGACGCTGCATGTGGATGAGTTGACGGGGCAGCTTGTAGTCCGCGGGATATATCTTGTCGTAGGCTTCCGCGTCTGCCAGGTCTGTTACCTCCGGCGTAGGAATGATTAAACCCGTGCATATCGCCCTTTGCAGATGGTGTTCCTGTATTCGTCGCAAAATCAGGAAACATTAGTCGCCAGATTCGTACCGATGTTCGCTAAGAGGAAACAGTTTTTCAAGGCACTGAACATTCTCGCGATGGAAACTATTTGCAAAGTTTCTGTTAACGATAGAGAATCGGCTGAGGGATTCGTGAGAGGGCACATTTTTCTCGTCCATAGAAAGAAAGGACATCCGGCATGATTACGAAAAACCTTCAACATTTCCTACAGGCATATTCGTCTTGAGTGTTCTCGAAAGACCTTCGATCCGTCTATTCCTTATACCCCTTTACCAATAAAATCGCAAGCGCAACAATCGATAAGATTTTCCCACTATTTTATTCTACCTAGGAAACGGATCTTGGACTATTGCACCGCGGATTGTAACATTCGAGTGCTGTTGTTGATTTTTTAACACCGAGATGGGATTGAAGTTTCCATTGTTGGAATTCAAGGAACATTCTTTTTCACATTACACTTTTATCATTATCCAAAATCATCTTTTGGAGATTTAAGTTGCAGATAGCTGAATAAGGATCTGAAAAAATGTTTTCCTCATTCTCATAGCTTAGATTTAGTAAAGGCAATGTGAGAGGTCGATAAAAATTACTTTTCATTGCATTCCAACTATGCAAAACTTCAACAATGTTCCTCCCTCGATACAAAGATAAATGAGTTAAATAACGATACGAGTAATAGCGAAGGTGATCTCGAAGTTTACATCGTTGGAACGCAATGAAAGTTCTCTTTTATATCATCATAACCTCATTTTTATTATTTTACCAAAATTTCCTTCACATATTTGAACTCGGGGTCTGAATGAGCGACTTGACTATGATTGGGGATTTTGGTAAAGAATATTTGCCGCAAGAAATTTGTGCAATTGAAAAATGATTTCCGTTGCATTCCAAGGATGCAAACTTCGAGTTCTTTGCTAAACCGCTACTGTCGTGGAACAAATGTACAAAAAGTCAAAATGATCAGGCATCGACAATTAGCAGCTCTTTCAATTTAGAAGTAACGTTCGGTTCAAGCTCTTCCAACTATTGAACACCTATGAAAGTTTCCTCTCGATACACAGATAATTAAACGAATAGAATAACAAAACGGATAACAGTGAACAATTACTTTCGTGATACAGATGTACAAAAAGCCAAAATGACTGAGCATTAACCTTCCGCTGGTACACTTATCTCAGTCATGGTTTTAACCTGCTGTATAAATTTGAACCGGACGCTACAACGTCCACCTGTTGTTAACGACCCTTAGTTCGGTTTTTATTTTGAAAAACATCAGGAACATGCTTCCAACACTTCCCAATACGTCCGCACGTCCAAAGTCCAGAAAATCTCAAATCAAATTGTAAAAAATTATAGAAAATTCTCGATTTCGAAAGAGCAAGCTCATTTATAATTTGTACAGATCAAAATGACCCAAAGTGTTACGATGTTGAAGTTTGCATTATCAGAATGCAACGAAAGTTAATGTTTCTTCTATCGCTCACATTACGCCTACTTACGATACAAAACCTATCCAAACAGTTTGTCTCCTCATGAGAGATCCTCCCCCCCGATCTATAAAAACAATTATAGATTGCGACAAGAACGAAGAAATGAAAATAGAAAAGAACCGTCAACGGAAGGTTAAGAAACAGCGACGCTTTCGCTACAACAGTTACGCTCCCTTCGAGAAAGCTTGCCTACAGCAATCGATCGATTCTAATGTTACTAGTGTGAAAATAGGCAACGGAGGGATATCCCTTTCGGGCAGCCTCCGACATCAGGTAGCGCATCCCGGAGCCGACGCATGGCCACCGTTTGAAAAGTTTCCACTGTTAAAACAAGCGACACCATGTCGAAAGACAGTAACCTGCCACCACTGTTTTCTCTCCGAACATTACAAAGAAAATCAAAACCTATCCTTCCAGTGTCAACTTCCTGCCAAAACTTCTCAACCCTGCCAAACTAAACATAAAAATAAATGTTTAACCCCACTTTTCGTATGCCGGGTGGTACTCGCGATCACCTGGGGCGGTGAAAAGGGGGGGGGCCAAAAGAGGGTTGGACTTATAACCCGAGACTTACGCATTCCTCCTCTTTAGTCATGCCGCTCGGCATTTGTGGCACGGCGCGATTGATCGCGGAATAATCCGGCAGATCGGGCAATTCCTCGGCCATGTAGATCGGCATCGGTTTGGAGGCGTCCAGGGCGCGAGCCCTGAACGACAGCTTGCTCATCTTGGCTCAGCACCGGGCGCCTTGCGATGTTTATATATATATGTAGTATATATATTTATACGTGTATATATTTACATAAATATAGATATACGTGTGCGTGCGTTCGCGCGCGTGTGTATGTGTGTGTGTGTGTGTTTACGTGCAATGGCGGAAGGGCCGGAAGGGTTGACAGTGTTAAGGGAAAGTTTATCTCGAGCTCGCGGGCGTGCGCGCACACACACACACACTACACTTATCGCGATCTCTCGTTACTTTTTTTCTTTCTTTTTTTTTTTCATAGGCTTTCCGCCAGGCTTCAAAAGTTAGATTTTCTCGTCTTCGAGTCCCGCTGACACTTGCTCCCTCTCTCTCTGCGCGGCGCGCGTGTGTGTGGGAAGAATTTCGCGTGTGGCGACAGAGAGAGAGGATGTATAGGAAAAGATTTTTCTTCCACTTCCGAGTGGTGGTGTTTTTTGCCGAAAAGTTTGACAGGATGAAATTTTTCGATATCTTTGTGTTGCGTGGAGCACACGATCCTCAAAATTGCTCGATATCCCACGTGTATATGTATATATGCGTGTATATAGGTATATATATATATAGCTTTGTATGTCTCTCGTATTTTTATCAGATTTTGCCCTCGTGCCCAAATTGTTTAATTTTTTTTTTGTTTTCCTTCGATACCTTCGATCGATCAGTGACGATCCCGTATTTATCGTAAATATTCCGTTTTTTTCCCTCGGCTCGCCTTTACGATTTTGGGAGATCGTAATATTTTCGTTCTCTTGGCGAGAGAAAGAGAGAGAGAGAGAACGAAAAATGTGACGGAACGACGGCGAGGAGCGGTCGGTCGGTCGGTCGTTCGCTCACCGTCCCTCTCTCGCGCGCGCTCTCCCTTCTCGTATGAACGATGCGAGAACTACGAGAGAACCGCGACGGCGACGACGGCGACGACGACGACGACGACGTGAACACACACAAACGCACACGCGCGTATACGCACACACACACGCACACACCTACACACACACACACGCGCGATACGAAGCTTTGCAAAAACGGGCCAGGACTCGGGCCCTGACGCCGTTAAACCCGTCGCGTCGGCGGCTCAGGGCCTCATCGTTGCCCGACCATGTAACACGAACACCCTCACTCAGTCACTGAACGAGATATATCACTTTGAAAACATGTTTGCGTGACACGATCCCTGTTGAAAGCCATCATGGCCGACCGACAGCCATTTAACCCGTAAAGGCATACACACAGGCGAGGCGAATTTTGTAAAACCAACGCCAGCGCCACACACACGTTCAGACGCGAAACACGAGCTATATATCTCTACTTTGCGCGTGTGTATATGTGTCTGTGCGTGCATATTGTGCATTAGCCAGCTTGCCCACTCGCTTACTCGCGCTTCGCAGGCTGCTAGACAGAGCGCTTGGCCGCGCGGATAAATTTCGAAGCTTTTGAGAGATCACGACAAATCGCTGGAAAAATTTCAGTGTCCAAAGATTTGCGCGTATCGAGACGAGAGAGAGAGTGAGTGAGTGAGAGAGAGAGAAATGAAAAGTACTGTGGGATTTGTGGGCTTTTTGGTACGGGAATCGAATGAGAACGGAGCCTGGAAGCACGAGGCGACTCGTGGGGACCGAGCCCTACCAGCTGATTGGACGCGGTACGCGCG
The DNA here is from genome assembly GCA_963932345.1 of Ophion ventricosus. Lineage (NCBI taxonomy): Eukaryota > Metazoa > Arthropoda > Insecta > Hymenoptera > Ichneumonidae > Ophion > Ophion ventricosus. The sequence goes on along the minus strand of OZ010711.1, from coordinate 34,099,336 downwards.
TACCACTGGCCAATCGCTTGGCAGGTTTTTTTCTTAAGGCGCGCGCGTAAAAACATTTTTAATGCCTGCTGCTGCGACGATGTAGAGTTCGCGAGCTTGTGCGAAACCAGGGGGCTGGCACGGATTGATATTTTTGCTATGCAACATGACCGCTTTTTTTAGTGTCCTACTCTGCCACTTGCAGCGCTAGTTGTACCCTTACAAAGCTGATGCGCGCGCAAGAGTATATATACACACGCACACATATAATCGAGCAATATCCATATAACCCATCATATACATTTATGGTGTTATATGGTATAAATATATACACACACCATTTATTATGCTACCATTATTGTTTTATTAATTTATCGATTATTCATTAATTTTCGATTTACTGTTAGTCTATTGACTAATGATCGTGACAACAAACAATCATAAAGATAAATATGATAACGAAACTATTTGGTACCAAATTATAAATTTCTCATAAGGTCCCTGAGGTTTTCAAGTGATAAGTAGCGCTAGAAGTGGCAGAGTGTGACACTAACGGCGTGTGCTCACGGCGTATTTTCTACGCACGTTTCACGAACGCGCGTTGTTTCAGTCCAAATAGCAATTTGCGTGTGTATGTCCAAAAAGTAGACGCATGTATATCGCATTTGTATCGCGTTGTCTGCGCGTAGAAAATACGCTGTGTGCACAGGCTCTAACGAATCCGGAAATTTCGCCTCGTGAAAATACTGGACATGCCCCTGAACCGACGTTTCTTCGGTCGCAAAGTTCTCAATGCACACGTGAGAGAAGTTCGCCCGGCCACGTGCGCCTCAGGTAGCGCCACCAGTCGGCCTTTATAATCCCCACACTCCTCCCGCCGTTACACGCGAGCTCCTGTCATGCGTAAAACAGTTTTGAGGTTATGAAGCGCGAACTTCCGCGACTATCGTAAACGTTGAGGTTGACGTGCCCAGGCAACGATGCCGTTGATAATGATCACGGGTATACCGTCCTGCGGTAAATCGACTAGAGCTCGCGAGCTCAAGACTTATTTTGAGGATAAGCGAGGAAAAAAAGTCGTGATAATTAGCGAAACTGACGCCATTATCAAAGCAGGTTACGACAAGAATACTTTCTACTCGGGTTCGTATTTTTTTCATCTTTTCCCTCGATCGTCGTATCCCGATAACGTCACGACGAAGCCTTTCATTTTCGCAGACTCGCGAAAGGAAAAAGGCGTCCGTGCCGACGTCAAATCGAGCGCCCAGCGTCTCCTCAATCCCGTCGACGTTCTCATTATCGACGGCGCCAATTACATCAAGGGATATCGCTACGAGATACACTGCATGACCAAACTGTACAAGACGCCTCAGTGCACGGTGCAATGCGACACGCCGCTGGAACACGCCTGGCTCCTCAACGAGAGCAAGCCCGAACTGGATCGATACGACAGAGAAATCTTTGACGCTCTCGTAACAAGGTCAGCAAGTACAACGATCGACGCACAATTTCTTTTCCCTGACTAGAAAAGCTTAGGCGGAAGAACGCTCCGGCCGAAACTTTTTTTCACAGAGCCTTGAAACGTTCGATGCTTTCTTCAGGTACGAAACACCGGACAGCAGAAATCGGTGGGACTCACCTCTGTTTTGCGTCACGCCTGACGATTTGTTGCCGTTCGACGATATTTACAGCGCGCTGTACCAGGTGAAAGCGCCAAAGCCGAACATGAGCACTCAATGCGTAAGAGACCCCATACACTTAGTTTCTCTTTTTTCTTGCGCAAGAAATTATGTCGTGAACGCTTTTCTTCTTCCAGTCGCCGCTATCATCGACGAATTATCTCTACGAACTGGACAAACTGACTCGGGAGATCGTAGCGGTGAGGATTTTTTTGTCTTTTGTGACCTATACGACAAAAGAACTTATGATTGGTTTAGGTTAGTCTCGCGATACCCCCCCTGACTATAACGACACACAGTGGCCATGATGAAAAAAAAAAGCTTGGACAATAGAAGGGCTACTCTCGTCGCCAAACAAATACGACTGTTGTTTCAAGACCTGGATGTAAGACTGTGGTTTAGGGCATGGCTCACACGTCCAGTCAGTAAAAATCCTACTGCCAAATTTTCGCCCAGACGGATCATATTTCGGGCAAACAAAGAGAAATACGTTGTTCGTCGTTCAACAGAGCGAAAGGTGTTTCTTTTCTTTTTTCCGAAATATTAGCAGTCTCGGAGAACACTGGGAATCTGCAAATCTCTCTCGCACTCATGGCTGCACTCGATCGGTGTGACACATGGCCTTAAGGAGGTACGATTATTAAGAAGAATCCAACTTTCGGGGCTGAAATTTTTATATGATTGTTGACGAATACGTTATGCACCCTTTGGAAAAATTTCAGCTATATTGACCATTCAGTTTTTTTTCGTAATAAAATTGCAATGTCGAGCACTTTGAGCTAGTGAAGTACGTCGTCTTATGGACACGGTCGACCGGAACTGCAGTGATCACGATTTTTGCTGCTCACAAATCCAACTAAGATCGTTGGAAAACCGAAATTTGATAAATTAGACAGATATTGTAACAAAAAAAAATCGAAAATTCGAATTTCACCGTGTAGTTCACGCACTACATTGTAAAACGGTTTCAACTTTCGGTTGAATATTATCATAATGGAGAAGTAGCACCCATAGACTTGTCAACGTCAGGCGTAACAGCTGATTCGTTTGGCGAGCATAACTTAGCTATGCTTGGAAATCGTCGTGAAGACGAGTCGCCAAAAAACGGAAGATTTTACCTATGATATTAATTCCGCTGAGCTAATTCGTGGCTATTTAAATAAGATTCCGTTAGATTTGGTGGAACGTTTTTTAGTCCGTTTTTATGGTGAAACTGTCATTGTGAATATGACGGAGACTATTTCAAAGTCGTTGAGGGTAAAATTTTTCATTTTATATCGGTAAATATGCAATAAATAAAATATCACAAATTTGGCACTTTGGGTTCGATAATACGAATATTCAACATACGTTAACATAAATCCGAACACTCGTGGGGTCGTACCTCCTTAAGCTATGCGTCCCCCTCGTGCCGCCTACCCCGCAAAAACCCTGCGCAACCGTCTTAAAAGTTCTCGAGCTACAAGAATATACAAAAGTGTGTGTGTGTCTTCTCGTCTAAAATGTGATCCCGTGATGATCCTCAGGCGATCCTGGCGGCTGAACAAACGGGTATCACCAACGACATAAAGATACCAGGTTTCGACAATCTGCGAGTAGAAAGATCAAGCACGGCTTCGCAATTGTCGAGGCTGCGAAGGCAATTTCTCACCTACAGCAAGATGCACCAGATCGACACTAGTCAAATAGCGCATTTGTTCGTACAGTACTTGAATAAAAATTCATGATTCCTTTCACAGCTCTACCAGGCCAACGCTCTAAAATTGCTTACGGCGCTTCTTCTTTTCCCCATCAAACTCAACGCGAAACGGACAAATCATGCGGATACTCGTTTATTCTTTTTCATTCGAGCCGAGGGACACTTTTTCTTTCGCTCCCGTTCGCGGTATATTCTCCGCGACAAACATTTACACCAAACTTTAACAATTTTTCTTTCTGTACACATTGCAGCATTATTATCCGTGCGATTGTTCTTTATAAATTCTCCTTCGCATCAACATCTCTCGCACGCATTGTCTACAAAATATATTCATCACGGCCGTTCTTTCGCGAGAACGGGGCAAAAAAAAAGATAGTGTCGACGCAAGCCGTAAAAGTTTCTTTTTTTCCACGAGCAAAAAGAAAACGGACCGTTGACAGCTTGTGGCTCGTTCCTTTTTTTTTTTTTTACATCGCTCGTCGTTACAATCGAAGCATCGTCGAAGGCACTGTTCTCACCACGGGCTGTCCCACTCGAATTATTTGCATTCCGACGTCTCGAAAACTACGCATTGCAGTAGGAATGCTTTTACATTGAAATTGGTTCCGCGGGGGGGAAAAAAAAGGATAGGTCGACGACCTTGGACGCGCCCAAGGTTCCGCGAACGTGAGCGGCCAATTTTTTTGCGAGCTTTCACTTTTTTTTTTATCGTATATTTTAGCTTCATCGTGAGAGCTTTTCGAAACGTTATTTTTGGCTTTTTTTTTAATCGGGTACTTTCGAAACCGCGAGGCTTGGAAGTGTCACGGGGCTTTTTTGTGGATAATAATAATAATAATGCCGAAGGTATCGTAACGTTTCTTTTGGTTAGTTTGGGCCCCTTCTTTGATAATGATAATGTTAAAGGTATCGTAAAGTTTGTTTGAGTTTGTAATGGCCCTTTTTGGATAATAATAATGCCGAAGGGATAACGTTCCTTTGGGCCTTTTTTGGATAATAATAATGCCAAAGGTATAACGTTCCTTTGGGCCCTTTTTGGATAATGATAATGTTGAAGGTATCGTAAAGTCTGTTTGGGCTTGCAATGGATGGGCTTGAAGCTTGCATCGTTGGTATGCAACGATTTTTTTTTTTCAATTTCGTATCTTTATTGTCATTGAGTCTTATTTTATAGAGTTGGGTTATAGATCGCTAGCTGAGGAGTCTGAAAATGATCGCTTGATTTTTATAGCTTCAAATCTTTGGAAGGAAATTTGGGTACTTTGGAAAAAAAAATTTCGTTGCATTCCGAAGATGCAAACTTCAAACATCATTGTAATGGCCCTTTTTGGATAATAATAATTCCGAAGATATAACGTTCGTTTGGGCCCTTTTTGGTTTATAACAATGCTGAACGTATCGTAACGTTTGTTTGCGCTCTTTTGGGACAAAAATAAAAATACCGAAGGTATCGTAACGAGTGTTAGGGCCCTTTTTGGATAATAATAATAATAATGCCGAAGGAATTTTAACGTTTTTTTGGGTCCTTTTTAAATCTGTAATAATAATGCCGATGGAATAAAGTTTGTTTGGGCCCTATTTGGCTACAAATAATAATGCCGAAGCCATTATAACGTTTGTTCAGACTCTTTTTTAATACAAAAAAATAATGCCGGAGGTATCGTAAACGTTTGGACCTATTGTGGATAATAATAATAATGCAGAAGGTTTTGTAACTTCCGATTGGGTTTAATTGTGCCCTCTTTGGATAATAATAATAACTCTGAAGATGTAAAGTTTGTTCCGTAATTCAAAAAGTACTCGACGAAAAGTGGCCCATTTTCAAAAGCTCTCGGACACGTTTCAAAGATCGCCGACAAAAAATTGTGCGCGTAATGAACAGTTGATCCGAAAATAATTGCTATAAAAGGATTATACTTCAAGTGCTTAGAACAGCTCCCGAGCTACAACAACAATAACAACAACAACAAAAAGGGAGCGTTCTCGTGAAGAATTCTGATCTTGTCATGACCTTGACATTAGAGCCCACGATCACCAGCCCAGTCTCCAACCCCGTCTAGAATCAAAATAAATTTTCGAAACGTTTTGTCCACTGCAAAGCGCACTTCCCGAGACGAGTCGCTACTGGCCCAGAGAGAAAAGAAAATCTCGTTCGTGCAACAAGCGCACGTTCGGTTGATACGCACGAGCCTTATCTTCATTCGCGATAATGACTAAAGAGCGAAACCGGAAGACTCGAGAAGAAGAGAAAAACACAAGTGAAACTGAGACGCGGACAAAACGAGAAAAAAAAAATGATAATAAAAAATAAACATGCGACATAAATTTGTATCCTAACGCAAGATGATCTCGAGACTTCAATTGTCGTATGTACAGCCTATTAATTTGCTAATCGTCCGCGTCCTTCGGCACTCGTAAATTTGCGAATCGTTTTGCGCGCTACTCTTAATTTTCTTTTGCACTTAAATTATAATCTCTATTCGTAATTCAGTTCGTGTATTCCTCAATTATTAGCATTGTTACGTTTGATCTACACGAGACCTCGTGATATTTGTTTTTATATAATCGTGATATAATCGGCGCGTAGAGCGATTCGTTAATTTTCCTGCTCCTGGGAGCCGTTCGTCGTCGTAGTCGTCGTCGTTGACTCCATTCCGTTTCTGTGCTCACCGATCGACGTACTGCCCGATCGTCTTTTCGGCTTTCGACACACGAAGTAAACACTGTTGTACTCGCACTGCAACATACTGTTGACGTTTTGTGCGTAGCGGGTCTTAACGTGAGTCGTTTCCTTCTGCGAATGAAGAAGAAAGTGTTTTTTTTTGTGTTCGTCCTTGGTGGGATTTTTTGGTACAGAAAGTAGGCCTCACGTCGAATGACATTGATCTTGAAATATGTTGCAAAGAAGGTCATGCCGAATAACTTTATTTAGACATATAAAGGGTGTCCCAAAGTTCACGCAAGATTCGAATTTTGGGCCATTTGTGCGGTAAAGTGTTTTGCCAATGAAAAGACAGCGTGACAGCTGATATTTCAGGATTATTAAAATAGAGCGCTATGCGAAAGAACAACGCGTTTTCATTGTTGAGCAATATTTTTAAAATAATGAACGTTTGGCAGCTACAGTTCGCGATTTTCGTACAAAATATGGTCGGAATAGTCATTGAACTTTATTAACTGTGAAGAGATTAATTTGGAAAATTCAGGGAGACTGGATCAATTAATGATCTTAGACACGATGGCTATCCTTCAACAAGTCTTCCAACACAAAAAATCGAAGCAGTTCGTGAGAGTGTTGCTGAGAGGCCAGGAACATCAATTCGGCACCGTGGTCAAGAATTGGATATTCCGAGAAGCTTTCTGTAGCGTATTCTCACGAAAGGTTTGCATCTTCATGCTTGCAAAGTTCAATTGACTCAAGAACTAAAGCCTTACCGACCACGCGCAGCGAAGAGAGTTCGTCGAATGGATTATGGAAGAACGAACACGTGGATGCTGATATTACGAACAAAATCATCTTCAGCGATGAGGCTCATTTTCATCTTGATGGCTTCGTTAAACGACAAAATTGTCGCATTTGGGGTTTAGAAAATCCACGAGTGATTGTTGAGAAACAAATGCATATGCTATTCCATACATAACCCTATACTGAATACATTATGAATCAATACAAAAATTCATAATTTTTCAGGTAGTAGTCTCGCCAAAGCGTTTTTCTATAGATTTTTTTTAATTTTAAGGACTCATTCAGAATACTATTGAATGATTACCTGCAAAATTTCAAAAGCATTCACCGTTCCATTTTGGAGATATTAACAATCAAAGACCATGAATTTGCACATGTTCTTATGGGAAGCAGTGGAAAATTTTACATTTCACGCAATAACTTCGAAACTTTTCTACAGATTAAAAAAAAACAATTTCTCCACTACAGAGGAACATATGACGAAGTGGGTAAAAAAAAATAATGAATTTTGAGCGTCTAGTTTCAAAGATGTAGCGATTTAAATTAAGCAATGTCTAGCGACGCTAGCGCCACGATTCGACTGGAGCCAACTAGAACTAAATTACAGTATGGTGTGCATATCCGTATACGCAGAATGTCTATGTATTGGTAGCCGGAATGGATAGTCTGATACAAAGTGAGGGTTAGGTAAAAATCACATTAGGCGTTTTTTATCATTACTTTATAAGTTTTTACATCCAGATAAGATGTACAACCTACATTATAGGTATATTTCGCAATATTTCGAAGCTTTCATCGATTGAACGGAGAATAAACTTTTCAACGTGACCGTGGCGAGACTACTACCTTAATTAAAATCCTGTGTTTTCTATAAAAATTACTTTTTTCGTGAATTTTGGGACACTCTTTAAAATAGTTACGTGACTGACTGACATATAGACAATGCACAGCCATAGAAACATGAAATTTGGAAGATATGTTCCTCAGAAGGTGTAGAGGTGCAGTAAGGAAAGATTTTTCAAAAATCAACTCTTAAGGCGATGAAATTGGGTGTAAAAGTTTGTATGGAAAATTGTATTCCTTGCGTGTATCAACTCGAAACATGGTATGAATATTCTTCAAAACAAACAACAAAACGCATATTTTAGGATTTTTTAGAACAACTTTTCAAAAACATTTTTCAAAACGCGAAAGCAATACCGTAAAAAGTATTATAAATTGTCTGCGTTGATACGCGAAACATCGTGTCGCGTTATGATACTGCCCAACACTAAAAAAACAACAAAGGAGTCGTTTCCGCGTCTTAGCAAAAGTTGTTAGGAATAATCTAAAGAACAAAATACCTGCAAAATCAAGGTAATCCAAGAACTACTTTCCGTATAACTATCGGCTTTTTGTTTTTCCAATTCTCCAAGTATCTTTACCTCCAGTTGGAAACCGTAGCCCTGAATGACTTCACGCAGGATCGCGTAACTCGGCTCTATCGAGTCTTCCTGCGGCATATCGCTGAAGTGATACAGCAACGGACCGAGATTTATCCAAACCCCACCGGGCTTAAGAATCTTGTATATCGTTTCGATAAATTGCACTATGTTGTTCGCACAATCGATGAAGAAACACGTCGCGACGCAGTCCCAGTAATTGTGCTCCGTGTACACCTGTAATTACGTAAAAGGGGTATTTTACGTACCGGTATGTAAAAATTGTGAAACGTCCCTGTAGAACAGCTGTCGTGTGATAACGCGCCGAAAATCTCTAGACGCGACTACCGCACCTAAAAGCATACGCTCAACGGATATCATGCTCTAAGAATTTTCGGCGCGTTCCCACAGTCGGTCGTCAAGTGCTGCCGTCAGACGTTAGGTCGAGGAATTATTACGTACGTTGAGGCGTTATTTGCGGGAAGCAACAAAACCTCACTTTCACGTGTCACCGCGATAAATCATCGTCGATCTCGCCGCGGCATAAATCATTAATAACAAAATTATTCATTTTTCGTGCATGTGAACGCTTTGTTAAAAATTATTAATAAGATAGTATGTTAAAATTTGCTGATGCATTTAAAAAAATCCCCCTCCACCCCCGCGGGGCACGTGCAAAACAGGTTCCATGTCCGATACACCTCCCATGTGCAATATACCTTACGCATGCAACACAGCTACGGCACATGGTTGCAGCCATACTTATTTCACATTACAAAAGCTCGGAAAACATGGTTTTGTTATATAAATAAACGTGTGCACCGCGGAGACAAGGGCTTTAACCCCTCGCGTGGTTTTTGCAATACTCATGTTCGCCTCGCGCGCTCGTCTACGACTTGTATTGAAAACGTGCTCGTGGTAAAAGATCCACTTTGTCTCCTTGGTACGCAATGTACTATTATAAACTTAAATGTACTATTGAAGTATACCTATAGTTTGATGAATGTAGAATAATTATTTCTTAGTTTAAAAAATCCCTCAAAATTGCCTAATTTTTTTCCGTTTAAGGGGACGTACCTGAGTAAATTTTTCAAAAAATGGATTTTTTTCTTGTAGTTTGTAGTTCAAAGAATATTGTGTATAAACTTCATGTAGAAATTCGCAATATTGCAGAAGTTGTGGGTTATTCTGCGAAAGGCGGCAGAACGTCGAGCGCGCGTTCGGTTGGGTCTGCAGCTGTCGCGCTAAGGCCTTTTGTTATAGCGAGCAGGTATACAAGGGTAGAATAACTCCGGGGGCCTGGGGTTGTTTCGAAGCGCCAGTCTATCGTTTATCCTACAGGAGTGAACAGTATTTTCTATTCTGTGCATTGTTAGTGAAATCGATAAAATGAACCGTAAAGACCAGCGAAATAAAATCTCAAGAACGGATAGAGCGACGTTCAAGATCCGTAAAGACAATCCTCCGAAAAAAAACGCCCGTTGAATCGCCATGAATGTGAAAAAGATGACAGTAAAGCGAGTGCTTTGAAAAATCGATTTTAACCTCTTTTTTTTTTTAATGTTTGAAGTACGAAGAATATTGTGTGAACATTTCATGTTGAAATTCCGCAATTGCCAAAATTATACGGAGAATTTACCGAAAGATCGTGCAGCGGCCCAACGGCCGAGCACGTCATTTCTTTATCCACTTTTCAAACGCGATTAACTCGAAACATAGTTTTCAAAGTCGGTGCCAGATGTATCTCGAAAACGGCTTGTCCGATTTTGCCCAAATTTGGATACAATATTCTTCGATAGTTTTTCTCGTTCGCCACGTAGGGGTTTTTCATTTGATTGAACCATTGCTTTTTTATGCAACCAAAATCGTCGGAAATTGCGAACGAAAAACGAATGTTAAATTAAAACGGTCGCAATTCCGTCAAAAATGAAAATTTCAAAAAAAAATCGTACGAGGCGAACTCCTTTGTATATTATATTTCAAAAATCCGTTGAGTTTTCATGTTTCAGATCAACCGACTGTCCGGAATCCTTGGCACCACAAGCCAATTCTGACGCTGACCACAACAACGGCGCTTCCAGTGAACGAATTTATTTTTAAAAATTCCTAAACATACCTCAATGTACATATTTTCGAATAAAAAAAAAACCCGGATCCAATCGAAATATTCGTTTTTGAGAATAAAAATTCCCGAAGTTTACCTGTTTTTCTCGCCGTTTACTCTGGTACCTCCCCTTAAATGTATATCCCGCCTTAACGTCACGTGGCTTTCGCGCTTTACGTTTGTCGATTTTGAGCACCTATCCAGTGCGTGTAATCGCGATTGAAAATAATTGAATAAATACGCACTTCCAAAAAATCGCCTGCGGTCATCGAGAATTGTGCGTTCTCCGGCAAATCGCTGGGATTTACGTCGGGAAAGTGGACCGCCTGGGTCTGATCACCGGCCCCGAGATTGTTCATGTACTGGTGCACCCAGGGATGAACTTGATAGGAATTTATTCCTCGGCATCTGCGAATATTTCGTCACGTTAAACGCGCGGGTAAACTCCTACTACAGTATTATTGTTATTATTATCATTATAATTATTGGAAAGTGCTTTATATAATTATTATAAGTCAGACATGTCAAAATGGCCATGGGAATTAGTCGAAATACCCGAAATATTTGGCGAATGGAAGCGAGTTGCAGGGGAATGGAAGTTGAAACATGGAAAAGAGCCAGAAAATATTTACTAGAAGTAATCAAGATGGAGAAAGTTAGGTGGCTTAAGAAATGCCTCAGGAACTAGGGCACTTCCAAATGTTTTAAGGTGTTGTTTTTTTTTTTTGTTACTTGTTGAGGACGAAGTGCGACGCGAAGAGCATGAAGAGGGAGAATTCGTTTCCTTGACAGGTGTAGCCACGCCTCGCAATCTCGTACGCAAGACGACCAAGACCCGCGCCAGGAACTAACACTTGGATTTCCGACGGTGTGCTGAGAACAGTTTTTTTTTTCTTTCTTTCTATTCGAACGGGATGCTCTTTACCAAAAGATCAATAGTTGCCGAATGTCTCATCGTGGATCAACGTTAAAGGCTAAAAAAATTTGTCTTACGATCGTACCAATAGTCCAGCGGGAACTGATTGCATATTTCATCTATAATTGGCTGATAACAGGAGTTCCTCTCGTCGGTACCCTCGACGCTCCAATCGCGCACCAATTGCTTGATCGTAGCCTGTACTTTTTCCTGATCCGCCAATACCGGCCGAGGATTCAGTGTCTGCAATCAGACCTACCTATATTTCATACAATAATATATTCTTCATTGTTCGTTTGGCTACACGTGCGCGCGTCTCAACGATGATACTTTCAGAATTCTTCGCTCCGCGAGGCACTTTCTGTTCTTTCCTGAGGCTATACACTACCGGCGAAAAGTTTGCGGACAAAAATTTAAAAAAGTTCGGAAACGATTTTTTTATGCCATTTCGACGATAGTTGAGGTGAATGAATTTAATAAACGGCATTTTGAAGGGGAGGAATTCACCTTCATTCAGTTTTTTTTTGGAAAATTTTTTACGACTAGTACCCTTTTTTGAAAACGACCATTTTTCGCCTTTTTTTTTGTTCCTTTTCTGGTGGACTCCGTTTGCAGACAAAAATTTTTTAATGCATTTCTTTGACCAGAACCATAAAGGGGGAAGCTGGAAAACGAATTTTTCATTCGTTTTGGGTTCAAGTTTAAATACGTGGTTTTCTCATTTGGGTGAAATTTTAAATTTTTTTCTTTCCAATTTCTAGCTTTGATTTCTCTGTTTCGAGTTTCGCAAGTTTGCGCGCTCGCGGAGCAAAGCAAACGAAAAGACGATCTCACCCGATACGAGACAAGCGCGCAGCTATGGAGGCTAGGCGCGCATCTCCGCGATATCTTACGCTGTCGTCATGGGCGCTCGTCGGACTGACGTTCTCGAAGATGTGCGAAACGTCCTTGATTATCAATTTGATTATGTCGTCGTTGTTCTCTATGCAAATCTTCACCTCCTGCAAGTGATCCCTGTACTTTGCCAATAATTTCTGATGCGCCGTCGGCAGCGACAAAAGATAAGACTCCGTTTTTTTTACACGCTGCAAAGAGTGAGTTCTGGAAAAAAAAAAAAGTCGAGCACATGTTCTACAAATTTTCCAAGTTAAGATAAAGTACACCTACCAGTGAATGAAAGGGGACCAGTAAATGGACGAGAGCTGATTTATATTTGAAATAAGTCAGGAATATGAATTGTCGTTAAAAACTCGATTATAATTGAGCAAAAAAAATCACAGGTGTCGTTTAAACCAAATGCTCAGTTTAATGTTGAATGTTGATGACACACGAAATTTTTCTAGCTTGTGGTACTCGCGGACAGAGCAACTTAGCTGCGATATGACGTTGAAGTTTTCATCATGTTCCATTGCGATGCAATGGAATTTTTTTCATCAATTTCCAAAATATACATTGGCAGAATCGAGCTACGAAAATTACGCAATCCTTTTTTTTTGGGATTCTTATTAAACGCTTCACAATGTAAATCTGCAAAGTATGATTTTGGGTAATAATGAAAATGATAAATCGAAAAGAATTTTCAGCTGTGTACATACGGCGTTCTAAAGGGAAATGCAAAAGTTTTTACGAGTTTTAAGGCCTTACACCACTAAGGATGGACACTAGGATTTTTGAAAAATCGATTTTTTTTTGTTTTGTTAAAAATGTACCTTAGTACCTATAAAATTATATTCCAAAAGATTATGGGTGTGAAAAATCTCTAAGTACTCGATTTTCGAATTCTAGCACAACCCTTCTTGATTCATGTCGTGACCTTCTACTAACTTTAAACGCGTTTATCTCAAAACTATATTTTTCAAGTCAGCCGGACTCATAACTCAAACAAATTTCAACCGATTCACATGAAATTTTAATTGTATATTTAGAATTACATTTTCTGAGGCACTAGGTAGGATTTTTTTAAATTATATTGCACAGTTCCTTTTTTATAAACAATTTTCTGATGATTTTCTCATGGCATTTTATACTTTTTGTTTTAGAAATGCACCATTTTGACAAAAAACAATATATCAAAAAAATCCTATGTACTTCTATAGCTATTCTTTATATATAATCGAAAAAACTTTAGTGTCTCATCATAACTCAAAAATTATAGGAGCTGTTGGACCGGCCGTTGACCTTCCAGAAATAAAGGCGTCATCAGAAAAATGCTGCAGTCGCCATTTTGGCATGTATCACGGTGAAAACATAATTTTGTATAGTCAATTACGTGTATAATAAAACCCCTATTCTGTAATTCCAATTTATTTTATGCTTTCGCTAAAAAAAATCACAAAATATACCCTTTTTTTGCCTCTAGAGCGGCCTAAGGCTTTAAAGGTAAATAGTACTTTTATTAATAAAGTTAGAATAATTCTTTGATTCTTTGCAAAATTTAAAAATTATCTCATAATATTAGGTCAGAATTAGACATATTTATTCACTGATGTCATATTCTAACATCTTTCCAGTGAATGGACATGTAGGCTCGATTGTAAAAATTTTCAAAGCAGATTGAAAAATTTAGCTCATCCACTGAATATGACAAAATGAATGACTGTTCAGAATTGACAATACACATTTTGTTAAATGTTGTCATAAAATAATTCAATTTGTTTTTTTAATTTTGACAACTTTCTAATTTTCTGTTTTTCTTTCGATACAAACTTTGGTAGTTTTTTGAGAATGTCACGTTAAGATACGAAGAAGCTTCGTGCAATTTCTACAAAATTGTAATAACAAATATAATATTCGTATATATAAGAATATAATTTTTGTGCGACACGGCGATCTCCAAATCTAGCGTTTCATAAAAATAAATTATAAATCGTTATGCTTTATGATTTACCGTACTCCATTTACTGGCGATTTAGTCATTTTTATACTTATTTATCAATTCTTCCCTTATTATTCGCTGCAAGTACTACAAATATTTTCTTCTTCTATCAGAATAATATCTTTTATTGGCTATAATAATTTAAAAAATTTGTTTTTGCAATATTTTCATTTTAGTGTCGTCTGTATTCCCTGGGCAAAAAAAAATTTACAAAATTGCAAAAAAAAAAATTTGCACATGGTTCAGAAAATATACGAGAATCCAGTCTCGGCCAACATTTGGATGGGTGACAGCCAATGGAAGATTGGGACGAAAAAAAACAGTACATCCAAAAAGAGAATATTTACAGAGTGAGAAAAATGAAATATTTGCGAGAGCTGAAAATTAAAAAAAAATGAATACGATTCTCGAGCCTTTCTGTATGCGAGGACGCGAAAAAATACGTAAATTTGCGAATTATCGCGGGATAAAAGTGAATATTCTTACGCGATTCGCACGCGAGAACATGCAAAAATTGTAAATACGGAAATGATAAAAATTCGCGAGCTCTCGCGTGTACGAAAGTTTAAAAAAAATGCAATATTTGAGGTTATGTTCGAGCTGAGCTCGTGATTCAATATCGTTTGATGAATACAGCTTCCTCGTCACGTCAGTCTCCAAAAAGTGACGAAAAATTCAGCCCTTTTTTTTTCATTTTCCTTTCCTTTTACTTGCCGAAAAATCGAAATTTCCGTCTACGATCCGAGATTCGAGTAATAAAAAAAAAAAAAAAAGCAAAATATAGGAGGTCACTGACTTGTAATATTTGAATGCGGATACGATGCGCTGAAAGTGTTTCCTCTCCTCGTCGTCTTCGTAAGTTTCCTGCATCTTCTTCGGGTACGCCATCGAATCCATTGTTCGCGTCAATTATCCCCTTGATATTTTTGCAAAACACGTTGTACTTCTATCCCGGCCCTTGCGTGCGACGGTGACACGGAGAGTCTTTTCTCGAACTTTTGTCTCATGTAAATCGGCGCGAATTTAAAGCGCTTAGCGAAAACTCGCCGCGAGTTTTTTCCTCGTTTTTTTTTTTTCGCGTCTGTTTTTTGTTCGTTCTTCTAATCAGCGGCGTAATTATCGCGCGTGTAGAACAAAAGAAAAACAATATTCCGCGCACTGAGTAACGGTGCACGCCTGTTCGCCTTGGTACGCTCGTCTTGGCCGTTTTCTCGATTTGCTATCGCCCTCTGGGGGCATGTGCCACTCGCGCCCGTTACGTTACTTATCTCTGCTCTTTTGTTTTTCGTGATTTCTCCCCTCCAACTCGTGTAAACGCACATGTACACGAGGGTAAAGAACAACAAAGCTATTCGCTCGATGTTTCTCGCACTTGCTCGACGAGCGCAGCGCCTAAAGCGGGAGATCTTCGCATTTTCGGGCGCGAAAGCTTGAAATAAAAAGAAAAAGTACGATTTGTGATATTCCACAAAATGTTTGGCGCCTTTCACGGCGTAAGGTAGAAGCTCTACTGGTATAGCACATTTTCAAAATACATTGACTACGTTTACACGCCTCCACTGGTTGTGTTATATTGAGATGTCTTATGTAAATATAAACAGTCATGTAGTTTAGTAGAAATTTCTGTAATATTACGATAAGTATGAGTGAAATTTGTGATCGGGCTGGTATCAATCCTAAACAACGCAATCTTGTGATGGTGAAAGTATTTTTAAGCTTGTGCACATTTTTAAATGTGTTAAAGTTAGTGGCGTTTCCCATACCGTTGCTGTCAGCTTCAAAGTGTATTGTTTGCAAACGTCACTATTACGAAATAATCGCTATGAAATTAATGATTAAAAATAATTTTCTCTTGCAAAGCTGGGTTGGTAGAAAAATGCAAGCACGTCATTGCGACGTTATTGTATTACAATCGGTAAGCGGGGAAAACTTCGCGATTTCGCAAAAAAAAAAAGTCTCGTGGTGGTCAGAATAACTCATGATAGCTTCATCTGAAATTAAAAAATCAATTTTTTTTCTGTTTGATAAGTGTAGCTTATCAAAAGGATTTAAAAAAAAATTGAAATTTGAATTTTTTGCAAAGTTGTATGCAAAATAGTTCAATTTTTGGTACAATTTATACTACGTATGGTCTTGTAAAATTAGTTGTAATCGAAAAAAAACCTTCGATCAATCACTAGCCAATGCTACTTTAAAGAAGTGTGCAAAATTTCAATAAGATCGGTGCATTAGTTCTTGAGAAATCGTGTCCACTGACTTCAAAATGAGTATTTTGAGATAAATGCGTATACCTGCGTTGCTCTTGGCCCATCTTTCCCCCGATCAAATTTATTAAACATTAAAAAAGTTGAGTGCCACAAGCTTTTATTTATAGTCACATATTAATGACTTGGTAAAAAAAATTTTTTTTCTATTGGGAGTACAAATTCGGTCTGTTTTTTTTGTGGTAAAAAATCCATTTATTTCAAAATAAAAGGTATGAATAGATTAATCAAAGTATTGTCCATCGCTGGCTACTACTTATTCCCACCTCTCAGGCAATTTTCGAATTCCATCTCGAAAAAAAGTCTCGTCTTTTGAGGCGATCCAAGTTTTGAGCCAATTTTCGATTTCTGCGAAAGAAGTGAAGCGGTGACCTGCTAAATCCTGTTGCATCCGTCGAAACAACCAGTAATCCGAAGGAGCAATGTCCGGAGAATATGGCGGGTGCGGTAAAATATCCCATTTAAGCGTTTCCAAATATTTTTTTACGACTTTTGCGACATGAGGCCGAGCGTTGTCATGCAGAAGAATAATTTTGTCATGTCTTTGCTCGTATTCCGGCCGTTTTTCTCGTAATGCACGGCTCAAACGAATCAATTGTAGTCTATACCGATTGCCCGTAATGGAATCGCCAGGTTGTAGCAGCTCATAGTACACAACACCCTTTTGGTCCTACCAGATATACAGCATGACCTTCGAACCATGGATGTTCGGCTTTGGTGTTGATGTTGAGGTCGATTTCTCATCCCCAGTCACAATCCGATGTAAAAAAACCCTTTCTTTTTTGCCTTTGAATCAACTGCTCACAAGAGAAAAATCGCCTTTCAACCTCTCGCAATTTCAGTTCATGAGGCACCCAATTTCCTTGCTTTTGAATCAATCCCATGGATTTTAGTCATACGGAAACTGCTTGTTGAGTCACTCCCAATGAAACTGCAAGTTCTTCTTGCGTTTGACTCGGATCTTCATCGAGTAATGCCTCCAATTCATTGTCTTTGAGATTTTTTGGCTGTCCAGGGCGAGGCTTGTCTTCAACGCTGAAATCATCGTTCTTAAAGCGTCGAAACCATTCCCTACATGATTTATCAGTTGGAGCATCATCACCATTAACTTCAACAAGCATTCGATTGCGCTTCAGCTGCACTTTTCTTCCAATTAAAGCAGAAAAGTAAAACTTCCCGCAAATGCTGCTTAGTTAACACAAAATTTGACATATTCAACACAGTAAAAAACAAGGTTTTTAATGGAACTCAAAGCGATATAAACTGAATGTTATTGACAGATGTCTAAACTCTCTGAAACCACCGAAATCAGCTGTCACTATGAAACATTCATAACAGCCAGAGCCATCTCTTGAAAGCGGATCGAATTAATTTGTACTCCTAATACTTTTTGGTACATTAAATAAATGGTGGTTACAAAAATTCTTTTTTTACCTATAATTTATACACAGTAGGGGATAGGAGGTGCTAACCCCCTGGCCTATATGCAGACCCCTTAAAGAGCAAATCAAGGGCAAATCAGATAGTCCCGCAATTGTTTTAACAATATATTTTTTCTTTTTCTCCTCTCAACATAGGTATCTCAGACAAGATTTTATGTTTTCATTTCTCTTTCTCTCTCTCTCTTTCTCTCATATATACAAAACCAATATCGATCATTTACAGTTCACAGTGTATGCCTAATTAGCGGTATTCGAATTACAAGATACAACAAAAGGAAAAGAATGAAGAGGGGAAAGTAAAGAATCGGACGCAATCGGCATGCGAATAGGACCCGGGGGGGAGGGGGGGGGGGGGGGGGAGGAGAGGAAGATTTCACGTGCGCGATCGCGAAGGAAAAGATTCGAATTGGCAGTGTGCATAGTCAAGTTACAAGACCGCGGGGTGCGTATTTTTTTTGTCATCTCTTCTCACTCGCTTCGTTGCCTCAAGAATATTCCAAAACGCGTTTCGTACTCGCAATCTCGAGTGAGGAGCCAAAACTTTCGTCTCTGAAGTTGAACCCGGCGTGGGAAGCTTGGCGATCATATTTCTATGGAAGAATAACGTCAGGACCGATGGGACGGCGGGATCGTCGAAGCGGTGCACGAGCCACGGGTGTATCTCTCGAAAAATAAACCGCGGTAAACAAAGCTTTCAAGGACAAAAAGTTTTTTTTTTCTCAGTCGTGTGCGACCTCGCGAGTCTGATCGTCGCTCATTACGGGGCTCGAGGAGGAAGTGAGGGTGTCCTTTTTGCTAGTTTTTCAATTCGCGCAACATCGGCCCCCCTAGTCGAATATAAATAGTACGAATACGGATGAGGTATACCAAGGATAAATATTCTATACACAGACAATAATAAATCTCTCTCTGTCTCTCACTCACTCTCTCTCTCTCTCTCGTCTAGCTTGAGTTTAAATCGAAATGACATCGAAAAAAGAAAAGGGGGAGAATAGATCAACGAGTAAAAAAAAAAAGAAGGGAAAATCAATGGAAAGTTTGAACTCTTCGCTTCTCCGAAAGATCATTCGTTCGTAGGAACAGAAAAACAAATGCATTGCGAATATAACGCGCTCTCTTATCTTGAATATCGCTTGTTTTTTTTCTTCTTTTCAAATGATACTCATGGAGCGTCTGTAACGTTTCCTCGTGTTCGCACTCGAGGCGACGTGATGAACGGATAGCGGAGGAGCGGGTGGGGTGACCGGTGTCACCGGTGTGACCGCGGCGATCGGTGTCGACGGCGAGGTGCCCGATAATGTGCCGTGACACGTCCACGGTGCATCAGCCCACTTCCGAGCCGAATACGGGGGCCTGAGCTACCAAATATAATTCTCGGTCTGGGGTGCTCTCATCACGCCAACACCACCACCCAAACGTCTGTAATTCATGTAACCGCACAAACGCCACTGATTCTGCTCCGGATCGTAAACCTCGATTGTTTTGAGATAGGCCGTACCGTCGAAACCACCGACCGCGTAAAGTTGACCGTTCACAACGGCTAGTCCGACCTGGAAAAGTTACGAGCACTTTTACTTCGCAAGTTGAGAAAGAAAGTAAAGACTTTAGCTTTGGCCGGAACAATTTTGATAGGGCTGTATTTATATTTGTGAGAAAATATTGGGAAAAATAGGATTTTTGATAGTATTTCAAGTAGGGGAGAGTGGGGCACAATGTGTCACGGGGCACAGTGAGCTACGTGCGGTTTTTCCGAGGTTGTTAGCTCGTAAATTCCGAAATTTTATGTATCGGACCACCATTCATATTAGGTTTCTTCAAGCCTAAAAGAAAGTCGATAGCAACTCACAAAAGATTATTGAAAATTAAAAATTGATTTGAGGCTTGGAAAAAAAAAATACTTCGCTCGCCGGGAAAACGTAAAATATAACGACACTTTCTGTAGCGGCTCCGGTTTTTGGTCCTAATCGATGGTTTTATGATTTGTGATGCACTCAATAACTTGTGTTTTTCTATTTGTAGTTTACTTAATCGTTATTTTCATCAATGATCAAATATTTTACTAGTGGGGTACAGTGTGTCACCAAGTGGTGGGGCAAAATTAGTCGGTTCTCAATGAGGAAACAAAGAAGTGACGACGCTCCGAAGAAGCGCAATGTGTCACGGGCAACTGTCAACCACATACGATTTCTCGGAGTTTTGTAGCCTGTAAAATCCAAAATTTATATACCAAAAGTACAAAAATAATTCGAACCTCGAAAAAGAAAAAAAAATCGCTTGTCGGGAAAACGTCAAATATTGTGGGGCAATTGGGTGGAGCACGATGTGTCTGCGAGTTGTTGCGGACTGGCTCATTGTGCCCCACCCGTGGGGTACAATGAGCCAGTCCGCAAATTTTTTTCGAACCCATTATTTGAGGATTTTAAATCTTTTTGCACAAAATAGTAGTACCTTTATTGCACGTCCAAAGGTCTATGAATTCGGTTATGACCTTTTTTTTTTTTCTAATCAGACTACTTTGGTACGAGTAAAAATTCGATGGAAAAAAGTGACACAATGTGCCCCATCCTTCCCAATAGCGCATTTCTGTAACGAGTAGTATGTGACGGAAAATATTGAGCCCTCTGGAATAAACGAAATGCAAATTCTATTTTGAGTACAGCAGAATGGATATTATTGAGGAGTTTCGATACCGTTCTTTGGCTGCAAAATTGGAAAAATACAATGACTTTTCGGCAGGCTTTCAACTTCTTACTAATGTAATTTCATGTAAAAATGAATTATTATTCGGCAATTTCCAACCTCAATATTGTTGAAAAATATTTCCACACCGGGTAATGATATCAATACTTATCATTTTTGCAATTAAGGTAGTAGTCTAGCCAAGGCGTTTTTCTATAGATTTTTTATTTATTTTGAGAACCCATTCAGGACACTATTAAGTGATTACCTGCAAAATTCCAAAAGGATTCACCGTTGTGTATTCGAGATATTGGCAATCAAAGATTGCACGGTTTTGCACGTGTTCTTATGGGGAGCATTGGAAAATTTCACATTTCACGCAATAACTTAGAAACTTTTCTACAGATTGAAATAAAAAAAATTCTCACTTACAGAGGAACATATGCCAAAGTGGGTAAAAAAATCATGAATTTTGACCGTCTAGTTTCAGAGATATAGCGATTTAATTGAAGTAATGTCTAGCGAAGCTAGCGCCATATATCACGAGAAAAATTTGTTGGGTTTGCGCCGTTGCCACGATCTCCGCGCTCGCTAGACTACAGTAGTGTGCGCATATCCGTATACGCAGAGTATCTACGTATTAGTAGCCGGAATGGATAGTCTGATGCAAAAGTGAGGGTTTGGTGATGGAGGGAACGTTATTCTTTGAACTCTAAACATTATATTAGGCGTTTTTATCATTACTTTATAAGTTTTTACATCTCGATAAGATGTACCAACCTACATTATAAGGATATTTCGCAATATTTCGAAGCTTTCATCGACTGGACGGAGAATAAACATTTCAACGTGACTGTGGCGAGACTATTACCTTAACGCTCACGCTTTTGCTGCCCCACCTCGCGTGGAAGAAGCCTCTGTGAGCACAATATGACAGCAGTAATATCATCACGAGTGATGCTCACAAATGCTGAAAGCGTGTAAGCGCCCAAGCCGAACGCACCAAATGTATCAGCATAGGAACTTCATTCCTTCCCCCACTCTTCAGAAAATATATATCAACAACCTCGAGGGTGTCCCATTAAAATCTTTCCACGTATATATTTTCCGTACCGTGTCCCGTTGTTAAAAAAACAAAGACGCTTTATAATCGGCCAATCCGCTGACAAACTCACCCCGCTTCTTCGCGAAGTCATAGCGACGATAGGACTCCACGAATTAGTGTGAGGATTGTATCTCTCGGCGCTCGACAATTCCATACAATCGTCACGTCCGCCGACCGCGTAAATGAGATTGTTGAATACGGCGCAACCGAGGTGTTTTCGCCTTGTTGACATTGGCGATACCTGGGACCACTTGTTCTGTCGGGGATCGTAACGCTCCACGGTGTTGAGAGGCGTTTGGCCATCGGACCCGCCGATTGCGTACAAATAACCTCCGAGAACCGCCACCGCAACTCCTAGCCTTCTCGTCGTCATTGGCGACACTTTCGACCACTTGTTCTCCTTTGGATCGTACCTGAACAATCAACATTATTTATTACGAATTTAAAAGTATAAATTTACGGGTTGTTTAGGCGTTTTGGGACAGCTCATCTTTAAGGGGAATCGGGGGGGTGTTCTGTTGTTTTTGAGCAGGGCGCCAACTTCTACACACCAATATTGCGTTTGAAAACAACACGATTACTGTAATAAATTTGGAGTACTGCATTTGAGACCTTAGGCCACTCTAGAGGCCAAAAAAAGGGGCATATTTTGTGATTCTTTTTCAGCGAAACCATCAAATAAATCGGAATTACAAAACAGGAGTTTTATTATACACGTAATTGACTATAAAAAATTATTTTTTCACAGCGATACATCTCAAAATGGCGACTGTGCAGCATTCTTCCGATAATGCCTTTATTTCTGGAAGGTCGACGGCCGGACCAACAGCTTCTATAATTTTTGAGTTATGATGAGAAACTGAAGCTTTTTCGATTATATATAAGAATAGCTATAGAAGTACGTAGGATTTTTTTGATATATTGTTTTTTGTCCAAATGGCGCATTTCTAAAACAAAAAGTATAAAATACCATGAGAAAATCATTAGAAAATTGATTATAATAAAGGAACTATGCAATATAATTGAAAAAATCCTACGCAGTGCCTCAGAAAATGTAATTCTAAATATACAGTTAAAATTTCAAGTGAATCGGTTGAAATTTGTTTGAGTTATGAGTCCGGCCGACTTGAAAAATGTAGTTTTGAGATAAACGCGTTTAAAGTTAGTAGAAAGTCGAGACATGAATCAAGGGGGGGTTGCGCTAGAATTTGAAAATCGAGTACTTAGAGATTTTTCACCCCCATAATCTTTTGGAATATAATTTTATAGGTACTAAGGTACATTTTCAACAAAAAAAATCGATTTTTGGCAAATCCTAGAGTGGCCTAAAGCCTTAAGGTAGTAGTCTCGCTAAGGCGTTTTTTTTTACAGATTTTTTTTAAATTTTGACGACTCATTCAGGACAATATTAAATGATTACCTGCAAAATTTCAAAAGGATTCACCGTTCCGTTTTCGAGATATTGCCAATCAAAGATTTGATGGTTTTACACGTGTTCTTATGGGGATCAGTGGAAAATTTCACATTTCACGCAATAACTTCGAAACTTTAATACAGATTTCAAAAAAAAAAATCTCAATTACAGAGGAACATATGACGAAGTGGGTAAAAAAAAAAAATCATGAATTTTGACCGTCTAATTTCAGAGATATAGCGATTTGAATAAAGCAATATCTAGAGACGCTAGCGCCAGGAAGCGACAGGAGCAGACGAGCACTAGATTACAGTAGTGTGTGCATATCCGTATAGGCAGAATATCGACGTATTAGTAGCCGGAATGAATAGTCTGATTCAAAAGTGAGGGTTGGATAAACATTATATTAGGCGTTTTCATCATTACTTTGTAAGTTTTTACATCCCGATACGATGTACAACCTACATTATAAGGATATTTCGCAATATTTCGAAGCTTTCATCGATTGAGCGGAGAATAAACTTTCCAACGTGACTGTGGCGATACTATTACCTTAAGATTATTGCTATTTTTGGACGAGCGTATTAATAACGTGTTTCAAACGTTACGTCAATATGTATTTTTCGATTATTTTATATTTTAAAAAATTTGATTAATTTGAGTCGTGCGATTGTGTCGTTGGAATGCAATGAAAATTATTATTTTTTTTCCACAGCTTAAGGGGCGTAAATTTATATATACGAAGGAAAAAATATCTAATTTTGACAATTTTTCGCAAAATGAACAAAACGTTTTACATTTATGAAACTTTAGTTACAATTTATTACATAATTAAAATATTTAAATCGATTTTGTCGTGAAAATATATTGCAAAAATGGCGACGTTATGACGTGGAGTTCTAGGAAGGTTTTGGCGGCATTTTTTAAATTTTATGGAAAACATAACTTTTAAACGAGTTGCACCGATCGTGCTAAAAATTTTCACGGAGAGTCGTAAAACCTGTTTGCAAATATCGTCAATGAATTTCAGCAAATTCTTAACATTACGCGATAACTGAGCAACCTTCACGGAGATATAAAAAAAATTAGGACAAATTTTCCCAATTAATCTCTACGCCACTATTTTCTGTTAGATCGTAATTTTCATCACTCGGTTTCAATTGTCCCTAATTATGTGTAAAAAAATCCGGACCATTCCAATACACAAATCGCATAGATTACGACAAAAACGAAAGAAAAGTACGAATATAATTGATTTTCGAAGCTCACCTCTCGACGTGATTGAGACACTGAACCCCATCCTGTCCACCAACGGCGTAGAGGAACCCATCAAGGACGGCAACCCCGACGCTCGTGCGACATGAAGTCGTCGGTGCGACGTCGCACGACCATTGATTCGTTTGCGGATCGTACCTCTCGATGCTGTTGAGATAGCTCTGTCCGTCGTGGCCACCGACCGCGTAAAGAAGATCGTTCAATACGGTGACGCCAACGCCGCAGCGTCTCTTGCTCATGGGCGCGACCATTTTCCAATCCACGGTATTGGGATCGAATCGTTCGACGCTCGCGATCGCGTCGCCCGAGCACCAACCGCCTACCGCGAAGAGAACTTCTCCCCGTCTCGTTGGCTTTCGCGGGCGCGTCCTCGGGCCTTGCATCAACGGTCGCTCCTGCGGCAATAGGAGATAATTCTTTGCCTCGTCGACGAGGTCACGACAGGCGTCGTCCGATCGCACTAACAAATCCGAGCCAACAGTGCCGACGAGAAACTTCGGACTCAGCAGTGGCAAACGTACGTGCTGTAAAACTTGCGCCAAGTGTTGACGACGCTCCGTCACGTTGTACTTTACCCAATTCATCACAGCACTGAAAACTTGCTCCTCCGTTCGCACGTTAAGCTCGTCCGACGATATAATGTCTACCAGCTGGCTCACCGGGAGCAGAAGGAACTCCTCGCTCTCCATTACCTGCTCGAAACGACGCGAAACGTTCGTTCATTCTTTTACTCGCTCTTGTACAAAATATCTCGAAACTATGCTGTACTTTTTCCGTAAAGGGACGTCCGTTAATTACGTGGGATGTTTTTTCTTTAATTTGAACCACCCCACCTCCCTGATGCGATTTGGTGAGATGTGGAGGAACCCCCCTCCCCCTCCTCTGCACGTGAGATTTCCCCATAATTTTTAAATGATAACATTTCCTCGATATATTCATGTATTTTGCTTCATATTATTAATAAACACTTACTCATAGAGTGTTCTATCAAATACATGTTTTTCTGTGAAAGAAGAAGAGAAAAAATGATACTGGGTTTAAGGTGCACTATAACGGCTTTAACTTAGTGTTTAGCTAAAAAAAAATAGGGTAGGGTGGGGTAGTGCTCTGACACCACCTTCCCAACTCGATCCATGGGCAATTTGACTCCAAAGAGTATATTAAGGTGAACAGAAAAATATTTGATTAAAATTAATGAAGAAGATAATGAAGCAATAACTTAATTAATGCCTAAGAACAGAATAAGAAGATTAATAAGAACATTTGATTATTTTTATTTTATACTGTCAATATGGACACGTGCCTGTCCATATTTTTAGAACAGTCTGGAAATATCGACATTTCACGAGTTTAAAAAAATATATATTTTATTACAAATGTGATGTTTACGCTACCGGCGAAAAGTTTCCGGACAAAAATTCAAAAAAGTTCCGGAACGATTTTTTATGCCCCTTCGCCGATAGTTGACATAAATGAATTTAAGAAACGGCATTTTGAAGGGGAGAAATTCACCTCGATTCCGTTTTGAAAATTTTTTACTTTTTTTTTACTACTAGTACCCTTTTTCGAAAACGACCATTTTTCGCCGTTTTTTTTTGTTCCTTTTCTGGTGGATCTCGTTTACAGACAACATTTTTTTTATCCATTTCTTTGACCGGAATCATAAAGGGGGAAGCTCAAGCTTTTTTTTTTAAAGCTTCGTAGGATTTTTTTTTGCAAAGATATTTTGATTAAAAAAAAAAGAGACAATTTGAAAAATAACGTGTAACGCAAAAACGACAAGGATTCAAGGAAAACCTCAAGATAATAAAAAGTTGAATCCGTTTTCGTTGAGTTCGCGAGAATTATTTCAGATTTTTTTTTCGAATTTTTTTTTTTTTCACCTATTTTCGGTAAAAAATCAGATGATTTATTTACCGTAACTCGAGAACTAAGGGGTTTGTGGTAAAATTTCAGAGAGGAAATTTTTTATTTTTCTATTTTCAACGCAATAGAATCATTTCAGATTTTTTTTCGACATTTTTTTCTCGAGTTACCCTAAATGAGATTTGGTGAGATTTTACTAGACCCCCCCGCCCCCATTTATAGCTCACGTAATTAATGGACGTCCCTTATCAAAGCCATTGGCGTAGCCAACATTTTTTTCGGGGGTGGGGGGCTACGTCAATGAACAAAGCTTGCTCTATGAGAAAGCGAAATAAAATGACGAGCAAGCAGTTCGCGAGTTTCCTTATTAGCAATCCGAACGTCACCTCTTGGAAATTGTGCTGCGTAAATTTGTCGGCGATCCTTAATAGCTCGCGGCACGAGTGAGTATCCGCGAAAGCTCGAATACCGAGACAATTCGATGGGTCCAATTGTCTCTTGAGAAACTCGCAGCATATGTCCTGTATCTCGGCAAGTTGGAGCAAACAGGCGGCCGGAAGAAGCGTCTGTACGTTCGATTCTTCGACGATTATGTGAGACGTGTAGCAAAAGTCGATCAGAAGCTCCATCGCCACTTCGTCTATGTCCCTTATGGTGACCTCGGTCTGTCGCGATTCGGCCAGCTCGCCCGTGAACATTGCCCTGTCGCGCGAAAGTCACATGCGTTAGTCTACGGTCGGGCTCTACTTTATCATTTTTTCCTATGGGAAAATAACGCAGCATTTTGAAACATTATATCGTAATATCCTTAAATTGAATACGAAATCTTTTTGAAAGATTTTTTTTTTCGAGTTCATACGTATTTTTGAAACAATCGGTAAAAACTATTGAGCCGATTAAGTTGAAACTTCATAGAAATATTGATAATATTATCCTTCTAGTTGACGAGAATTCTTTTTGAAAAATTAGAAGAAAAAAAATGACTTTTTTAATCCAAACTTTACAGAAAATTTTCGTGAAATTTTGATTTATTTTTCAGATGCGTGCCGTTCTCTTGAATTTGTATTTTCTTCATTTTAATTACTGTCGAATAGAAACTATACATGTTATAATTGAAAAAATGTTTGAATTTTTTTGTAGATAAGTCTACGGGAAGCTAGATTGCGCGCGCGATTCGCAACTTCCGCGGCAACCTTGCTGTAACGCTCTGCCATATCTCTGCTATTTTTATGATAAATTAATTTTTTTAAATTGTTTGGTATACTTAAATATACTATTAGAGTATACCTACAGTTTGATAAATGTAGAATAATTATTTCTTAGTTTGAAAAATCCCTGGTAAATGGTAAATTTCACATTTCACGCAATAACATCGAAACTTTTCTACAGATTTGAAAAAAAAAATGCTCAATTACAGAGGAACATATGACAAAGTGGGTGAAAAAAAAAATCATGAATTTTGACCGTCTAGTTTCAGAGATATAGCGATTTAAATGAAGCAATGTCTAACGATGCTAGCGCCAAATATCACGAGAAAAATTCGCTGGGCTAGTGACGTTGCCACGATCACCGCGCTCGCTACACTACAGTAGTGTGTGCATATCCGTATACGCAGAGTATCTACGTATTAGTAGCCGGAGTGAATAGTCTTATGGAAAAGTGAAGGTTAGGTGATGGAGGGAACGTTGTTATTTTTCGAACTCTAAACATTATATTAGGCGTTATCATCATTACTTTATAAGTTCTTACATCCCGATAAGATGTACAAAGGATATTTCGTAATATTTCGAAGCTTTTATCGATTGAGCGAAGAATAAACTTTTCAACGTGACTGTGGCGAGACTACTATCTTAAAGTATCTGCGAAAGGTGGCTCGGCTTTCAGGTCTATAGCTTTCGAAATATCGGGAACTTCTCGTTATAAATTCGCGGTCATATTCTCCAAAGCTTCTCCTTTCGAAAGCTTTTTAAAAAAAATCGATTTCTTTCCGATCCGAGAAAATACAACATTCACAAAAGTATTTCTCGCGATAATTACCTGAAGTAGGGACTGCAAGCTGAGAGTATAACTCTGTGGGCGAAGATCTTTCGCGTACCAACGTTCAGCACAACGTCGCACAATTCTCGATGTCTACGCAAGACGTTAAGCTCAGTGAGGGTGGCCCTGGGATGTTTTTCGGAGGTATGGCTCAGCCTGGCCGGCGAAGGAGCCCTCTCCACGACCATTTCGCCCATCCTCTGGCCCGAGGATTGGGCGCAATTGACCGACGAGGAGGATGATGAAGCCGCCGAGGATGACGAGCCGCCCGGTAAGCCAGCGGCCGCGGCGGACGTGCCCGCCGACGACGACGATCCCGGTACAAGGGCACCAGCGCCGCCGCCGACGACGACGGCACCACCGCCGACCGACGCCGTTGCTCGGTTACCCCCGGCTAGCTGAAGGCGCAGCGGGGGTGACGCCCAACCCCACACCGAGTCTATCTGCAAACGCATCGTACGACTAGTTAAAAAAAAAAAATTAGGAATTACCAAACCCAAACGAACCTAGATAAAACCCAATGAAATCTTTTGGAAGTGTCGCCTGATGATGGAAATTGTTGAACGGGAATCACTATCGTGGAATCTCAGGGTGTCTAATTTTGACCAGAGCTGAAATTTCGTGACTTTTAATGATTTTTAAGGCAAGAAAGAGGGATTTTTTTTATGACTTTTAGCATGACTTTCTGGTACAAAAGTATACTTTATAATTATATAGTGCGACTAATTTTCTCAATTTTCATATTTATATTCTACTCTTTGGAACAGATGTATGTTGTTTGCAAAAAAAAAGGATACAAAATAAACGACAAGTCACCTTACTGTACAATTCCATGTGTAGTGAAAAATGTGAGACAAACATTATTTCAAGTTTGCTGTAAAGAAATATATTTTGGAAAATATATATATAATAAATAAAGATAATGAAGAAAAACTAATATGTCGAGATAACGAATAATTTTTTTTCTACTACCTTTTTTCTAATACCATAGACTGTCGCAAACCCGCGAAAATTTGAAATTATTTTCCATAAATTAATACAAAAATCGGCCATGATAATGATTGCTGGTGAGATCTTTAACAAAAAAATCAGGTAGACTGGTAATTTTTCATGACATTTCATGACTTTTTCAGGGTCGAGTGTAATTTCATGACATTTAAGACTTTTCATGACTTTTCAGGTCGCTAGACACCCTGAATCTAAACCAAATAAGCCGCAAACAAATACAAACAATTACTTTGGAGAGTTGGACCTAATGGCATAAACTGTTGAATGCAATGCTATGGATCAATCGAACCCAAACAAACGCAAGTAAATCCAAACGAAAACTTTGCACGGCTGAACTTGATGGCAAAAATTGTCGAATGTTATTCTAAGGAACAATGAAACCCAAGCAAACACAAATAAACCCAATCAAACCAAAACAAAGCTAAGCAAACCCAAAAAAAATCTTGAAGAGTTGAATTTTATGGCAAAAACTGTTGAATGTAATGTTATGGATTAACCGAACCCAAACCAACGCAATTACAGTAGATCCTCGATTATCCGAACCTCGGTTATCCGAATTTTCAGTTATCCGAACGCTTCAGCGCCTGATCCGAATATTCGATCATCTGAACTCAATAATGGTCTTTTTTTGTCTTAAGGTATTCCTCTTTTTACAAGCATTTATTTAACTTCACTTGTTGTGAGATGCAAAACGGAAAATCGATATTTCACCCACGTTTCAACTACTTAGAGCTCTGAAATTTTGCAAACATGCATCTAAGAGGTGACAATGCATGATTCAACTTTGAAAAATAAAAAAAAATATCGTCTTTCTGTGAGATGCAAAATGGAAAATCGATATTTCACCCACTTCCCGACTACTTAGAGCTCCGAAATTTTGCAAACATGCATCTAAGAGGTGACACTGAATGATTCGACTTTAGAAAATTAATGACTAAAAAGCAGAAAATAATTTATATGTAAAAAAACAATTTTTTAAAAGCAAGCTTTCATTTAATGTACTGAAAAGTAGAAAATAATTTTTCTTACCAAGACACCTATATGTGACTATAAATAAAAGCTTGGGGCTCTTAAAATTTAGAAATATAATCTTTAATTTACATAAATCCGTTAAAATATAAGCTGTTTTTTATTTACTGTAAAACAATCATAGATTTCTTAAATAAAAATCAGTAAACTGAGTATAAGCATGTGATAATTTGTCAAATTACTATTGTGCCAAATTCAATTTTTAATTTCAAATTCAAATCAAATTTATTAAACATTTAAAAAGTTGAGCGTCCCAAGCTTTTATTCATAGTCACATATAGGTGACTTGGTAAGAAAAATTCATTTCTACTTTTCAGTACATTAATAAAAGCTTGTTTTTAAAAAAATTATTTTTTTTTTCTCTAATAAAGCTGTTTCCTAACACTTCGAGATATTTTCAAAATACATTATTGCCTATATCTAACTTCATACATCAGATCTTATATACACTGTATATATATATATACCCGAAACATTGTATGTACAAGCGTATTTCAGCAGTGATTTCCAGCAGTTTGGGCCTGGCTTGTAAATTTTGAATAACCCTGAGATTAATATCTTTGGTGCAAGGGGTTCAAGAGAATGACAATAACAATGATGATGATGATGGCGATTTGTCTGACTCCGAAGCGCATAATAGACCGTCACACAGCGGAGCATTTAGCGCTTTAGAAACCGCCCTGGAATGGTTTGAAAGCAGAAAATAGTTTCAAACAGCTGCTGTTCTTGAAACGAACATGAGACTTAGAGGCCAAGAAACGCGCAACTACTATGAGACAGCCAAAAATTGATCATTATTTTAAGCCGCAATTGTGATCTAATTGCACAAGTAGTGGCGATATAAAAATTGAAACTTTATTCATTGTTAATTGCTATCAAATAAAGAATTTAGGGTCGTTGTATTAATAAAGAGAATTTTCGATACTATTTATATTATACTAGCGTTTACCCGCGATTTCGTCTGCGTGGATCTCGCAATTTGTGTTAAAATACCCCTTAATGGATTATTTTTTTCAAGGCTGTCGTACGTCGTTTAGAACTTAGTAAAATATGTGATATTATATTTGATTCTGTATTCTGTGAGAATTAAAATTTTATCATTAGATTTTTCAAAATATTATAATTAGAAAAATATTAGACGTTAGATTTTATCAAATTTAAATTATATTTGATTCGTTGTATTCTAGAAGAATTTGAATTTGATAATTACATTAGATTCGCCATGAATGTTATAATTAGAAAAATATTAGATATATTTATATTAAATTTGATATTATATTATTTATTTTAATTAGATTTGATTTGTTTGTATCCTATAATAAGAATTATATGAGACTGATAATTTCATAATTGAATTACATTCGAGTCGAATATTAGAATTAGAAAAATATTAGATGCATTTTTCATAGCCTGTGTGTTATTCGAAGTAACTCTTTACATGTTTGCCAAATTTCATCAAAATCGGTTCAGCCGTTCAAGCGTGATAGTGGAACAAACATCAGGTATACAGATTAGAAAAATATTAGATATTAGAATTAGAATGAAAAGTATTCTATGTGTCGTATGCTATCTACATTTTTAATTTCATTAATTATATAATAATTTTAATTAGATTAGATTTGAGTATATAATATAATTAGAAAAATATTAGATATTAACATGAAAAGTATCCCAGGCCATAAGCTGTCTATATGTTAAATTTCATTGAAATGGACCAAGCCGTTTTGGCGTGATTGAGTAACATACAGACAGACAGATAGAAAGTCAGATTTAGAATATTCGTTAGGATGAGTTGATTTTCCCAGAAATCCGCGATATATTTTCGATTATACGAATTTTTTGATTATCCTAACGATGTCCGGTCCCAATTAATTCAGATAATCAAGGTTCTACTGTAAATCCAAACGAAAACTTTGGACATCTGAACTCGATGGCAATAACTGTTTTCATGCAACGCTATGAAAGAAGAAAACCCGAGCCAACCCAAACGCAATAATCCTGCCTCAAATTCGGTTCTTCTTCGAACCTCGGAATTCCCAGTAACGGCACCAATAAATGGGTGAGCATAGAGATGATCACCTTTGATGCTTTGAGGAACCAGTTGGTGAGAAACAAAGGATTCCTCCTCTTCTCGGTGGACGATCTCGCGCGCCTAGAGTGATCCACTTTCGCTGTTCATCGGTACAGGCTCGCGACAAAACCGTTTCGTCTTTCGCTCGCGGCGCTCCTCGCCGCTGGAGCCTGAAACATTTGTACACGCGTATCAAGAGCGACGAATGCACCTCCGACGATGCAAAGTTCTAAGTCCGCTCGATCCAAAACATAGCGCTTCTGACAGACTTTTCGCTCGTTCCAATCGCACCTTTGAACGTCTTCATTTTGTAAACAAATCGTGGTGTCTCCTCGGGAAATTCATGACAGTGCGCATCGGACGAAAGTGCACAAGAGGTCCGAAACTTACCGATGCCTCGAAGAATCGTGGGTGGCTAGACGCGTGTCGAGTCACGAGCCCTTACGTCCGACAAGACCTCCCGACGGGGAGGGGGGTGGGGAGGGGGTCACGAATCGTCCGAGCGCACTTTCCGCATCAATCCCGACTCGGTTGACACGACGATACTTCTTTCACGACACACGTTGCGAAATCACACGGGAAATTCATCTCGTTTTTGTTGTGATACCTCGTTGTTTTCCTTTTCGAAGCTTCTTTCTTACTTTCCTCAGGCCTTTAATCTCACACGGCGATACGTTGGGGATCGATGGACCGAGGGACGGGCCCAAATAAACGATCATGCGATTTCATCGGAATATCGCATTTTTGACAATTACGATATGTATTACGCGATTTCGGATCTTGTGTTACATACGCATACATTATATATACATGACAATCTCTCTCTCTCCCTCTCTCTTTCTGGGCGCATATACGTGTGATATCGAGTTCAGCGTTAGTGGGACACAGAATCGCGGACGATGCAGTTCGTTCTAAGAGCAGCGACCTCGAGTTCGAACTTCTGAAAACCGAACGCAGCGCCGCGACGTTCTTTCTAAAAATTAGCGGATGTTTAAAACCACGGTCTTACATAAAGAGGTTAGGGAAAGTCCCTTAGTTCATATGGTTCCTTTGTCGAAGCTCGACGCTAGAGTCGCTGCAATCGAGAGGTGTTGTGTGCGACAGAGACAACAATAGCCACGCATTCGCGTTATCGTCTGACCTATATAATAACAATAATATATTAAACCCCACTGTATAAATTACGAAAACTGAAAACTTATCTCTGCAATAACATTCCCATTCGCGTCATGTTTGACGTACTTTCGTATCGTTCTTCAAAATTCTTCTCACAAACACACTGCGAAGACGTTAATTTCCTCGACGGGGACCGCGGCTTTCAACTTTTCGAAACGTTCACTATTCGTTGGCACTTTGAATACTGAACGTTTGACTTTCAGGCTTTTGTAGCCCGTATTATACTTTGGTACAACGCAAGACTTCGGCATCACATTTAATATAAGCGCACGGAAACGTTTGTTGATTATATTTA
The DNA here is from genome assembly GCA_963932345.1 of Ophion ventricosus. Classification (NCBI taxonomy): domain Eukaryota; kingdom Metazoa; phylum Arthropoda; class Insecta; order Hymenoptera; family Ichneumonidae; genus Ophion; species Ophion ventricosus. The sequence goes on along the minus strand of OZ010711.1, from coordinate 34,065,536 downwards.
TTATAGGACTGGTATGACTGAACTACGTGGTAGTCATATACGTGGAATTATACTATACGGAGGTTATGTGTTCGATATCAAAGCAACACCCCTCGATACTAGCGACACCAAAAATTCGGCTTCGATAGTCGAGTCACCCCCACCACCCACATTTCATCGAGTTTCCTGACCTGCACGTAAGAGATGGGTAAGCACGCTATGCACGCTGTAAGCGCAATATGGGACTTCACCAGAGGGTCAATTCTGTAACGAAAATGTGGTGAAAGAACTAGATGTGAGCAGCTTTCTCGATTCCGTAACTGTCATCATTGTCAGGGGGCTGGCATGGATTGATATTTTTGCTATGCAAAATGACCGCTTTTTTTAGTGTCTTACTCTGCCACTTGCAGCGCTAGTTGTACCCTTACAAAGCTGATGCGCGCGCAAGAGCTATGTATATATACACACGCACACAAATAATCGAGCAATACCCATATAACACCGTCATATACAATAATGGTGTTATATGGTATAAATATATACACACACCATTTATTATGCTACCATTATTGTTTTATTAATTTATCTATTATTCATTAATTCTCGATTGACTATTAGTCTATTGACTAATGATCGTGACAACAAACAAACATGAAGATAAATATGATAATGAAACTATTTGGTACCAAATTATAAATTTCTCAAAAGGTCATTACTCAATTTAAAAATGGGGCTTCAGCTATCATCATATGCTCATATAACGAGAACTGAAACACGTTTGAAAACTTATTCACTAATAATATTTTCAAGAACCCATTATTTGCCGATAAATAATTATATTGTCCATACGTACCTCCATGGTCGTGTACTGACATACTTATGTTTGTATACTCGTCCAGCTTTCGCATTGTCATTATTTATAGCCTCTTTCCATAGTCTTTGAATGCCAGTATCGGCTGGTACGTTGAAAAAATGCACCTTTTCAATATTTTGCGGGTACCCGAGGTACAACCAGGCACAATACATGGCATTAGTGCACGGTTACGAACAATTTCATCAATTCCGCACCGTGGTTTAACCTCCAAAAGTCAAAATGGTGGTTTTGTACGTCGTGCGGGCCTTGCGCCCGCGCAATAGGAATATTGTAAGGTAACTACTAACGCCACAGGTGGAACTAAAATAAGCGGTCAAAAAGCATAGCATTTTTATACACAGTAGAGGATAGGCCGTGCCAGCTCCTTGATCATAGTGAAAATGTGAGCTATCTCACGGGAGTTCGTTCGGCAAGAAATTTCTTGACGGATGGGTGAGATCCGAGAGTGAAAAGCCGACAATAGAGCGAGAGAGAAATAATAGACTGCGTCGTGACGCGTTTTGGAGACAATTTGTAAGTTCTACAGATTAAGTCAAACAGTGTTTTAGAGTGTTGAGAGTCGTATTTGCACGAACATCACTACAATGACAAAAACTCTACAATGGGTTAAAAAATCCGTTAAATTGTCCGTCACCCAACCAAACCCAGACAAAATCAAACCCAAACAAACCCAAACCAAGCCGTTACCTGCAGAATAGATTTGCAGGGTAAATTCTTCCCATAATTCGTCCTGTAATAAGAGGTCGAATCATTTATTATTTAACATTTGAAGGTAATAAATTATAGATTTTATATTTAGAAAACAAACATAACCCATAAAATCACTACTAATCTTTTTTTATTTTCTCAATTATACCGCAATCTCCCGCGACCAAAGTCCGGGTGGGTGCACATAAAATGGATCATAACTTGCTTTTCTTTCTCTGTCACATTCATTTTCACCACAAAAAAATTGAACAGACAAAAACGTATGTCGCCGTTTTTTAAATCTCGTTGACGTTTATATTTTATTTCGGCTGGGTAGTCGTTTTTTAGCGAGTACAGTCTGAGAAAGCAATTTCTCCTATCACTTCGTCTAGTGATTTCGTATTTTCACCGCGACACTACAGAATCGCCTGAGCGTATTCAAGTGAAATGAAAATGTGAAAAGTGAGTGATCTCACTTAGTTACAGATGGACTGCACCCGCTGTATCTAGTCTCCATGCGCGTGTCACTTCCCTGGTCATCATGTACGCCGCTCACGTGACATCTTGCGTCCACAGAGGTTATGTTCCCCGCGAACCTAACCTCAACTCTCTCTCAGCGTTATCCTAAATACTTGAACTGGAAGATGCGACCAGTTCTCCTCTTGTAGAATCAAAACTCGAGAAGCGCCGACCGATCGCGCGATAGACTCTCTTCGAACCGGAAGATGTTGTTCCGCAACGTGATTGCCGGAAGTCCGGTACCGCGACGATCTTTCTTCACGAAATTTTTCAAAGCTTTCACCAAAGTACGAATACTCTCGAATTTCTCTCGTGTCTTTTCAATTCTCACGAGACATTGGGCTAAAGATAAATTGAACCATGTTGCAAGGAGCCGGCGAATCGAGAGATAAGTCTCATCGACGGTCCGTTCGGCAAATACGTAGTTGCCAGGCCCTGGGACGTTTCCGCGAGGCTTGAAGTGCCGTCGTACATCCCCAAGCCGTCTTACGGCCTGAGCGGCCTTCCGCTGGATCCCCCCAATGAGATAGAGATTAAAAATTCTGATCAGATAGAGTGCATGCGTCACAGCTGCATGCTGGCAAAGCGAATATTGAGGCAAATTCGACCGACAGTCGGGGTAAGGATCGCAGCTTCTACGCGTAATTTCTTCTGCGGCGTGAGAAAAAAGAATGTAACCACGACGATACCTCGTTAAAGCCAGGAGTGACGACGGATCAGCTGGACCGCCAGGCGCACGAGGCGATCGTCAGCAACGGAGCCTATCCTAGCCCCTTGAATTACCGTGGTTTTCCCAAGTCTATCTGCACCAGCGTGAACAACGTCGCCTGTCACGGTATTCCCGACAGTCGACCTCTGCGAGACGGCGACATCGTCAACATCGACGTCACTGTAACTTCCATAACTTTTCGTATTGCTAACTTCCGGGTGGCACGTGGAAGAGCGCGTTAGAATATTGTCTTCCTGCCTAGGTATATCAGAACGGCTATCACGGCGATTGCTCGGAAATGTTCAGAGTCGGCGCGATCGACGAGGAGGCCGAGCGTCTCGTCCACGTCACAGAATTGTGCCTCAACAGGGCGATCGGTATTTGCCGACCTGGCGAAAAGTTCTGCAATATTGGCAATGTTATCGAGGAAACGGCGAAGGCGCACAGCCTAACGGTAATTCCCGTATTCGCGGGACACGGTCTTGGCAGCTATTTTCACGGGCCGCCGGATATCTATCACTTCGGTAGGTGACGTCGATCTGCGATCCTCGTAATTTTCACTTGGAAATCAAAACTAATTCATGAATTTACAAAAGAGAATAGCAGATGCGTTCAACTTGGAAGTTTGCATGCTTTTAATGTTCACGAGCATCGCTCACGTCGTGCGACTTGACGCTGTGCGCGCTTACCGAAGCATTTATGACGTCATTACCGCTGCTATATTATACTCACAAACGCTTTTTCCAGCGAGGTAGGACAGTGAAAGCGTGAGCGTCAAAAGTAGGCTTATTTTCGAAACGAACGCCATTGGTTTCCCAGGTAGCAATTTCCAAATACTTGTCTAAATGGGTACCAAATGTCCGCTTGCAGGGTGTCCAATTTTGATCAGAACAAAAATTTCATGACATTTAAGGATTTTTAAGGGGTTACGTGAGTTTCGAAGCCAAAAAAAAGCATATTTTCTCTATTTTGTTTAAATATAATATACAAATTATTTTATTCAAAATGTTAAGCACCTAAAAGAGCAACATTTCAACAATATTTTTACAAAATTTCATCCAAAAATTTGGGAACTTCAGCCAGTGGGACCTGGTTTCCGGAGAGCCCTAAAAAAAAAGTGTCCTCGAGGAGGTCAGGATAACTCATGATAGCATTATCTGAAATTAAAAAACCAAATTTTTTCTGTTAGTAGATAAGTAAGCTCGTGATTGAACGAAGGATTTTAAAAAAATCTGAAATTTGAATTTTTGGCAGAGTTGTATGCAAAATAATTCAAGTTTTGGTACAATTTACACTACGTATAGCCTTGTAAAATTAGTTGTAATCGAAAAAAAAATCTTCGTTCAATCACTAGTCAATGCGATTTTGCAAAATGCAAAATTTCAATAAGATCGGTGCATTAGTTTTTGAGAAATCGTCTCCACCGATTTGAAAAATTGTGTTTTGAGAAAAATGCGTATACCTGCGTCGCTTCCGGCCGGTCTTTCACAACGGGGGGAATTCCCGAAGGCTCTCTCGCTTACACTTTTACTCCGATTGACTTAAAACTTTGGGAGAATATTCTAGACATGTACTATTAGATAAAAAAATTAAACAAAATGGATTTTTTAAAATTTTCAAACCCACATAACCCCTTAAGGCAAGGAATAGGGATTTTTTTTCATGATTTTTAGTATGACTTTCTGGTATAAATGTATACTTTATAATTCTTTATTACGACTAATTTTCTAAATTTTTATATTCATCTAATCTTTGAAACAGATGTGTGTTGTATGCCAATAAAAAGTATACGAAATAAACGAAAAGTCACCGAACTGTACAATTTCATGTGCAATGAAAAATGTGAGACAAACATCATTTCAAGTTTGCTGTAAAGAAATATATAACTTTGAGTAATATCATCTAGTCGCTTTACACGAATAACAAAGAAAAACTATTATGTTGAGATAACGAATCATTTTTTTTCCTATTATAATACCGTAGATTGTCGCAAACCCGCGAAAATTTAATATTATTTTGGATAAATTAATACAAAAATCGGCCATGATAATGAACGCTGCAGAGATCTTAAAAAAATCCCGTATACTGGTAATTTTTCATGATATTTCATGGTTTTTTTCAGAGTCGAGTGTAATTTCATGACATTTAAGACTTTTCATTACTTTTCGGGTTGATACACACCCTGAAAAAGTGAGGAAGGAGGAGTATGGCAGGCAATAAGAATCGAGGATGTGGGAGGAATAGAGAAAAAAGAGCAGAAAGAAGAATAAATTCAAAACGTAGCAGGAAATCCAGAACGGCCACTGCAGGATTGACATATCAATATATTGCAAAGAGTATAAGAACAGAAAAGGGAACGCAGAAATATACGCATCCGGGGAAGTATGAGCAACAATAAGGTGCGGGAATATAGAGGAAAAAAGGAATAAGGGATATAGGGACAATAGCTTCCGAATTTGCAGGGGAGGAAAGTTTGGAACACATTTTCGGCTGTGAGCCGGTGAAGAGAGAAATTACAGCGAAAGGAGTAGAAAAACGAAATAGAAGCTCTGGAATACAGGGGGGGGGGGGGGGGGGGAGAGCTACGGTGAAAAATAGAGAAACTGGTTAGGAATAACCCCGTCAAAGAGTTATGTGCGTACGTAAAAGAATTCGAGACATTGGTAAAACATGTAGCGCAAAGAGAAGGAAATTTCATTGTAGAAAATGTTTTGAAAATGGAGACTCGTGCTCATAATGTGTAAGAACAAATGTAAAGGGAATAATATGTGAGGGGGAAATATATGTAATTAGCCTTAAGGCGGCAAAATCCTCTTTACAATGTTTAAACAAAAATCGATTTTTTTCACATATTTCGAAAGTATAATATATTGAGAGTATACTGGAAAATCGAAAAATCGGAGAATGAAATATTTACGAAGTTATAGCACATAGTCGACAGCGCGCCGGGACCGCATGCTGTGAACTAGGGAAACGTTAAACGCGATTATCTCGAAACTGCATTTTCAAAAATTGCTCATGTTATAGGTCAAAAAGTTATTGATCGATCTGGCTGAAATTTTGGGAGGTTTCTCACTATAACATTATCGGAAGGATATACCTAAAGTTTTAAGGTTATCGCGTAAATACTTTTTTGGGGTAAAAATTGTCGCTATAGTGGCCAAAAATATGAAAATTTGATTAAAAAGCCTACTTATTTTTTGATTTTATACTTTTTTATATTTTTATAGGTACATCCTTCCCCTACACATGTCAATAATCAGACAAATAGAGCACTTTTCGATATCACGCAAAAGACGCCTAAAGGAATACCTTATAACGCCGCCATTTTGTTTTGTTTGAGAAATAATAATTTTTTTTTAAATACTTGAAAATTGTTTTAAGATGTCAAAATTTTAAAATAATGCGATTATTGTATCACTTTTAAAAAAAATCATGAATAATGACTCATTTTCGGGCGTCTAAAGGGTTTCCGGAAACAAAACTACCACTATTACTACAAAAGAGAATAGTAAAAATATTGCGAATGGAAATATTGATGATTATCGATAAATGTGAGGCTCGACCAAGCGCAATTTTAATTAAAACTCTTTTTCAGCCAACGACTACGAGGGTACGATGCAACCCGGCATGACTTTCACGATCGAGCCAGTGCTGACGCAGGGCAGCGCGGAGATAAAGATACTCGAGGACGGATGGACTGCCGTAACTCTCGACGACGCGAGAACCGCACAAATAGAACATACGATACTCATCACCGACGACGGCTGCGACGTTCTCACTTGCTGATCCCAATGAACTTCGACGAAGAACAAAAAAGAAAACTAAGAGAAACAAACACGTTCGCTCAATAATGAAGATTATTTTATTGAAAATTTAGCGTAACGCAATCGGCCGCTCGCTTGGACAATTGCCTTTATACTTGTTGAACAGAGGAATAAGGATGTTAGAGTAAAGTTGTATTGTGTTCATTTCTCGAGAATAGCGATTTCCCAATTGCTGTCCAGGGATATCGGTCCTTTGATTTCTACGCCACGTTCCTTCGTTATTATTCCCACGTGGTACTGAAAAAGCCAGGTAATAAATGTAGTTCAAGCTTCCATGTATACAATTTCCGGCCACGACCACGAATATTTTTCATTCATTGAGAATGATGCTCGGAAAAAAATTAATTCGATGTCGCGAAAATTCATTAAATTTTTTTGTTTTATTATAAAGTTATTATTTTTTCAAGTTCGTCAAGGAGCTTCGGGGCATATGACGAAAAGCTACCATTTAATTCAAATTTATACAGTAGATACTTTGCCATAGACTGGATGCACGCTCCAAATTTTAAATCGATCATTTACACGGTTTCCATAAAATTTAGATGGCAGGAAGTCATTGAACAGAATGTAACATATTTAGTTCAAAAAGTCCATTTTTTTTCCAATTTTATTATCTAATAGTACAATATGTCTAGAATATTCTCCCAAAGTTTTAAGTCAATCGGAGTAAAAGTCTAGGAGGGAGAGCCTTTGGGAATTTCCCCCGTTGGGAAAGACCGGCCATAGGAGCGACGTAGGTATACGCATTTTTCTCAAAACACTATTTTTGAAGTCGGTGGACACGATTTCTCAAAAACGAATGCACCGATCTTACTGAAATTTCGCACACTTTAAAATAGCATTGACTAGTGATTAACCGAAGGTTTTTTTTTCGATTACAACTAATTTTACAAGGCCATACGTAGTGTACATTGTACTAAAAATTCAACTATTTTGCATACAACTCTGCCAAAAATTCAAAATGCAATTAAAAAAAAAATCCTTCGCTTAATTACGAGCTATACTTATCTACTAACAGAAAAAAATTGGTTTTCTAATTTCAGATAAAGCTATCATGAGTTATCCTGACCACCACGAGGACACTTTTTTTTTTGAGGGGTCTCCGGAAACCAGGTCCCTCCGGCCGAATTTCTCAAATTTTTGGATGAAATTTTCTTTAAATATTGTTGAAATGTCGCTCCTTTATGTGCTTAACATTTTGAATAAAACAATTAATATATATTTAAAAAAAATAGAGAAAATATGCTTTTTTTGACTTAGAAACCCACCTGACCCCTTATCCGAGGTAATATGGGAAGAGTGTATCTCGGATAGTACGGAAAACCTATTCCACGCATAGGCATAACAAATTCTTCCGTTTTATCCGAGATTCTCCGTATTATCCGAGGGTACACCTCTGATAATGCGGAACGTCGGTTAATCGAAGGTCGAATAAACGAGGTTTTACTGTATGCAAACTTCAATATCGCAATTAAAACGTACCTTGGGAAAAGATCTGGCATCCCTGTAATAAAGAACTTGCATAGCTTTGTAGAGCAAGTCGAGAGCTTGTTCCAGCGTCATATCCCGGTTGTCCTCGAGAGCCTTGCGCAACAGCGGTGTGGCCATGTAACCACCGTAGCCGGTTGCTATTACAGGGTCTGTGTAGGCAGTGCCGAGCTTGTCGACTGTACCCATGAACGGTTCGCCGTTCTCCAGGCCCGCTATTATGAAATTGTTCCAGAGCGGATCGAATTTGGAGCGCTGGTTGTACAGTACTCGAGTCAGCCAGCAGTACAGGGATTTCGGCTTGAGCTTGAAACCGTCGTCGAGACATTGCTCCTCGAGCCTACGTGGGTGAGACATCGCAAATTAGAACGTGAAAGTCTTAAGAGGCTGCTGCAGTGTTTTCGATCGGCAATCTTGTTAATTAATGATTGTAATCTGGGCTTTGAAACGAATATTGTAATCTGATTTTTTCATGTTCATTTGTTAAAGACAAATAATTTGAGTTGTCTTTGTACTTAAAAATTGAACGTTTTTCTATAGCTTGGCATTTTTGTAATTATTATGCAGTTAAAAAAAAAAAAAAGTAAATGGATTATCACGCAGAATTCGTTAAATCGAGGACAGAAGGAAACTAACGTTTTCTGTTCAATGATGTTCTTGATGTATTGATAATCCGCAAAGTCGCCACCTGCCCCGAGTATTATGTTGTTGTTGACCTTCATTACACGCTCGCAACATCTGTATCTGGCCAACGAGCCGTAGGACGCTAGCATATCTGCGGCGATTACCACGCCGTCCTTGAATTGTATTCCGACTACGGAAGTTCCGCTCGTCATCGGCGATCTGCAATTGCGTATTCTCTTGTGAAAAATTTTCTCGGTTGAGAAGTGAAATTTGCAGTTTCGTTGAGTCGAGAAAAAATCAAGTGGAAAAATGTTCAACAGTGTAGGTCGTGGAATAGTGCAAAAGAGAGGGTTGTACGCGCATCGTTTGGAGGTTAGGTTCGATGGCGATTTGTCGCGTTACGAGTCTCGGAAAAAATTCGACACTTAGAAAATTTTGCGAAACGTCGAGTGAACGAAGATTCAGTATTGACTCTCTCTTGGTCTCTCTCGCGATGGATCTCGCGGTAACGGAAAAATAAACGTGATAAGCATTTTTCCGTGCGCTCACGGCGAGAACGCAAAAATTGCGTTACGAATGAGAAAAGGAAAAAAAAAAAGTCGCGGGCTTTGCTTACTGCGATCTTTGAAAGCCACCGGAAAGGCCCGCACTCGGACCTGGAAATTTATATATCGCGCCTGGTGCCGGTCCATTTTGCCAAAAAGGTGCCGTTGAATGAGCGTCCGTTTTGCTGAGATACGACATGTTTCTTCCTACACAAGTTTCAAATGTCATCGTCCCGCAGGAAGACTTTTTTTTTGTGCAGTTTTATCGGCACGGAAGTGCCATCTAGCGGCGTTTCAGCACACGATTTTGGCGCTGCTCTTTTGCGCTCGGTCGGTAACTTACCGTTGCGCAGTTGGGTGACGGTATCAGCTTGGATTCGGAAGATGGCGCTAGCGAGTCGATAGACTGCACAACGGGTTTGGCTAAGGTCTTATAGCCCCAATAACTTTTTTCTATAATAAAAATAATGTACAACGGGCAAATAATTGCCGTACGAAAATTTATTTTCCCTTATTAATGTGGTGGTCACGGTCTTACACACGGGTCTGGAAATTCGATGAAATTTCGGTGGTGGAGGCGACTCGACTATTGAAGCCGAATTTTTGGTGTCGCTAGTATCGAGGGGTGTTGTTTTGATAGTGAACACATAACCTGCGTATTGTATGATTTTACGTATATGGTTACCACGTAGTGCAGTCAGACGAGTCCTATAAAAAATATAATCAACAATCGTTTCCGTGCGCTTATATTAAACGTGATGTCGAAGTCCTGCGTTGTACCAAAGTGCAATACGGGCTACAAAAGCCCGAAAGTCAAACGGTCAGTATTCAAAGTGTCAACGAATAGTGAACGGTTCGAAAAGTGAAAAGCCGCGCTTCCCGTCGAGAAATTAACGTCTTCGAATTGTGTTTGTGAGAAGCATTTTGAAGAACGATACAGTCTTCGAAAGTACGTCAAACATGACGCGAATGGGAATTTTATTGCGGAGGTAAGTTTCAGTTTTCGTAATTTATACAGTGGGATTAGATATATTATCGTTATTAGATGGGTTATGCTATAACGCGAATGCGTGGCTATTGTTGTCTCTGTCGCACACAACATTCCTCGATTGCAGCGACTCTAGCGTCGAGCTTCGACAAAGGAACCATGTGAACTAACGAATTTTTTAGACCTGTATGTGTGTTGAAATAATCGACAGAATTCCAAGCCTAAAACGTATCGGAACAATACATTTCTTTTTTACAATGCACACACATCTACACATATGGCTGCACTTTTGATAAGGCACCGTGGAGGCAATTTCAAAGGGCCTGATTAGTTTGGCTTCAAGGCCTTTAGGATTTTCCAAAAATCGATTTTTTTGGTTAAAAATGTACCTCAGTACCTATAAAATTATATTCCAAAAGATTATGGGTGTGAAAAATCTCTAACAATAAGTACTCGATTTTCGAATTCTAGCGCAATCCCTCTTGATTCATGTCGTGATTTTCTACTAACTTTAAACGCGTTTATCTCAAAACTACATTTTTCAAGTCGGCCGGACTCATAACTCAAACAAATTTCAACCGACTCACTTGAAATTTTAACTGTATATTTAGAATTACATGTTCTGAGGCACTACGTAGGATTTTTTAAATTATATTGCATTGTTCCTTTTTTATAAACAATTTTCTGACGATTTTCTCAATACATTTTATACTTTTTGTTTTAGAAATGCGCCATTTTGACAAAAAATAATATACCAAAAAAATCCTACGTACTTCCATAGCTATTCTTATATATAATCGAAAAAACTTTAGTGCCTCATCATAACTAAAAAATTATAGGAGCTGTTGGTCCAGCGGTTGACCTTCCAGGAATAAAGGTGTCATCGGAAAAATGCTGTACAGTCGCCATTTTGACGTGTATCGCTGTGAAAAAATAATTTTGTATACTCAATTACCTGTATAATAAAAGCCCTATTTTGTAATGCCGATTTATTTTATGGTTTCGCTGAAAAAAAAACACAAAATATGCCCTTTTTTTGCCTCTGGATTGGCTTAAGGCCACATTTTCCTATTAATGGTCCTTGATAGGAAAATGTGACTGGCCACTGATGGCCCATATGAGGCTTCCAGACTAGGGCCCTAATAGAGTTAGGGAAAATTGAGATGTGCCCGATCAAAGTCCTAGTTTAATTGTCACAAGAGCACATACTGAAAGTGAAGCTTAAAGATTGGTAACTTGATAAAATAATGATGAAAAATTAGTTGATTATTTTTTAACGTATTGCAAAAGTTTGATATGAGTGTTAATATGCACGTGTGATTGAAGCAAGTTTCATATTTCATGTGTGTGTGTATGTTACGTGATTCACCGACTATTACGTAAAATTTTATTGAAAAAAAAAATTGAGCTCAAAACCAGTTTTTATAAGCCCGCCCCGCCCCACCCCTCGAGAAAAAAGAAATAATGCCTACGCCAATGTGAGCTACCTTGAAAGTTCTGCAACTGAAAACGTGGCTCGCAAATAAATAATCGCCTCGATGTCCTCGATCGCTATTCCACACGTGCTACTAGTCCACGAGTGCATATAGTTCGGGGCAGATGTCTCATTGTCAGTCGATCGCGAATCGCACGTGAGTCCGCACGAAATAGCGGCACGAGAGTTCTCCGCCACGATCAAAATATTATCGCATCAATTGGCAAAAACGAAAAGTTCATTCGTCAATCTGTCCATATCCAAATAAATAGATAAATAGATAAAAAGTAAAAGTGCTCGAATCGAGGGATGTTTTGGCTCGCGCTTGCGCAAAAAGCGCGGAAGCGCTTCTGACCATGACCGGTAGAGGTGCGCAGCCTCAAGCTCCGTACGCCGCGCACCTGACGGTGCAATTTCGTAGCTAACTCGAGCTAGCACGAGCATGGAAATGCAACTGTACGTATGGGGCTGTCCGTGCGAACTTGACCGCCGTCCTCGACCCTGACCCTCTTCGAGATACACCTCGTTATTATTTCATTACGTCGTATCAATGTCGCTAGACAGTTCGGCGAGCTTTTTTCACACTTTGTCGAGCGCGCTTCAATTTCTTTCGTTACTTGTTACCAAGCAATGTGAAAAAAATCCGAAACATTCGGTTTACAGATGTTTTCTCAGGAATCGACTCTTTTTCGTCAATCCCTTGAGGTTCGTTTCAATGAAACCCAAATAAACCCAAACAAACAATAAAAAACGTTCAAGAACTTTGTTGGTTTTTGTTTTTTCAGGAATTTTCCTTTTTCGACAATCACTTGGGTTCGTTTCAATGAAACCCAAACGAACCTGAACGAGCGATTAAAAAAACCTAAAATCTTTGTTGGTTTTTCGATGTTTTCTGAGGAATTTTACTTTTTCGACAATCCCTCGGGTTTGCTTCAACGAAACCCAAACAAACCCAAACGAGCGATTAAGAAACCTAAAAACTTTTTTGGTTTTCCGATGTTTTCTCAGGAATGTTCCTTTTTTGACAATCCCTTGGGGTTCGATTCAATGAAACCCAAACAAACCCATACAAACAATAAAAAAAGTTTAAGAACTTTGTTGGTTTTTGTTATCCCAGGAATTTTCCTTTTTCGAAAATCACTTGGGTTCGTTTCAATGAAACCCAAATGAGCGATTAAGAAACCGAAAAACATTTTTGGTTTTCCGATGTTTTTTCAGGAATGTTCCTTTTTTGACAATCCCATGGGGTTCGCTTCAATGAAACCCAAACAAACCCAAACAAACAATAAAAAAGTTCAAGAATTTTGTTGGCTTTTGTTTTTCCAGGAATTTACTTTTTTCGACAATCACTTGGGTTCGTTTCAATGAAACCCAAACGAACCCGAATGAGCGATTAAAAAAATTCTAAAAACTTTTTTGGCTTTCCGATATTTTCTCAGGAATGTTCCTTATTCGATAATACTTGGGTTCGTTTCAATGAAACCCAAATAAACTCAAACATACGATAAAAAAGTCCTAGAACTGTGTTGGTTTTTGTTATCTCAGGAATTTCCCTTTTTCAACAATCACTTGGGTTTGTTTTAATGAAACCCAAACGAACCTGAACGAGCGATAAAAAAACCTGAAAACTTTTTTGGTTTTCCGATGTTTTCTCAGGAATTTTCCCTCTTTCGACAAATCCCTTGGGGTTCGTTTCAATAAAATCCAAACAAACAATAGAAAAAACGCGAAAACTTTCTTGGTTTTTTTTTCGACAATCACTTGGATTCGCGTCAATAAAACCCCAACAAACACAAATATGAGATAAAAAAATGTAAACAAACTTTGTTGCTTTTCAGAACTATTCTGTATTCTGAGGAATTTTCCTCCAAATGTTGCATAACAATGCACGAAGACATCATGCAAATTTACCAAAAAATTAAATATATATATATATAGACACCATGCTGAAACGTAATACTTATATAAAAAAACGTCTAACACTACTCTGGATATAGATTTATAAACCAGTCCATGGAATTAAGTGAGGATTGTACGTGAGTCTGATTGAGGCGGAAGGCGCAATATATATATATATATATATATATATATATATATATATATATATATATCGTTTGCCTCACGAAACTGAGACTCAGTGGCGGGAGGAGCGAAGGAGGAGAATTGGTCGATATGACTTATCGCATTACAATGCATACAACGTATACCACATATGCTTTTGATGACATGCAGTGACCACGTACATTTTTGTGCCCATATATGTACATATACAGGGTAGCCCGAAAAGTTATGTCCAAAATGAAAATCTAGATGCCTCGCATCCGATAACTATCCGACTCACTCACACATACTCCCCCCCATGTATGTTCTACGATTTTTTTTTACTTTTCCAGAGCAAAGGATTATTGGTTCTTTTTTTGTTGTCAAGGTTTCCTGTAGCATAGGTTTTCTTTCTCTTTTTTATATGTACTTTCCTCTTAGCAGTTTTTAAAAGCAATTCCGAGTCATTTGGACTTGTATAAGTGTTTTTTTTTATCATTTGAGCTGATCCTCTTAAACTTATTTTTTCAACTTTTCATCAAAATCTCAGGCATCGACGTTATTCTGACGTAATTGGTCGGTCCAGTTGGTCATTTATTTATCGCTTAACAGTGCACTTCGTAATGATAATACATTTAAAAAAATCGCGAGGAAAGTAAATAGAAAAAAAGAAAAATGAAAAAAGCTTTTGTCTCGAAGAGTAAAATAGATCCTAGAATATACTTGGAGGTGATTCGGGTACGTATTGATAAGGGGCAACTAGATTTGTCTCTTGGACGTAATTTTTTGGGCCACCCTATATATATATATATATATATGGACGCTGCCTAGTACATACATTTGCGATGCTATGAGCGAGGTTAATAACCTTCTCGACGCAATTTAACGTTGCAAACTACCATCGAACACAAGAAAAACTATTATTAATCAAGTGGCTCGAGAAAATTTGCTTTTGTTCATACGAGTAACATTTGAAAAGTTTGCGGCCTCTTTAAGAAAAACACACATTTCTAAGCAAAACAAAATTTGTTTTTGGATGTAGTCTCCTTTCAACTCGATACGTTCTCACGCTTCTCCCAATCTTTTAAAGGTATACCATCAGAGTAAAATTGATTGTCTAAACCCGAAAAATACTAATTTACAGCGTCTTCCACCTCGGCATTTGACCCATATTTTTTACAACCGTGATATTTTTTTTCTTGAATTTGGGAAACAGAAAAAAGTCGCTGAGCGAAGCTACATCTGGCGAATAGGTTGGGTCCGGAAGCAATTCAAAATTCAATCGAAAATGTCTTTCTATACATAAATAGTCGCGCCTGTGAATAAAAGGCACGACGATACCTTTCTTTTTTCCCCAATAACAGCCTTGTTATTGAAAAAAAAAGAAAAATAATTTTACTTTTTTTCACCGCACTTTCATATCATGAACCTAAATTTCTTTCTCGTATTCGTGCGATGTATCGTGTTTTATCTTTATTTATTTAATTTGAATGTATTTAATATTTGAAAAGAACAGCTTGAACAAATTAAAAAAATGAAACAAGTAGGCCGTGAGACAAGGAAAAAAACCTATTTGATTTAAATAGATCCTATTTAAATAAAAATTTTTTTTTGGCAGAGCATGTGCTCTAATTCTACTTGGTAAAGTAAATTTTTTTCTAACAATCAGTCTTTTGTATTTTCTTTTTTTTTCCCGTTTTCGAAGACTTTTTTGTCGACAAGGCATCGTGATCGTTCACTTATTCAGTTTTTTATCACTCGTTTTATTAAAAATAAATTTGTTTATGTTTATCCATTTTGTAATAACAAATGATTAACGTTTATTTGGTCGAAAATCGAATGTTTTTATTCTGCATTTTGGCGTTTTCGTACTTTTCAAAATTTCGACAAATACATCCGGTCATACGAAAGTTTTATTAGTATACCCAAGTGATAGAAAAAAAAATCATCCGAGATGAGACTTTGAGTCAGAAGCGCCTACACCGTTTGGCCATGCAGCAATTTCTTTAAATAACAAATAAATAATAACCTTCCTTTAAATGACAATAATTCCATTTTTCATCAGTATATTTCAACTAAAAAAAAACTCCAATTTGGCAAGACTATGGATGAATTGTGTGTAAAATGCTGAGCGTCTCATTTTAATACTCTCATCGGAAAAAAATCTCAAAAATCGACCTCTTTTCAGATCCCAAACTGATGTCACATTACGATTGTTTTTTCCACACTGAAATAAGGACTTTTTTTTTTTAACTTTTACAATGAAGCTCGCTTTCTTTCTTAAGGAGGTGATTGCGGGAAGCAAAGGGAGCTCTGCGATAAAATTCTCGAGACGAAGGTCTCAGTTTCCGACCCCGTTTAACGCAAACAGCTCGATGTAATTGCGAGCAGTTTGTTTAGGGTAAACGATAAGTGGTGTGCGCAGGGCAAGATTTTGACCTATTTTTCTTCATCGAGGACTCTTTATCCAGCCGCATTCTCGAGAATGTCAATCTGAAAATGGGAGAGAAGAAAAAGACACGAGTTCGATCGAGGAATTTGTCGGATTGTGCACAAGGACGAGGCTAACCTTGCTCAAGGATGCACTTTGATTGCGGTCCTCGTAGTTTTGCATTGTGCTTGCGCCCACTTAAGGAGGTTGGAGCGGTCCAGTTGAGTCAAATGACGGTTTATGAGTTTTTTCTTCAATAAACCTCAAAAAAAAATGTATGCCAGGTATAGATTCATTCTGCAGATGCTAATTTTTCATAAAGTATATAATTAAATCGCAAAATTATGCATTTTTATACTTTTATTACGCGAAAGTATAAAAATGCAGACGCGTACATTTTCATTGATAAATATAATCTAACGATAAAAAAAATGACAAGTATACGTGTGCTTTTTAAATTTTATATTCAATAATTATAAATATTGTTATTATCTATATATCGGCATTTGGCAACGGCAAAATTTTCTCCGCTCTTGAAATTTTACCACAAACCCCTTAGTTCTCGAATTACGGTAATTAAGTCATCTGAATTTTTACCGAAAACAGGTGAATAAAAAAATTTCGAAAAAAAAATCTGAAAAAATTCTCGCGAACTCAACGAAAATCGATTTAACTTTTTACTATCTTGAGGTTTTCCTTGAATCCTTGTGGTTTTCGCGTTACAATTTATTTTTCAAATTGTCTCTTTTTTAAATCAAAATATCTTTAGAAAAAAAAATCGTAAGCGGCTTAAAAATAAAGAAATTGAAGCTTGAGCTTTCCCCTTTATGATTACGGTCAAAAAAAGGCAAAAAAAAATTTCGGTAGTATATATACAGGGTGGACCACGCAACGTGTGCACCTCTTTTACGACCAAAATATGCGTTGCACAAAAAAATGTTTTATACAAAAGTTACATGGTTTATAAGGCTACACTATGTGGTGCATTTATTTTTTTTTATAGGTGGAGGCACTTCGAAGATTTGAAGGTCAACTTTATTTGTTTCAAATGGAATGCTATATTTTTTATAGTGTAATATGATAAAGTATCAAATTCTGAGTAAAAAAGTATAGACCTTTATTAGCCCTAGAGTTAATAGCTAACGAGTAATTTCACTTTATTACTTTAAAATTTTCTTCACGTAATATCAAGTTGGAGATTCAAATCTACTACAAATTTCTGAATGGCAGTGTTTACATCACAGTGTTTATCAATATGAACACATTTACCACATCACACACACACTTATCATGATTCACAATCTTCTCAATGATTGTAATCCAGTATTAAAGTATCCTTCGGTGATTGTGCGTGATTATTATCAGAAAGATAAAAGTGAAAATGAATTTTTCTAATAGCATATCAAGTTTTTCACTATTAGAAAAATAAAGTTGACCTTCAAATCTTCGAAGTGCCTCCACCTATAAAAAAAATAAATGCACCACATAGTGTAGCCTTATAAACCATGTAACTTTTGTATAAAACATTTTTTTGTGCAACGCATATTTTGGTCGTAAAAGAGGTGCACACGTTGCGTGGTCCACCCTGTATATATATACTACCGAAATAGCGTAGTAAATTATACAAATATAAATATATAGCTACTGCGAGAAAGGACAACAGCTTCGATGCAAATGTTGGATGGGTCTCCAGATTTTAGTTTTTGTTTTTTTCTCATTATTATTTTTATTTATTCGTTCTCGTGTTCATTTTCTTTTTCTTCTTGTCTTACACAAATATTTCCGTTTCATCGGAGGAATCGTAAAATATGACGAAATTTGTCGTCAAGTCTTTTACGTTAAAATCGCACCCTTTATTATCAATAAATTACAAGCATCGATCGACATTTTTATTCAATGATCGTAATAAAATTAATAATGACAATAATAATATCGATAATGAATAACAAGATATCATCCGCTGCTGGAGGGATAGCAGGCCGTCGCGGCGGGGCTCCATGACGAGGCTGCAAGCTCTAAGAAGCCAAATGCACCCAGAGCTTGCACACCTCTCGCAACATCTGCGAGACCAGGCCGTCCGCCTGCGACGGCAAGGGTCTTCCACGATCTTCTTTTATATCATCGCGGCTGTCCGGCAAGCGCTCTTCCGCGCGGAGCTCTACTGGCCGACCGCAGGATCGATCCCCCCGGCAGTCGGACCCCCCCCCCCCCCCCCCCGTTGGCGCGTCGATTTGACAGAGGCCTGGGGAACAAGGAGGGAGAAAATCACTGGGAAATTTTCTCTTCAGCCTGGTCGCCTAGTAGCGGAAAATGAGTCCCTTGCATCAGTAATTCCTGAGGCTGCTGGTCTCCTCAGCTTGAACTAGGCTGTGTGTCACGCGGCTGTTGAGGCGAGGTCTCGGACACGCAATAACAAAGCGGCGTTTGTGGTTAAGACTCGGCGGCGCGTGGCATAGCTCCAGAATAAGATCAATGAAGTGGGGAGGCAGGCATCCCGTGTTCAATGTGTGATAGGCTTCATTACGGCGGGGAGGGCGTTTACCGCGAAAATCCGAAAAATTAGCTCGGAACTGCAATGCCGTCACCACACATTGAACAAAGCTATCGTTCTTCTTGTGAAGGAACGCTACGTGGAAAAGATGCGGAACCTGGGGGTGCGCGAAGCAATCCTTGGAGAGGCGGCTGGGTCAGGTGTTAGACAACGCCCTCTTTCACTCTGATCAAGGCCGCTGGGTCCAGCCACTTGCGCGTGCCCCCCGACAAAGCGCCATCAGGTGTTCAGGTGAAGCGGTTTTGAGGAGAGCTGTATGGTGAGGAGGGTCATTTTGATGAAAATACTCCAGCTCTGGGGTCGTTCGTCGCATTTTACTGGCAATCTGCGACTGCTGGCGACTGCGTGAGCACGCGCAGTCGCCGCAGTTGGAGACAGCGGACCGCGGCTGCCCGTGGCCAAACTGCTCTCTTCGCTTGACGATTTAGCGATAGCCAAAGGATTTTTCTTTTGCCCGTTACCTTCGGCCCGTTCACCGCTATGGAGTGGATAGCAGTCTGTTGCGTATGCCTGCCAAGGCGAGAGAGCACGAGCCGACTATCGAGAGAGCACGAGCCGACTATCTTCGGATGACGACTCTTACAATAAATGTCCTGACTCGACAGCATGTGGGCAGACCCATGCACGGTGTGTTTTTTCGACACATCGAGGAGCATGGACTGTCCGCCCAGCTGACTTTTTCCTTCTTGCGATCAGCTGGACTGATGTCTGGGACCGAAGGGTTCAGCTGCGCCTGCCGAGACGGAGTCATCAACATCCTGGTCTATCGCAGCCACGCTACGGGTCAGCCTCTACCGATCACTTTGTGTCGTGCATGCAAACAATCGCCGGAGACACTGACGCATCTACTGTCGACCTGCCCAGTATATGCAGTCTCCGGCTATATCCATCGTCATAACGCGGCTCTAAGAGTGTTGTATTACCATCTACGACACTCTTACGAGATAGACCAGGAGCCTTCTCGTTCCGGGCCGTTTCAAGCGACCAAGCCTCGATGCCGCCACAATCGGGCCGTTTCAAGCGACCAAGCCTGATGTTGTCCTCTTCGATTTCGACGGGAAGACGATTTACCTCATTGACTTTTCGGCTCCGGCCGAGGTAAACATCCCGCGAAAGGAATAGGAGAAACGGATCAAGTATCAACTTCTCTTGCCGAGCTACGTCGTACCCACCGGGGATTCAGGGTAACTCTCGTTGTCCTTATCATCGGCACCTTTGGGGGGGGGGGGGGGGGGGGGGATGAAGGAGTCTACTGTGTCAAGCCTCACCGGTATACCGGTATGCAAAGCCAGGGTCCGTTTACTAGCAGGTCAGATGCAGAAGGCGGTTATCTTTGGATCCCTCCAACTCAGGCAACACGATTGTGGACTGCGGTAGCCGCTCACCCTCTGGCTTGAGGTAACGGCTGTCGCAGAGCGATATTATAAACGTGTTTTTTTTTTTGGACTGTGCGGCAACCGAGGATAGGTTAACCTTTCCCAGTGCTTACTGAGGAAGTATTTGCCTAGGCAATAAGTCTGTTATAAAAAAA
>OZ010711.1:34015269-34040269 GCA_963932345.1 Ophion ventricosus | reverse complement strand
ACCCTCCTCGAGTGTTTTTTTATCTTTTTTTTTTTCTTTAAGAAGCCCCAATTCCTTCCCAATTTATTTGTTACTTTATCGTATTGTTTTTTTGTATTGCGCACTTTCTTAAAGTCTGTAATAATAATAATAATAATAGGTATAATTATAGAATTTCTCGTGGTTCTCTTAGCCTTTGAACTCTTAATTATTCTCCTAGCGGCACTCGCTAAATTTGTCATCATCCTCACTCTACCGACCATTCGCTGGCGATTTTTTTCTTTCTATTGTTCAATATTTTCGGGCGGTGCTTCGCGCAAATGGAATTTTTTTTTCTTTAATAAATTACGTTACTTTTATTCGTTTCGCATAAAAAACAAGGCAATTAGATTGAGTTTTTTGTTTTTTATGTTTTGTTTTTTTTTGTCATTGGTTTATACGTTTACCTTCTTTTATAATCGTCGGTTAATGTAATTACCGTTATTTATTTATTGGTTTTTTTTCGTTTATTCTCAGTATTTGTATGTGAATATATATATATATATGTTTATGTATATATATATATATATTTATATAATTATACTCTGGCGACAGAGATCATTGCGTTATATACATTTATTGGTAATACAATAATCGTGAAGTTCCTTCAAAAATTCGTTACCTTCGCAACCAAATGTCAGAGAGAACGTACAAATTTCAAGCTCGCGGTAAGAAAGAGAGCGCCCTCTGTCTTTCATTTTTGGCCTCGTTGTGGAACGCGACCGTAACGTCGTCGTCGTCGTATCTAACGTCGCGGCCATTTTATAACGGACTCTGGCCCACGTCATTTTGTCTACTCGAGATTTTTAACGTAGAAACGAATTTTCCGTATATCCTACAATTATATCGCGGACGGGAGTTAGTCTCATTTTTTTCTTTTTTTTTTTTACGTTTGTTTACTTTTCGTCTAATTCATAATCCTCCTAAGCGTTTAATTTCGAAAAATTAATTATCCTAGCTAGTGTTTTATTTCCTCTTATGATGGCGCGCACCCCGGTCACTTCACTTTTTCCACGAACGACCGCGAAACGGGACACGCTTAACCTACAAAATCGTTCGAAATCCCTGCGTACCGACTAGGAAGGGATTATTTTGTTTCTTACCGGCCGTTGGTAAGACAAAAAACGATAGTCGTGGGCGGCGGTGAGGACACGATCTTGTGCGCAGGTCTGAAAACGACGCCGTGGAGGGGAGGTTCGTTTATCGTCCGTATTCGTAACTGCGATCTTTGGCCGCAAGGTGCACAATCGTAGCGGAGTATCATGATGCCACTCTCGCTCTTTGTTTGGCTTTGTTTGCTCTCTTTATTATTCATTATTTCCGAATTGGCGATGCAGAAATTAATGACGAATATAATTTTGTTTAAATTGCTCGAATTTTATTGAATGAAAATCAAGTAAAGGTTTAAGGGGGATTTTTTGTCGCCAATACTGGGAAAAGAATTGAATGGGAACGTCTATAAACAAAATTGGAATGCTTCAATATTATTTTTCCGAATTAATAACGGGTTTACTGATGTTTATTGAAAAAAACGAAGAATTTTGAATAATGATAATGCAATGCAAACAAGATTTTTGTACTTCTGCATTAACAGAGAGTGTGAAAAAAACGCGGGTAAAAGGCAAGCCGACAGGATCCAGAAACGTCATACCGTAGAAGACTACCCAAGTAGGAATTTTCAAAAAGTTGTCCAAGAGTCAACTAAACGGGTACGAAATGTCCGCCAGAAGGTTACCTTGAAGTTATCAACCATGAAAAAAGATAACTGTTGGACGGATGATAACTTATAGGTAATTTTCAAGCGGATATTTGGTACCAAATTAGCCAACTTCTGGACAACTTTTTGGAAATCGCTACCCGGATAAAGACTAGAAGATCGAACTTCTATCCAAGCCTACAGTTTGAGGTGGGACCATATGTGGCAACCGCCTCGCGTCGCTGTTAACCCACCATTACTTGCGCAATGCGTTACTGCGCACCTCCACATCACAAGCTAGAAACAGAATGGTTTCTAGCTCCGCGTCGTGGATACACGTAACTTCAAAGTGAAGCATACTGTCAATTTACACGAAAATTCTTCGGAAGAGTAAGTACTGATTAATAAAATATTCATATGCCTCCGCAAGACTAATTTTTCAAATAAATTGGGGCCCAAACAAACCCAAATCAATCAAGGCGAGGCTAAATGTCTCGCTTTCACACAGGCCCTATGGCGCTATTGCTCTTTTTTTTACCCGTTTCTTATGCAGCCCATTCCAAACAGCTGACTGCGCGGTACCGCACTGCGCAAGTACTGATGGGTTAGCAGCGACGCCAGACGGCTGCCATATACGGGCCTACCGCCCACCACCAGAGTTCGTTTTCCTGCTCTCTAGTTTTCTCAGTCATATGCCCAAAATTACTTATTTCCAAAAAGTTCATAACCTAAAAAAGTTTCCGAATGTCACGGAAAATGGCGGCGCATCGAAGTCTAGGCGGATTATGCTATCAGCAGATGGCACCACCTACAGAACTTTCGAAAGTACGTTATTTCCCGGTGTACTTCGTGTCGTATTCTTACGAGCTTCGGCTCGCAAGTGCGCCGCACACCGGGGCGTCTGGGAACTAAAAGCTCTGTTGCCAAAACCGGCCATCCCCACCACTGGAGTAGGACGATGTTTTCAGACCCGTGTGTACAAGAGCGTTGTGAAGTGTGACGCGGCGGAGTGGGATTCCCGCCGGGCTTCGTTCGGCTCACGAGGGGATTCCCCGTTCGAGTTTCAGCAATCACAGGCGACAGCGGCCGTTCGTGGAACCAGGGAAGACATTGTCGCGACGCAACGCGTGCTCCGAGCTATTACGAGCGACGGAGCAGACGAAGAAGAAGAATAAGAGGGAGAAGAAGAAGAATATGAAGAACAAGAAGAAGAATGAGGACCGTAAGAATAAGAATAATGAGGAGTACTTGAAGAAGAACAAGAAGTTGAAGTTGAACAAGTTAGAAGAGGATGCTCGCGGTCACGTGATGAATCCACTTCACGAGCGAGTTCCGCAGTCATTCGTGGTTACTTTTTTTTTTCCACCGATAGATGGCTCACACTCAACCTCTTCTCTCTCTCTCTCTCTCTCTCTCTCTCTCTCTTTCTCTCTCTCTCTCTCGTTCCATGTGGTATTTACGTACCTATATATGCATGAGTCATATACATGTGTGTATACAGATAAATCCGGTGTTTCTGTGTGTATGTGTGTGTGTGTTAAGTTCTTTTCGCGGTACTGATTAATTTAGGGACAACCGCACTCGTCGACCACCATTTTCGGCAAATCCCTCTTAATGATGTTCGAGTCCGGTCCGTAGTATATCAATGACATCGGTGAGAATTTAAGGGGTGCGCAACACGGCTGCATACCCGCCAATCTGTCCATTTTTCTGTATTCCTCGATCACGTGGGTGTAGTAGTTGAGAAAGGTGTCGGGCGTTCTGTGACCAGCCGCGCAATCCCCCCTGCAGTAGTTCGCGTAATATCTGCAATCAGCCCAATCACGTGTTATCTAGCACCCTGTACGTTGACACGCTTTAGATACAAGGCCTTTTATTATGAGACTTCCGTTTGTCAAAATGTAGGGTGTGCTGAGTAAAATTTTGAATCTCGTCCGACAAAAATTTATTTATTTGTCCCTTGAGTCTATTCTTTCATTAATATTCGAAATATTCTTTTGGTGTACTTCTAAAAAGCAGAAACCGCATTTCGATCTGAAATTTAGCATACATCTTTATTTTAAGTTATTACTGGATGGATAGTAAAAAAGTCGCCAAAATTCTTGAAAATTTGAGGAATGATAGTACTTGATAGGATAATAATACATTAATTATTTCAGAATTGTTGTCTAAATAATTTTTTAGTTATAAACATATGAATTTAAAACAGTTGCTTATGGGAAAAAAGCTTCGGCACACGTAAATGGTGGCGAAACGAATGGAACTAAATCGCCGTAAATTCGGAAAAATATTGTATCATTAAGATTTACGATCAAGCGATTGATCAGCTAAGTTTTAAATAAATCAACTGAGTCATTGTCGAGAAATTATAAATGTCGAAAAAGAATAAATAAAAATTTGAACATAGTAAATTAGTCCTTTAAATTAAATTTTTTGAATAATAAATGAATATTATTTTAATTAAAACAATAAAAAAAATTGAGAAACAATAAATAAGTTTTCTTTAAATAGAAAATGATAAATAAAACAAATATGATAATAAATGAGTATTCTTTAAGTTATAAATAATGAACGTATATTTGAAAATAATAAATGAGAATTCTTCAAACTGAAAATAACAAACAAATGTTTATTTATTATAATTTTTTTTTATTATAAACAAAAATTTGAATTAAATTTAAAAAAGTAAGTATTCTTCAAATTAAAAGTGATAGATAACAAATTTTGAACAATAAATAAGTCATACCTCAATGAAAAATAACAAACAAAAATTTCAGAACAATGAATGAGTATTCTTCAAATAATAATAACGTCATTGTTTATCAATATTTTCCAATGAAAAAAAAACTCCAAGTTCGCAAGACTATGTACGGGCTTTGTCTAAAATCTCGACCCCATCATCCCAATACTCTCGTCAGAATAAAAATATCGAAAATTGACTAATTTTTTGGGCCTTAATCTTGCAGGGCCGTGAAACTGAATCACGATGTAGAGAAACTTATCGAAGTTTCGAAGTTGAACATTTATTGAATAGGTCTACGCTTGAAAAAAAAGTTTCAAATATATTATTCCTTATTATTAAATTATTAAAAAGCCAAGATTATTCTTTATTATTAAATTATTAAAAAACCAAAAAAAAAAGATTTTGCTGCTAGTCATCACTCATGCTGCTAGTTGTCAGAGTCACGTGGTTCTCGTTCGAAAAAGACATTAACAAAAGAACAGATGGTGGTGAAGGCAGGTGGTTTAAAGACAAGGACTCACCCTTGTGGTGCGATTATCCAATCGTCCCAGCCGAGCTGTGAAAAGCTCACGTAGAACCTTTGTTTGCAACATTGTCCCTTAATGGCCCCGCTGCACTCGATGGCTCGTCTCCTCACTCGTTTGACGGCTGCGGGGTCCGTTCTCACTACCAGGAACGGTCGGTCGGGATCTTCGCCGCCTGACGAACAAACAAGAGCATCGCGTTATACACGTCTCATTTTTTTTCCCCTTAATTTTCAAGCGCTTTCGAAAATTTCGACGCGAAGGCTGCGCGACGCGCGTGCGCTATCGCTCAACACCGCCATTTTGCGCAACAGTAAACGCGGCCATTTTGTGATTGTCACCTTTCGGATTGATCGACGATTCGATCACTTGCGGCGCCTGGACACCGAAGGTCGACACGTGCACGTGACTACCGCAGCCTGTACAATCCACCAGGAGGGTGAGCTTCTCGTTCCTCGACGAGGTTAACTCGTGTCCACTGTACCAGTTACTCACGACCCGCGTTACGTCGAACTTCTGCCAGCCCAGCTGATTTACGTTCACGCCAAGTGACGTCACCATCTCAAGATGTTCTCCGAGTTCCTGCGTTAACGAACAATCATTCGCGAGGAAAAAAAAACCATTTACTTGTATTCTATGTAATTCTATGTAAATAAATAAATAAATGAATAAATAAATAAATTAATTAATGGATGAATGAATGAATTAATGGATAAACGGAAAAATAAATAAATTACTGAATGGACGAATAAATGGATAAATAGAAAAATGAATAAATAAATAAATTAATGAATAAATGAATGTATGCTAATCAATTAATGGATGATTGAATGAATAGATGGATCTGTTTCATAGCATAGTTTCGGAAATTGTCAATTCTCAAGTTGAACCTTTATCCATGAAACTTCGTCTGCAATAACTGCATTGTTTCACAGTGAACTTTCACAATTTCTATGCGTTGCTCGATCGTGTAATTCTCCATGACTGAACGTCAATACTTCCTGACGCCAGTTGTCAAAAATGAGTACTCTATGTTTGCCACAATAAAAAAAACGGCGCGCAATTAAAAATGTCAGGTCATTTTGAGACACCTTTTATATATAATTATTCGGGACCAGTTTATATAAAATTATCACGGTTAAAAATGAGAAAATTGATTACACAATACTTTTGGCAGTGACGATATCTACCAAATATCCTTAACGTAGTAGTCCCGCCAAGGCGTTTTTCTGTAGATTTTTTTTTAATTTTGTGGACTCATTCAGAACGCGATTAAATGATTACCTACAAAATTTAAAAAGGATTCACCGTTCCGTTTTCGAGATATTGGCAATCAAAGATTTCACGTTCTTATGGAGAGCAGCGGAAAATTTCACCTTTTACGCAATAACTTCGAAACTTTTTTACAGATTTTTTTTTATTCTCAATTACAGAGGAACATATGAAGAAGTGGGTATAACAAAAATCATGAATATTGACCGTCTAGTTTCAGAGATATAGCGATTTAAATTAAGGGGCCAGTCCACTTTGAAAATTTCAAAAAATCGATTTTTTTTTACTGTTTTCGCAAGTACATACATTCAGAAATATTGTGTGAAAATTTTATGAAAATCCGAGTTCTCTAAGTCAAACTCGGCCCGATCGCCATCGGATTCGCCGACAATCGCGATGACGAGCGTGTTCGCTCTGCAAACCGCCGCAGTTCTGAGTGCTCAAAAGAGACCAGAACCAAACGAAAGCAAGCAAGACTTGAAGAAATCGACGATGATGAGCAATCAGAAGGGATTTTGTACGGTGCAGGAATTGCCGATTGAGTTTAGGTAAAGAGTTTTTCATAGTATAAACTTCAAACGCGTTTTTCTCGAAACAACGTTTTGAAAATCTAGCTCCATCGTATCTCTAAAATTAATAAACCGATTCTCTTGAAATTTGAACCACATATTGTAAACATGATTCGCAATAAGATGACCGTCGATGGTTTTAAAATTTTGATTTTTCCTCTTTTTTTTGTTGCGAAAAACTGCGAAAAAACGCGTTTTTTTAGACTTTTTTCGTTTTTCATCTGCAATTTTTTTATTTTTTGATAAAACTTTATATCCGAGGGTCATTTTGTAGCTGGTGTCATACTGAATCTAATGGACTTTGATTTTTTTGTTTCAGACAAGCCGTTGCCGAGTTGTGATGGAGCTACCTAGCCCACCTATTTTTGAGGCGTTACGTTAAACTATAGTTTTTGTACTTAAAAATGAATAAAAATGAATTACATTTTTTTTAATGTATTTCAAGACTTTATTTATCAAGTCCAACAACTTTTATATTCATATCTTTTATAAAATCCTCAACAAAAAAAAGGCGAAAATAGCCTTTTTTTCGTGGCTCCAAAGTGGACTGGCCCCTTAAGCAATGTCTAGCGACGCTAGCGCCAAGAAGCGACTGGAGCAGACTAGAACTAGATTACAGTAGTGTGTGCATTCGCTCAACATTTTTAACGTTTTCTCGACTTTACTGAATGAAGAAAAACTTTATAAAACGAAGTTGACGATGCTTTAGCGATAGTCAGTCGTGCCAATGGCAAAGAATGGCGCTGTTGCCAAGTCTATAGGTTGTTATTTCTTTAATAAAATTGCAACATATTTATATTTAATTGCAAAAATGATAAGTTTATCATTTTCCGGCATGGATATAATTTTCAACATTATTACGAGTTAGAAATTGCCGAATAATAATTGAATTTTACACGAAATTTTGCTAGCAAAAAGTTAGCAGCCTGCCGAAAATTCATTGTATTTTCATTTCCACTCTTGCAGCTAAAGAAGGGTCTAGAAACTCCTTAACGTACGAGATGAAAAAAAAATGTACGTCATGCTAACCTTTCCACGTAAATGCGTCACGTTGCCGCATCTCACCCTGAAAACCCACAGCGTGATGTTCCGTTGATTGGTCTGTGCACGACGATGATGCTGATAATGATGAGCGTGCCTGTACTCGACCCTTGCCCACAGTGTCGCCCTCTTTATTCTGAGGGGTTCTAGAGCCGGATCGCCGCTCGATTGCGGAAACTCCAAGAGCGGCTGACCGTTCAATGTACGTCCTAAAGGGCACAGTGAAGACCGAAGAAAAATGTAAATCAGTGGAAAAACTTGTCACAAGAATGGCTTTCACAATTAATAGCGTCCATGCCTCGCCGATGTGCCGCAGTTATATCGCTGCTAAGGGCATGGCAACAAAGTACTGAGTCAAGTGACGAAGGGCAAATCTCGTTTTGTTATTTTCAACAACAAAAAAACTGTATTATGTTTTTCACACGCAAATAGTACGTGGCCCAATACTTTCGCACACTCGTTCAATAAAAAGTGATAGACAATCAAATATTTAAGAACAATATCTGTGTATATAAATATTATAAGGTTGTCATAATTCGTTTTTTTTCCCTACGGTTTTATTTCAATGCGAAATGCCTGACAAATAGGATGGCCCAAAACTTTTGCACGCAACCGTATATACACTACAGTGCAAAAAAAAATGTTATATACCACAATCATGTTTTTCACGCTTTTCCGTGCGTGCAAACGGTACGTAAAAGAGGTATTTTACGTCCTAGGGTTTAAAAAATTGTGAAACGTCCCTTTACAATAGCTGTCGGTCGTTAGGTGCCGCCCTCAGTCGTTAGGTCGAGGAAGCATTGTATACGCTGAGGCGTTATTTGCGGGAAGAAACACAACCTCACTTTCACGTGTTACCGCGACAAGGCATCGTCGATCACGTCGCGACATAAGTCATTAATAAAAAAAAATTAAAGAAACAATGAGTGATATTGAAAAACATAGCAGCGATGAGTGGCTCCAATGCACGCCGCCAGATCTAAAGGAAGCCGCGACAAAGACGACACACGAAATATTTCCATAAAAATCAAAAGACCTCTATGAAACGACGTACGACGCATTTGTGTATATGCTGATACATTTCAAAGCTGCGTTTGGTGTCTACGGCGAGGGGGGGGGGGGGGGCTCCGCCTCCTCCACCCCCGCGCGTGCGACACAGCTTCCATGTGCGATACACGTTCCATGTGCAACACAGCTACGACACATGCTTGCAGTTATATGTATTTAACAATACAAACGTTCGGAAAACATGGTTTTGGTATATAAATAATCGTGGTTTGGTATATAAATAATCAATTTTTGCAGTACTCGTGGTAAAAAACCCACTTTGTCTCCTTGGTACACAATGTTTTTCCTTGTCTTGCGGCCTATTACAACCCTATTCGGTTCATTTTTTTATTAAGTAAAAAGCTTATTAAGCTTTTAAGTAAAAAGTGACAGAAGCTAGTACTTAAATATTAAATACTAGCTTCCGTCCGCGGTTTCGCCTGCGTAGAATTTGACCCATAAAAACTTCATTAAAAGTAGCACCCCGCATTAGGGATTTTTAAAATCCTAAAATATGCATTTTATTATTTGCTTTGAAGAATATATTTATACCGAGTTTCAAGTTGATACACGCATGGAACGTTTTTCATACAAACTTTTACACCCTATTTCAGCCCCTTGAGAGTTGAATTTCGAAAAATCCTTTCTTAGTACACTTCTACACCTTTTAAGGTACTTATGTTCCAAGTTTCAAGTTGATACACGCAAGGAATATAATTGTCCATACAAACTTTTACACCCTATTTCATCCCCTTGAGAATTGATTTTCGTAAAATCCTTTCTTAGTGCACCTGTCCCGCCCTTGAATGACCTTGAACGACTTTGACCCCCTAATGTTTTTTATGCGGCTTGAGGTGCTCCACAAGATGGTTGAAAAAAAAATGTACCATTCCATTTAAAAAAGTGGAGGTGACTTTCACTGTGCGTCAGCGCCTCCACCGAAATAAAAAAATAATTGGTCGCATTTGATGGCACCCTTAACACCGTACAACTTTTGTCTGGAACATTTTTTTGTGACGTCGATAATAACCGAGTTATTTTGGGTGGCTGGGATAAGAGGGACACCCTGTATATACAGGGTGGATCATTTAACGTGACCACACCAAATATCTCCGTTGCCTTTGGAGTGACGAAAAAAATGTCAGGAGGTAATTTGATTGATTTCGAAGGGCTGATACAGTGGTGAAAAATTCATTTTCGTCAAGGTCATAGTTTTTGCGTTCTCAAGGTCATCAATGGTTTTTCAAATGGGAACATGTTTTTTTTTTTTTAATTAAGACGTTGTACCTGATATTCAGACGAATCCAACGACCTATGATATCATGACCTTGAGATGATTTTTCACCAAAATACACGTTCAAAAACGAGAAATCCTGATGGTATTGACAATAAGAATATCCGAATAATGTAATAGAATTTGTTGTGCAAAAAATTTATTGTAACAAATGTTCGAAGTGATGTCTATTAACCTCGACGCATTTTTTAAGACGTCGCCCCCCCCCCCCCTCAACAGGCACGACTATTTATGTATAGAAAAACTAACCATTTTTCTCCACTGCAGAATGTTACAACAGTCTTCTAATAAAAACAAAGCCTGGAGATTTTTAAGAGAATCGTGTACCATTTTTCCATCTGTCTATTTTGTCTTATACTACCAAATGAAACCAAATCACAGAATTATTAGGAATAAATAAAATATTTAGTTATTAGACGATATTAAAAAGATCTTGATTTTAATAAATAAATATATTGAAAATAAATAATTGTAATAATGGAATGCAGTAGGAAAGATTTGATTTCACGAAAAATCTAGTTAATTAAATAAAAATCAAATTTACGCATCTAGTTAATATCAAAAGAATTTTTCTGTCAGTGTACTTTAGTGTACTTTAGGGTAAGAATTTTTACCACGAGGTTGCGTTCGATCTCGCAGGCGTGGTTCTCTAGCTGCTGGCTCCGGAACGCGCTACAGTGGCCCGAGAAAACCATCCCCAAGGCTGTGATTGTACGTTCGTGTGTGTATATGTAGGCACATGCGTATCCCGCGTTGCTATACACGAGGTCGTAAAACACCAAGTATCGTCGTCAACGACGCCGACGACGCCGGCAACATCGTCGACGACGATTCTCAGCACACATCCCTTATTCGCTACACTTACAGGTATTAAACTCATCTCGTTCTTCGATGTTCTTTCTGCCATCACCCCCCCCCCCCCGCCCGCCTCTCGTCCTTTCAGAGCCGTTCAGGGATTTTCAGGCGCGTTTATGTTTTCCGGACACTTGGGCTTGGAAATTGCGAGGAGTTGCTTACACGAATGACACTGAAGATTGTATCTTTGGAATGCAACGAAAATTCATTATTTTCAATTGTTCAAACTTTTTTTGGTCGATTTAGGTTGTGAAAATGACTCAAACGTTTCAATGTATTTTTATTCAAAGATAATTGAAAGATAGATTGAAAAGACTTTCAATGATTATCAAAACGAAGCAATGGAAAATCAAGGAAAAAGATCGTTGCATTTC
The DNA here is from genome assembly GCA_963932345.1 of Ophion ventricosus. Lineage (NCBI taxonomy): Eukaryota > Metazoa > Arthropoda > Insecta > Hymenoptera > Ichneumonidae > Ophion > Ophion ventricosus. The sequence goes on along the minus strand of OZ010711.1, from coordinate 34,028,836 downwards.
AACGATGAAAGCTTCACGTCGCATCTGCACGAGGGATCCTTCGCACAAAATCAAGATTTACTTCTCGTGTCGAGAATCAAGCTCAAGGGTTGCGAACTTTTTATGCAAGATTTCCATGTGGGATAAGGTGATTTTGAAGACATTTCAATATCCGGATCATCCTCATAATTGCCAGGTGTGCTGATAAGTAAAAATAATGATATGCAGGAAAAAACAATTATTTGGGATGACTAAATGCGGCATTGGGGGATGCCGACGATTTATTTATTGAAAAAAAAATGGAATATAAGGTGATTTTGAGAATGAGGGTGTAGATACACAAATGGCTGCAATGGTTTGGGGACGTTCATTAATTACGTGAGGTGTTTTTTCTTTAATTTGGAATCCTCCCCCCTGGTGAGATTTGATGAGACGTGGAGGTAACCCTCCCTCCCCCGCACGTGGAATTTTCCCCACAATTATTAAATGATTACATTTGTTCGATATGTTCATGTATTTTGCTTCATACCACTAATAAAGACTCACTGATAGAGTGTTCTATGAAATACATTTTTTCTGTGAAAGAAGAAGAGGACAAAATTGAGTTTAAGGTGAACTATAACATAGTTTAAAAAATAGGGTAGGGTAGGGTAGTGCTCCGACACCACCTTCCCTACTCGATCTATGGGCAACTTGACTCCAACGAATATATTAAGATGAACAGAAAAATATTTGATTAAAATTAATGAAGAAGATAATGAACCAATAACTTTATTAATGCCTAAGAGTAGAATAAGAAGATTAATAAGAACATTTGATTATTTTTATTTCATACTGTTAATATAGACACGTGCCTGTCCATATTTTCAGACCAGTCTGGAAATATTGACATTTCACAGGTTTAAAAAAATATATTTATTGCAAAGTATATATATACTTAAGTCTGAATGTTACCAAATATAACCAAGCAATTACAATGGTGTTAATATTCTTGTTTTATTAAAATATTTTCCCTTCTAGAATGATTTAAGCCTTAATGTGTCTATATTTGCACCCTGTACCTTACACAATGTTATAATAGTATATTTTCTGAATTACAAATTTAACATGAGATTTTCATTGAACCCCCCCTCCCTCAAGTGAGATTTAGTGAGATTTTGCCAGACCCCCCCCCCCCATTTGGAGCTCACGTAATTAATGGACGTGCGTTGTTGATGAGGCACCGTTGAGGCAATTTTAATGGCTCTGGTTGGTTCGCCTGTAATGGCCTTCGGTAGCAGGATGTGACCGACCACTGATGACCCATATGAGGCTTGTAGACTGGAGCCGTACCCATACCGAAATATGGTCATGGATACAGTCCGATTCGGACTAGGATACTGGATCCGGGAGCAAAATGTAACGCTCGCCAATCGGATTCCAGCCAGGCTCCTAATCCGGTACTATTAAGGGCTCTAGTCAGAATCCAAATAGAAACTTTGCATAGGATCCAGGCTAGAATCCCGAGCTTCTAGAATAAGATCTAGTTCGATATCGAGTCGGATCCTAAGGATGAATGTAAAAATCACCAGGAGATACCGATCCGTATCGGCTGGAGACGCTGCATGTTTTCTGAAATAATTTATTCGAAGACCAGAAAAAGATTAGGTAAAAATTGGTGCTACACTATAACTGTAAAACTTATATATTTTAATAACAGAATTTCGAAAAAAAATCTTAACATTTAATAAAATTTTTCGAAAAAACAATATATAGGCCTTGAAAGACTTATATTTCCTGGAGAAAAGTGATATAGGTTACATATTCTAAGTAACTATATTCAAATTAAATGGAGATAGTTCGAATTAAGGCCTTAGGCCACTCTAGGATTTTCCAAAAATCGATTTTTTTTGTTAAAAATGTACTCTAGTACCTATAAAATTATATTCCAAAATATTATGGTTGTGAAAAATCTCTAAGTACTCGATTTTGGAATTCTAGCGCACCCCCTCTTGATTTATGTCGTGACTTTCTACTAAATTTAAACGCGTTTGTCTGAAAACAAAATTTTTCAAGTCGGCTGGACTCATAACTCAAACGAATTTCAACCGATTCACTTGAAATTTTAACTGTATACTTAGAAATTACATTTTCTGAGGCTCTAATTGGGATTTTTTTTATTATATTGCCGAGTTCCTTTTTTATAAACAATTTTCTGACGATTTCCTCATGGCATTTTATACTTTTTGTTTTAGAAATGCGCCATTTTGACAAAAAACAAAATATCAAAAAAATCTTACGTACTTCTATAGATATTCTTATATATAATCGAAAAAAATTTAGTGTCTCATCATAATTCAAAAATTATAGGAGCTGTTGGTCCGGCCGTTGACCTTCCAGAAATAAAGACGTTATCGGAAAAATGCTGCACAGGCGCCATTTTGACATGTATCGCTGTGAAAAAATAATTTTGTATAGTCAATTCCGTGTGTAATAAAACCCTTATTTTGTAATTCCGATTTATTTTATGGTTTCGCTGAAAAAAAATCACAAAATATGCCCTTTTTTTTGCCTCTAGAGTGGCCTAAGGCCTTACGAAAATATGTATTTAATTTGTTAAGAAAAATGTATTTAATACGTATTTTAAATTCTTGCCATCCCATCTCCGCCTTGCGCTACGTTTTGACATGTATCGCTTTTTGGCGCCATCTGGATTCCGACGAGGATACCCCTTCTAGGGAATCCGTGTTATATGCCAACTGGGATCCGTTCGGAACTCAGGTATTCCTAAGAAATTTCTGCACGGGTCATTAAGTCAGAGAAAATTAAGGTGGGCCTGATCAAAGCCTTACCTCAATTTCCGCACGGGGTGTTGTTTTTATACGACCAAACGAGCAATACGTAATGTTTTACCGCATCTAGCGCATAAAGCACACTTATTTTTTTACAGTGTGAGTCTTCTCAGGGCTCGGGGATCTTTATCATTCCGAAAAATTAAAAATTCAGGATTGAAAACTTGTATTCAACTGACTGCACGACAAAGAAGTAAATGCGAGACGAGATGAACACTTTCATTTGTGCGCTAGACGACTTTGAAAAAAAAAAAAAAAAAAAAAAAAAAACGGAAATCGTGCATGTGTGTTCGCGGTGTCCCGAATTCGATCTTTTCCGGATCCTCTCTGGAATAACGTTTATGAACCATTATAGTGCTTTTTCACGAGAATGCTTCCGGCACTGTACATTTTTGGCAAGGGCTTGACACCCATTCGTTCCGGTGGCTCACAGTACAATTTGAGGAAAAATATAGCCCCGGCGTCGAGTGGAAGAGTGCACTGTCGGGACGGATGAAGCACACGTTCTCATTCAGCATACACACACGCACACAACACATACGCACACACTCACACACACATACACACACACTCTAGATGATCCGGTAGATCGTACTGAAATTACCGTATACAAAATATTCAGGTTTTCGAATGGGGCGTCTGTAATTTTTTTTTTTGCTTTATGTCCAGCACGAATTTTTATAGACGTAAATATTTGTCAAGTAGACATTTTTCGAAACATCTAGAAGGTGAAAAAAAAAGAAGTTTTGAGGAGGGCGAGTGAGCTTGAATTTAAAAAAATTACGATTCTTCCTTTTGCATAGTTGTATAACCTGCATTAGCAAAAAAAAGTATTTAATTTAAATAGGATCTATTTAAACCAAGTAGGTTTTTTTTCAAACTATTCTTTTTAAATATTAGGTGAAGTAAAAAAGTTCTGCGTGTTTTCCGCTAGATGTCTTTAGTTAGCTATATCTCACGATGTATACATCGCATCGGGTCATACTATACGGCGATTTAAAGGTGACATTACGCTTCAAAAAAAGTTCTTTGACACTTTTGTGTTTGGTGAAGCCAGTTGTGTGTTACAGCGTTCCAAAATGGAGATAAAAAAAGAGAAAATTCGATACATTCGTCAGTACAACTACGACCAAGGTGAAGAGGCGGAGCAGGCGGCCAAAAAAATTTGTGCTGTTTATGGGCGCAATACAGTTTCGAATGCACCAGTAAAGCGGTGGTTCCAACGATTCCGTTCTGGTAATATGGACGTCGAAGATGACGCACGCTCTGGTAGGCCAATCGATGAAAATGTCGATAAAATCATGGAAATCGTCGAATCGGACCGGCATGTGAGCACTTATTCCATTGCCCAGGAACTGAAGATTAGCCAGAAAACCGTTTGGAACCATTTGCAGAAGGCTGGTCTCAAGAAAAAGCTCCATGTATGGGTGTCACACGAATTGACGCAAAAGAACCTTTTGGACCGAATTGATGCCTGCGATTCTTTGCTGAAACGTAACGAAATCGACCCATTTCTGAAGCGGATGATGACTGGCGATGAAAAATGGGTCACATACGAGAACAACAGCCGAAAAAGATCGTGGTCCAATCGCGGTGAGCCGGCCCAAACCATCGCCAAGCCCGGATTAACGGCCAAGAAGGTTTTGCTGTGTGTTTGGTGGGATTGGAAGGGAATCATCCACTATGAGCTGCTCCCATCGGGCCAAACACTCAATTCGGACCTCTACTGTCAACAACTGACCAGATTGAAGCAGGCGGTCGACCAGAAGCGGCCAGAATTGGCCAATAGGAAGGGTTGTGTTGTGTTCCATCAAGACAACGCCAGGCCGCACACATCTTTAACGACGCGCCAGAAGCTCCGAGAGCTTGGATGGAAGGTTCTATCGCACCCGCCGTATAGTCCAGACCTGGCACCAAGCGATTATCACCTTTTCAAGAATTTGCAAAATTTTCTTGATGGTATAAAACTGGCCTCAAGAGAGGCTTGTGAAAATGAGCTGGTCAAGTTTTTTGCCAACAGGGACGAGTACTTCTTCAATCGCGGAATTATGAAATTTCCTTCAAAATGGACAAAAGTTATCGAACAAAACGGCGCATATTTGATCTGAATCGGATAATCCTAACTATGTTTATTTTCATCGTCGAAATAAAGCGAAAAAACGCTCAGAACTTCTTACTTCATCTAATATTAAATATACTCAAATTAAATAAATCAAGATTAGATTCAAATTAAATAAATAAAGATAAAACACGATATATCGCATGAATATGAGAAAGAAATATAGGTTCATGACATAAAAGTGCGGTGAAAAAAAAGTTAAATTATTTTTCTTTTTTTTCGCTGACAAGGCTCCTATTTGGAAAAAGGAGAAAGGTATCGTCGTGCCTTTTATTAACAGGCGCGACTATTTATGTATAGAAAGACTAACCATTTTCCTCAACTGCAGAATGTTACAACAGTCTTCTAATGAAAACAAAGCCATGAGATTTTTAAGAGATTAAATCGTGTACCCTTTTTCCGCCTGTCTCTTTTGTCTTATACTACCAGATGAAGCCAAATCACAGATTTATTAGAAATTAATAAAAATTTTAGTTATTAGACGATATTAAATAGATTCTGATTTGAATAAATAAATATATTTAAAATAAATAATTTTAATAATGCAACGCAATAGGAAAAATTTGATTTCACGAAAAATCTAGTTAATCCAAATTAAAAAAAAAAAAATCAAATAGACGCATCTAGTTAATATCAATAGTACATTATGACACGAGGACGAAAAAGTTTTTTCGTCGAGTATTATACGAAATTTTATTGTACGCGGTGTTAAAATGGGGGTTTTACGCACGCAAAGCGTCCGCAAAACGTCCGTAAAACATTTTTAACAAAAAAAGAAATCGATTTTTGGAACATTCTAGAGTGGCCTAAGGCCTCAAATTACACCATAAAATACAACGATTTTATCGCTATCGAAATAGGTGTCTGTGAATTCATCCTGAAACTCTTCCGCGACTGGCTACCGTACATTACCTTCGTTTGAACCGCGTCTTACGCGAACCAAACACATCTTAACACTTGTTTCACCCGAGCAAAACTTTCAAAAGTGGATAAAGAACGAGTGCCCTTTACACGTCACTCCCCAAATACATTGTTTGACTTTCCAGCGAGTCGTTGATTTTACGCTGCTGCGTCGATCGGACACAAGGAACGATTTACGACTTTTCCACGGAGAGCGCGTTATTGTGCGCGCAATTCGCGTCTCTGACGTATCGTTATGTTCAGACTATATATGTATATATACGTTCAGTCTCACAGCGGGCCGCGGGATAGTCTCGTAAAAGAGCCTTTCCTGCGGGGTTAGATTTGGGAATCTCGAGATACAATATAGAAACTCGAAATTGTATCGCAAAATATTCGGGCGAAGTATATGTTTATAGAAGTGCGGCGAAAGTTCGATACAGGGTGGCCTGAAAAGTGACGTCCGAAAGGAAAATTCAGATACCTCGTATCAATACTTATCCGAATCACCAACGTGTACTGGACTATCCCATAAATAATGCGGCTTTTCTTATACTTCTTTTATTTTTCAAGCAAAATTTATCTTTCGAGAAATTCTTTCTTTATTTAAAATATTTTAAATTAAAGAAGAGTCTTGTTTATCTTAATTTTGAAAAATAAAAGTAGTATAAAATCCCGCATTGTTTATGGGGTGACCCAATATGTTTTACGATCTTTTTTTCATTTCGAGAAACAAGGACTTTTTAATTTTTCTATCAAGAAAATGAGGGAGAGTACTTTTCAGATTAAAAAAGAAATTTGTGTATCTTAATTTTGAAAAATAACAAAAGTATAAAATCCTGCATTATTTATGGGGTGACCCAATATGTTCTACGATCTTTTTGATTCTTCGAGAAACAAGCATTTTTGAGTTTTTCGATTTGAAAAATAAAGGAGAGTGTATTTTAGATTAAAAAAGAAATTTCTTTATCGTAATTTTGAAAAAAATAACCTAGTATAAAATCCTGTATTATGTATGGGGTGACCCAATATGTTCTACGATCGTTTTTATTTTTCGATAAATAAGCATTTTCTAATTTTTCTATTCAGAAAATGAAGGAGTATATATTTTAGCAAAATTTATCTTTCGAGAAATTCTTTCTTTATTTAAAATATTTTAAATTAAAGAAGAGTCTTGTTTATCTTAATTTTGAAAAATAAAAGTAGTATAAAATCCCGCATTGTTTATGGGGTGAATCAATATGTTTTACGTCCTTTTTACCTTTCGAGAAAGAAGCATTTTTTAATTTTTCTGTTAAGAAAATGAGGGAGAGTACATTTCAGATTAAAAAAGAAATTTGTGTATGTTAATATTGAAAAATAACAAAAGTATAAAAAACTGCATTATTCATGGGGTGACCCAATATGTTTGACGATCTTTTTTACTTTTCGAAAAACAAGCATTGTTAAATTATTCTATTTAGAAAATGAAGGAGAGTATATTTTTGAACAACAAAGAATTTCCTTTGTCTGAATTTTGAAAAATAAAAAAGTATGAAAAACTGCATTATTTATGGGGTGACCTGATATGTTTTACGATTTTTTTTTACTTTCTCAGAAGCAAGCATTTTTAAATTTTTCTATCTAGAAAATGAGGCAAACCATATATCAGATTGAAAAAGAATTTTGTTTGCCTTAATTTTGAAAAACAAAGAATTATAAAAAACTGCATTATTTATAGGCTAACCCAATATGTTTTAGGATCTTTTTTACTTTCCATGAAAGAAGTATTTCTAAAATATTCCGACTTTTCCTGTACCATAGATTTTTATTTTTTTTCCTCCATTGTGTATGTCCTTTCCTCCTACAATTTTTTCGAAGCAATAGGTTGTCATTCAGACTGGTCAAAGTATTTTGTTTTATCTTCCGAACTTTATTGACCGATCCGCTCCAATTTATTATTAACACTGTTCATTGTAATTGTTATCAACGTTAGTGTTCAGTTGGACATTTATTTGTTGCTCAACAGTGCATTTCGCAACAATAACACAGTTAAAAAAAAATCGCGTGGATTTTTGGAAAGTACATGCACAAAAGAGAAAAAAAAAGAAAAAAGCTTTTTCCTCGAAAAGTAAAAAAAAAGGTAAAACATGCATAGGAGTGATTCGGATCGGTATTAGATACGAGGCATCAAGATTTTCCTTCTACATTACAAAGAAAAATATTTATTTTAAATAGGATCTATTTAAATTAAATAGGGGGTTTCCTTGTCTCACCGCCTACTACGACCTTATTTGTTTCAATTTTTTTTTTATTTGTTCAAGACATTCTTTTTAAATATTAAATATATTTAAATTAAATAAATAAAGATTAGATTCAAATTAAATAAATAAAGATAAAACACGATATGTCGCATCAATGCGAGAAAGGAATATAGGTTCATGTAATAAAAGTGCGGTGATAAAAAGTTAAATTATTTTTCTGTTTTTTCACTAACAAGGCTGTTATTTGGAATAAAAAAAGCAAGGTATCGTCGTGCCTTTTATTAACAGGCGCGACTATTTATGTATAGAAAGACTAATCCTTGTCCTCAACTGTAGAATGTTACAACAGTCTTCCAATGAAAACAAAGCCATGAGATTTTTGAGATACTGAATCGTGTACCATCTTTCCGTCTGTCACTTTTGTCTTATACCACCAGATGAAACCAAATCACAGATTTATTAGGAATAAATCGAATATTTAGTTATTCAGACGATATTAAATAGAGATTCGAATAAATAATAGTACATTATGACACAAGGACGAAAAAGGTCGAGTATCATACGAAATTTTATTGTACGCGGTGCGAAAATGGACGTTTTCGCACCGCGTATAATAAAATAAAAAGTAAAACGTCCATTATCGTACCGAGTGGAATAAATATATTTAAAATAAATCATTTTAATAATGGAATGCAATAGGAGAAATTTGATTTCCCGAAAAATCTAGTTAATTCAAATAAAAAAAAATCAAATCGACACAGTCAATATCAAAAGAATTTTTTCTGTCAGTGATAAACGTTACTTTTTGGGCCACCCTGTATATCTGTACGTGCGGCGACAGTTTGCGAGTATATTCTTTTCAATGTATAGAAAAGCTCGCGACGATGAGCATATACATAACGTCGTTCAACGGCTATATATATATATATATATATATATATATATATATATATATATATATATATACACACATAGTGTACAAGCCCTGGCGATCGGTCTCGTAAAAGAGATAGAATACACGTAAAAGAGGGCGGCTTCATCCCATAACGGTTTGGTGAGTCACGGACCGTCCCGACTGTAAAAGCCCAGAAGGGATCGAAGAGGAGGCGACGAGCAAGGGGGAAGAGAGGGGACATAAGCATGGGGCGTCTGCCGCCCGTCTGCCTTCCGCCCCCCCCCCCCCCCCTCGTCTTCGCCGACCCCATCGCTCCACTCCTGTATTCGTTGCTACTGTTCCCTTATTCTCCCATGGCTCTCTTGTTCTCTTAGCTCTCTGGCCAACGAGCCAGCCAGCCAGCCAGTCAGCCAGCCCGCCAGCCAGCCAGCTTGCTCAGCTGCCACTCTATGCTACATTCGTGGACCACTATGACTCTTCTAGCAGGCAACTGCTCGAGGTATACGAGACGAGGAATAATGGAAGGAGTTGTGATTGACGCTCTCATCTGATTTTTCTTGGTTACACGTTGTGCTAAGAGCTTGTTCTCGATTATAAGATCGATGCACGGATTAAAAAAAGATTTATTGTAATGAGCTTATGGCGGGATATACATTTGCAACGATCAAAAAATTGGAAAGCATACAGAGATTAATTAATGGAAGTAAATCAACTTTATGAAAAAGAGCTGAAGGCTTATTTTATGGGCCTGGTATCGATGACTAATCCATAATTAATTTTAATCATTGGTTTTTTACGTGTCAAAACTTTAAGGGGGCAAAACCCTTTAGACGCCCGTAAATCGGTCATTTTTCATGAATTTTTTTAAAGGTGACAAAATAATCGCAACATTTTTAAATTTTGACATCATCTTATTGCAAGTAAGTTATTTAGGCGTATTTTTCGTGATATCGAAAAGTGCTCTATTTTTTCTGATTTTTTCTATTGATCTGAAACAGAAATCGGAAATATTTTTCGATTATTTACATGTTTAGGGAAAGGATATACCTTTAAAAATCTAAAAAAAAGTATTAAATTAAAAATTAAGTAGGTTTTCAAATCAAATTTTCATATTTTTGACCATTTTCGCGGCAATTTTTACCCCAAAAAAGTAATTTATTCACGCGATAATCTTCAAACTTTAGATATGTCTTTTCGATAATGTTATAGTGAGAAACCTCCCAAAATTCCGTGCGATCCCGGCGCGCACTCGACTATGTGCTATAATTTCGTAAATATTTTATATTTCGATTTTTCGATTTTCCAGTATACTCTCAATATAGTATACTTTCGAAATATGTGAAAAAAATCGATTTCTTGAACATTGTAAAGGGTTTTCCACGCCTTAAACGCGTTTTTCTCGAAACAGTATTTTCGAAATTAGCGTGCAGGATTACTCAAAAACTATTGAGGAGGTTGGAGCTGTCCAGTTGAGTCAAATTACAGTTTGAGTTTTTTTTTCTTTAATAAACCTAAAAAAGTGCATATAAGGTATAGATCTATTCTATAGATGCAAAATTTTCATAAAATATATAATTAAAGGGAAAAATTATGCGTTTGTATACTTTTATTAAGTGAAAAAGAAAAACGTTCGTGTTACTAACAACTGGTAAAAGTATAACATTATTGATGACTATTATATAAGATTCGTAATCTTGTATTAGATTAACAAGATTCAAAAAATTAAGAAGATGATAGGATTAAAAAGATTCGCAATCTTTTATCAAACCTTGATGGTTCAATATTGAATATATATGGTTTTCGATGGGTAGGATGGTTTTATTCTTCTAAATGTTTACAAATATTTAGTTCACGTTAATCCGTTGTTAGAAATGGTTTATCTTAGTACTGAATAGCCGAAAAAATTACGTCATCCATGGCGTGAATGTCTTGACCATTTAACCGCACGTAAAATGACATACATTAAACTATTGACATACATACAAAATTACATACATTAAACTTTTTAGCTCTGATGTAGACTTAGTATAGTCTGGACAATAACATATACAGTAAATAGGGTATAAAAAGTATTTGCACCCGCCTGTTTTTCAAACTATTCTACGAAAAACAAATGAAATGCTTTAGCATTTCTTTTTTTTCAAAAATTTTTTTCGAACATTATATTTTTCATCGCAAAAAAAGCTAAAGTATTTTATTTTATTTCGCAGGATAATTTGAAAAACATGTGGGGTGCAAATAGTTTTTTTACCGACTGTATATGTATTTTTTTTTCTCCAATTTGGAATGTGGGTAACACTCCAACCTCCTTAACTTTCCGCGGTCACCCAGGGTCAAAATTACCCCAAGCGCAACTTTAAGCCAAAATTACTATAAGTTGTTGGCGGCAAGTTTTTATAATAAATCGTTCATTTTTCATTATTATCGTTCTTTATTTCACTCCGAAATGGCGATTCAGATATACGAATAAATACCTTTTGTGAAACGCTCTCTATGAAGCTATTTTTTGCCTTTAACTATCAAATCTCAAGAGTATTACCCTGAAATGTTATGAAAAAAATTGCAAGAGTTATGATTTTTTAAAGTCAAACCGGCCTTTTTTTACGCATTGACCCCTTGCTAATTTTTTCCGCCATTTAAAAATTGGGTAAAAATATAATACAAAAAATGCCACATTCTAGAATGTTTAGACTAATATCCTGAATTTTTATGAGTCATTCGGAACGATACGGTCAACGCGGCCATCGTTTAATCATGGCTGGGGTCATTGCGACCCCGTTGCGACCAGCGTGTTATCGCCAGAACGTGTGACCGCGAAGGTTTGAGCGGATTGAGTTGAAGCTTTGTAGACATTTTTATAATATTACTTTTTTTATCTAAATTTTACAGAATTTTTGCGTGAATTTTTTTTTTTTTTTTCAAAGCGTGCCACTTCTCAAATTTGGGTTTTCTTCATTTTAATTAGTGTCGAATAGAAACTATACATTTTCTAACTGAAAAAAAATGTTTTTTTTTTTGCAGATCAAAGTCTACGGGAAGCTGGACTGAACGCCGATTCGCAACGCCGCGGCAAATAAATGAATTTAAAAAAATTGTTTTGTGTACCTAAATTTACCATTAAAGTATATTTATAGTTTGATAAATGTAGAATAATTATTTCTTAGTTTGAAAAATCCCTCAAAATTGCCAAATTTTTTACCGTCTAAATCTACACCCCGCCTCAATGCGTTTGGTTGAATTTTTTTTTAACATGAATTACTTTTTCCGTAAATTCATTGTTGTTTTTTAAATTCGTACTATTCCAGAGATTTTTTTCAAGTTTTATTCTTTATTTGAATGCACGTGTCTATGCTTCGAATTATTTTGGTCTTCGGTATGACATGCTGGAAAAAATATTTAGTTGTATAGACTAAAAGGGTCTATTTGGATTTGTTGATTTGACCCGAAGCACCGATAAAATTCTCCAAGTAGGCCGTAAAAAAAAAAATCCGTTTCCTCGAACATTCTCGCTCGGAAGGCTCGAGCCCCCTTAATACTGTGTACCGTGTACGACAAAAGGGATTGATCGCCGTTCACGAGAAATAGGGCATTATGCAAATGAGACTGCACAAAGAAAGAGAATTATCCCCGAGTCTGACCAAAAATGACCGCGACTACTGGCAGTAAATCGGTCGTCGCCCATTCTGAGGATACGAAGCGCTGTGCGCGTATCCGATCATTCGCGAAGCTCGTTGTTCATCGAGGTTTATGCCTGAACGTATGAACGACGGACTGGAAACGTTCCAGGTCTGACCAAAAATTAGCGTCACCACTGAGCAATGTCTTCGATCGATGGAAAACGATGTCACTGGCGTTTTTTTTTCGATTTTTTTTTCTCGTGTCTACGTCTGTTTATCCGCGGTGAGATTTGAACGTGACTCCGATTGACCATCGCGAAGCATCGAGTTCTCTTACAAACGTATGTACGAGTTGTAGTTTCGGTCTGACCAAAACGATTTTTACTACTGTCTCTCGAACTGTTACGGGAGAATTAACGAACGCTTCTTACAATTTTCAGCGACAATTTCTTCGACTTTAAATTCAATGGAATTGCACAAATTTCATTCCAAATCTAAGAGATTGCAATCGATCAATCAAACGATTTTTATTTGCACAACTTTTTACAAAAGTTTTTTTTACAAAATAGGAACTTTCAGCTTAAATATTCATCCACTTAATTACTTTACCCCGTATTCTTGTACTTCGTACTCTCTAACATTTCTCTCTTTTTCTTCATTTATTCTTCTACTCTATTGCTTTCTCCTCTCTCTTCCTCCTTACTCATTTTTTCCCACATTTCCTGTATTTCCCTAAAATATTGACATATCCCTTTGTATTTTTATATATATAGTTATATATTTTTATTATATATATATATATATATATATTTATTTATTTTATATTTTTCCACCCAAAATATTTATCATTCCCCCCTTTATTACCCCATCATCTATTCCTTCCATCCACTCTTCTGCTTTCTTTCTTGCTCTCTCTGTTATTAACTCCTTGCTTTTTCTACTGATTAACAGCTGCTCCAATGTCTCATTCTGTTATCCACATA